>CM053028.1:263085059-263572352 GCA_028564925.1 Lithobates sylvaticus
AGGGAGATAAACTCTCCATTGATTAATATGTGTATTGTAATTTTGCAATCTCCAGGACACTAAGGTAAACAGAATTTGGAGGTGTCTAGGCATACGTATATACCTTTCACGCAGATACATTCATAATCTCATTGATTGTCTCCCCTTATAAGGGCAAGCAGCAAGAGAAGCCATTCGGAAACGTGTGCAAAGCAAGGGCTCCAACCCGGGAAATCTCACAGTGGTGAGCTCAGGAGCTGCACAGCCCCACCCTCTTCATACATTAGGACACATCATGCCTTATACCTGATCCACGCTTTTAAACCACATATGCCACTGAGCTTTTCATGCTTCTAAGGTTGGCCATGCATTATACAATTTTCTTGTACAATTCTTTTGTAGATTTACCAAAACCATATAATAGGAAGTCAAACCTAAACAATTTCAATTTGCAATCAGGCAGGCCTTTGCACTACATAGTTGAAGGAAAATCTAAAGGAAATTAATATGAAAATTGTATAATGTCTGGCTAGCCTAACACCAATTTTACCACTTCACATGTCTGGCATTAGACTGGCCTCTCAACCTCTCTTCTACAGGAGAAAAACCCTTATAATATATAACCCCCCCCCCCCCCCCCTTACAAACAGCTATAAAGATCATGGGTGGCCTGCTGGTGTCTCCACTGAGTGGTATTGGACCCAGAATATGCAGGCACCATCACATGCAAAGCCATTCATCTCAGGGAGCCCCTTTGGCAGTGAAAATATCCCTGACATTAGCGGAAAGTTAAATACCCCTCCCCCACCTTACAATCGGCTATAAAGGTCATTGGAGACCTGCTGATGGATACACTGGGTGGTATTGGACCCAGAATTACAGGCACCATCACATGCAAAGCCCTTTATATCAGGGAAACCCTTTGGTAGTTAGAATACACCTGACACTGGTGGTCAGTTAAAATACACCCCCCCCCCCCCCCAAACCTTATAAACAGCTATAAAGGTCATTGGTGTCCTGCTGGTGGATCCACCGAGTAGTAATCAGACGTAGAATTACACAGGTAGCATAACGTGCGAACAGAGCACATTGAACCCCCACGAACCTCTGGAGGAACCCTTAAGTTGCATAGACCGCAGGTTGAGAATAGCTAAGGAATGGTTGCCAAAAGCAATCACCCCAAAAATAAACCACTAGCTCCTCACGTCAAAACGACCAGTAAGCACGTGACAAGACAGGTGGTCGGAATGGCAGCAGGGTGGCCTGGTAGCTTTCTCTATGGCTGAGCACCAAATGAATGAACACCACCAAAATCGAACACGTCAGGGATTCCCACCAAGCTGGCGGTGGCCACTAAAGGCCCAAATTTTGGAGGCTCCCACCATTTAAACTAAGGCCTACGTGTGACGACAGCTGGAAAGACGTCGGTCATGTCCGTAATAATAGCAGGCCCAACAAAGCACAATTGATGGGTCCCTGAGCCCAAAAAAGCCCTCGTGCTGCACATGGCACCCCCCACCAGAAAGGGCTGTGACTGTCAACCTCCCTCCATCAATTTCTATGACATAGCAGGCGCCCCCCATATATGTGCCGAATAAAGATGACTACTCTGCCCTCCTGGTGACCTCACCTCCCTCCCCCATCTAGTGTCACCATGGAAGTAGAAGCAGACAGGGCCTCCCTGCACCCATAGGTGGCCATCTCCAACATTGACAGGAGAGACTGAGCAGAATCAAAATGGAAGGTCTGTTTGCTCCCCCTCCCCCCACACCCCCGAGAGAGCACATGGGCAGCCCCGGATCACCATGGATGGCCGCTCCTCTCACCGGGAGGACACGTGACCCCGGTAATAGAAGGCGGTGAGAGCTCTCCTCACCTTGGGATGTCTCGAAGGTCTCCGGTTCCCTTGCTTTCGTCCTGCTGGCTAAACCAAAGCTCCAGCAGCTTCTCGGTGCCTTCGAAGAAGTGCGCGCCGTTCTCCTCCATCTCCTCCCTCCTCCTTCACCACTTCACGGCAGCCGGAAACCCACCGACAACGCAGAAAAAAATATAACGAGAAACGGAAAAATAGAGATTCACGTCTAATCCTCTCCTCTTCTTGTGTTTTTTATTCTTGTTCACAATTTAAATAGTAGTGTTAGCGTAGAGCTTTTTTTTTTTTTCTTTAATTTCTTGGTACGAGGGAAGGTGACGTTCAGTGTTGTTTCCTGTATATGATGGATAAGAGTGTGAGTTTCTCCGCTACAGTCTCTTATTTCCCGTTGATTCCCCTGTTACAGAGAACGCAGCAAAGCAAGCGCTAGCTAATATCGCCGGCCATACTGTGTAAAGCAGCGAGTGCGCGGCTCCGGGGGACTTTTATAGTAGGCCCGTCCTACCTCAGTCTGATGTCACGAGGTACTACCTTTTCCGCCAATCGCAGAACGTGTCGCATGCGGAAGCTCCACCCCCCCAGACGCTATCAGTGGCGCTGCTGGTGTCTCGTTGCAGATTCTAGGAAGGGCGGAATGTAACGGCCAGCAGGGGGAGGGGGAGGCAGGTGGGCGGTCCTTAGTCATGCTGGCACCGCACATTGCGGATTCCTAGCTGAGGCTTTCCCATCATTAGTCTTCATTCATTTTGGCTGCTTGGATTTCATGGGATTATTGGTCTAGACCGGCTGCACCTTTTGCTTTTATTATACACGCTTGGTGTCATGCTGCATCTTTTCAGCAGTGTGTATGTGTTGTGTCTTTTTACTAGATTTTTTATTTTTTTTTCTTAGCTCAGTGAGGCTGGAGTTGCACCACATACGTCTCATTCAATACGGATAAAATTGTGTTTAAGCCGCACGCGGTGCAAAAGCTATTTTTTAATCCTAAAGGCAGTGCTGGGACAAAATCATCTAGAGACCAGGGCGAACATGCCAAACTGCACCCCCCTCCCCCCACAAGATATGAGCATTATGTGTCAGCAAAAATCTCCCCACAAAAACATAAGCATAAATCCACCCTCCTCCCAGTAAAAATCCACTCACTTGCTGAAACCCCCCATCTTAGGACAAATCTTACCCCCCCCCCCCCAAAAAAAAATTCACCCCACCTAGCACAAATCTACCTCTAAAATTTCCCCTACTAGTCCCCTACACATCTGCTCCCCACCACTTCAAATAACCCCTTCCAAGCAAAAATTTCCCCCAAATCCCCCTACCTAGCACAAATATTCTTCCCCCTCCCAAAACAAATCCTGTAAATCAGTACGTTTAGCATCCCCCCCAAAAAAAATCCCCCTCCTGGAACAGTACTTACCCCCCTGCAGCCCCCCAAAGTCCCCCTTCCAACACAAATCCCCTCCCCCCAAATCTCCTTGTGGTACCCCCCCATCTCACATGATACCACAGTGCCCAGGGCAGCGCCCCTTCTGCCCACCTCTTGTCCCGGCCCTGCCTAAGAGTAGTGATGCACTGAAATGAAGATTTCGGTACAGAAAATTCAGAATGCATGTGGCTGAAACCGAAAATTTACAGTTTTTAGAAAATATATATATTTTTATAAATAGTTGTATTATCCACTTTTTAGTTAACCACTTGACCTCCGGAAGGTTTACTCCCTTTCATAAGCAGCAAACATACAAAACACTCTTGCCAGTGACAGCCCTCGCCCCCTCTAGGTCGGTCGCTCGCCCCCCTCGGTCGGTCATCCAGCCCCGCACTTACCCCATCTAGGTTGTGGGTGGGCAGCAGCTCCTGTGTCCTCTACTCCTTCTGCATCATGGTGGCTTTAGCCGTGCGTCTCCTCCTAGGCTTCCAATAGGATCACCTGTCCTTTCAGCCAATCGGGTGACGGGCCTCAAGCCCTGCTTCTTGATTGGCCTGGGAGGAGGATCAGTGTGGCAATAACGAATGACCATTCGCTATTGTCACTCAACTGGATGCGCTCGGAGCGCAGTGCTCTGCACCCCAAGCACACCCTTTTTTGAAGCCTTTACTCTAATCACGTGCATAAAAAAAAACACCTCCTCCCCCCATTGGAATCCATGATCCGCGCCCTGCATGTAGATCAGGGACACATAGATAGGGGGGCCACTAATGGACGGGCTGCCACTGACTCTTGCTCATTAGTGTGAAGTCCAGGTGGTCTACTGTACAAGGGATGGTGTCTCAGGCCTTGCTGCCCTCCAAAGTATGGGATGCCTTAATAGTCACAAGAAAAATACAGAAAAGAGGGCACACCAGCCTAGTGCATTATACCAAGTATATTTATTAATACTAATAACAAATTCAAAACTACTCACAAACATATGGAAAAATAAAGCTTTGTAAAAGCCACCTTGTCGTGACAATCAGTCCAGGAACCGACAGTCTCCAGATAACCATATAAGTCTTCGGGGGTCTCTGCTGGCTGACGTGTTTGGAAGGAATACCTTCTTCCTCAGAGCCTCTTTTTGAAGGAATGCCTTCATTTTCAGAACGTCAGAGGAAGAAGGTATTCTTTTCGAAACACAACAGCCAGCAGAGACCCCAAAGCAGTGGTGGCTGGTGGGTTTTTTGTTCGGGGGTGGCAAACAACCACCCCCCCCCCGGTGGTGCGGCACTAACACCCCCCTCCAAGCTAGCGGGTGCGGGGTCAGGGCACCAGCTCCAGGCTAGTTGAGGCTGGGCACCAGCTCCATTCTAGCGGGGTCCAGGCACCGACTCCAGGCTAGCGGGTCCGTGCAGGGGCTCCAGGCTAGTGGGGTCCGGGCAGCAGCTCCAGGGTGGCGTGCTTCCTCTCTGGTTCCAGTGGCTTCCTCCCTGGCTCCAGGGATCCTATTGGATGCCCAATGTTTTGGCCAATCGGGAAAAAAGGTCTCACACCTGCTTCCTGATTGGCGGGAGAAGATTTAGTAAAAATTAATTTGCTATCGTCACACAGCTGGGTGGGATCGGGACGCGGTGCTTTGCTCCCCAAGCCCACCCTTTTTTGAAGCCTATTAGAACCTCTGGCTCTAATCACGTGCTTCAAAAAACATGCAACCCCCCATTCCTGCTATAGGAATTCATGCACCCGGCATCCTGAAAGGGTCCTGGCGCATGGATAGGGAGGGTGGCGGCAGTGTTGGGGGGGGGCGGTGCCCGTGCACCCACAATGCACAGGCCGCCACTTCCCCCGATGTCTTTTCTGTTATCTGGAGACTGACGGTTTCAAGACTGATTGCCACGACAAGGTGGCTTTTGCAAAGCTTAATTTTTTCATATGTCTGTGAGTAGTTTTTAATTGGTTATTAATAAATATACTTGGGATAATTCACTAGGCTGGTGCACTCTCTTTTCTGTATTTTTCTTGTTACTCCCCTTAATGACAGACCATTTTTTGCAATACAGCAATGCATTACTAACCAACAACTGGGCGGTCGTGCAACACTGTACCCAAATAAAATTTATGTACCTTTTCCCCAAAAATAGAACTTTCTTTTGATGGTATTTGATCACCTCTGTGTTTTTTATTTTTTGTGCTATAAACAAAACAAAAGAAACTAAACATTTTTAAAAAGAAACTCAATATTTGTTACTTTCTGCTATATATCATATCCAATAAAAAAAAGTTAGAAATCAAATTTCTTCATCAGTTTAGGCCAATTTGTATTCTGCTACATATTTATGTTGAAAAAATTCCAACAAGCGTCTATTGATTGGTTTGCGCAAAATCTATAGCATCTACAAAGCATGGGATATTTTTATTTCAAATTATTTTATACTAGTAATGGTGGCAATCAGCGACTAATAGCGGGACTGCTATTTTGCGGTGGACAGTTGGATCGAAGGATCGGCAGGAGCTGGCGGATCAGCTCCCGCTGTGTGCAATCACAGTGGAAGCAGGCAACTGGTGGCACGCATGCACGCCCCCTACCCAGAAGTGCAGGATTACGTACTAGGTACATGATCCTGCGCAGCAGTGCCACTTTGCCACCGTATATGTAAGTTATATGGTCCGCAAATGGTTAACCCCAAGAGTAGTGGTGCACCAAAATTAAAATGTTGGTACCAAAACCGAAAATTCAGGATGCACTTGGCTGAAAGTCGAAATTTACTTATATACTTACTTATACTTATATATATATATATATATATATTTCCTGGACCTCCCCATGTCAGCCTACTGTGGGTCAGCTCCGCCCCCTCTGACCCCTCCAGGACCACCTTTTTTCTAGCCCATAAAGGGCGGCTGTCTGCCCACACCAGTGTTCTTTTTTCGTCCTCGCTCTGGACGCCTTTTAAAGTTTAATTTTAGTTATTTATTTATATATTTATTTTTATTTTATTTATGTATTTATTTATTTATTTTTTCTCCATCCACCATCCATTCTGTCTGGGTTAAGCCTCTCCCGGATCAGAAGACCCCCCCAGATGGGCTGTAAATCTCCCGAGGATTGTGGGTTCCCGTGGTGCTGGGATTGTATGGTACAGTATAAATGACTGTGTATTACTGGCAAGGTCACAACGGTATAAATTACTGTATACACCTTCGTTAGGTAGGTGCTGGCACTCTCTCCTTCCATGTTTTTGTGCATTCATGTTGGCTCGCTGGAACTTGCAGTTCACCGCCTCCACATGTATTCCTTTCAGGAAGCTCAGAGTTCAGCAGGTGAGGTCAGAGGTAGCTTCCTCTTGGAATGCTTAGCAAACACCAGAATGATCACTACTGATTTGCAGCAGGCTGTGTCCTCTAGGCTAATCTCAGTCTCCAGCTGAATCTACTACTCTGCTCTGGTAAGCCTGACTTCTATTACTAACTGCTGTGTTACTTGTCTGGAGTGTTTTTATTATCCTTGGAGTTTTGCCTGCCTAGCTGCCTTAGCACTGAAGATTCAGATGGAGAAGTTTATTTTATTTATTTGGTAGTTAGTTATTTATTTTTATTTTTAAAAAAAGAGAGCACATCCTCTGTGTTACAGAGAGAAGGGCCCAATGCGCGCTAAATGTCCGCAAAGAGGTTCCACAGAGAGAAGGACCCAATGCGCACTAAATGCCTGCAAAGAGGTTCCTAATCAGCACTCCAGCCTTAAAGGAGTAAAAAGGAGACTGGGCATGATAAATCGCAGAGTCGCATGCAGCTGGATAGACGCCTGTTGTCGCTGCATTCCAGATCTCCCTCACTCTTACCTCGCTTTAGTCGCTCGGACTGGAGCCAAGAGAGGTCAAGACATCAGAAAGCCTCTAGAAAGAGCATATCCGGGCACAGACAGAGAAGAAGATCCTCTTCTTTGGATAAGTCTTCATTGCCAGCCCAGGCAGAAGAAGGATCCCGTTGGGCCTGCTCAGCTGAGGTCATCAGAGGAAAGTGGGTTTGTGTATCTTGCTTCAAGGAGGCGGCTCAGGACAATGCTGCAAATGCACGCCACAATGCTGCAAATGCACGCCAGGTTAAATCCTACATTAAGGATACAGTCAAGGAAGGGTTAAACAGCCTTTCAAGGAATCCTGCTCATCCTGCTGTATCTTTAAGCATCTGCAGATTCAGATCATGTGTTTTCACTGTGTTTTAACTCTGAAGTCGATAGCGATTCGGATCCATCTGAGGCTTTGATGGTCTCGGAATCGCATACGTTTGATTTTTTTTGCACTGGTTCCCCCCTTGGTGGAGGCTGTTAATGATGCGATGAAGTGGCAGGGAGAGTTGTCACCTCCAAAGACACAGCAGAGATACTACCCATATTTAAAGAAATCATTACCTTGCTTCCCATTCATTTCTGAAATTAAAGAAGTAGATGAGTGGGCAGGGCCTGAGAAGGGGCTCAATGTGCATAATAGAGTATCAAGGCTGTAACCCTTGGGACACTACGCCTAAGTTGGATACTTCATTGCGTAGATTCGCCTGCCACATTCCACTTCCGCTGGAGGATTCGGATGCCTTTAGGGATCCTATGAATCACAGAATAAATGCAGACCTGATAAAAGAATAAAAAAAAAAAAAAAAAAAAGTTGTATAGTTTGGCTGGAGCAGGCTGCAGGCCGGTGGTAGTGCTCACTTCTGTGGCAGAAGCACTTGGGGTGGATTCGCACCTGTGCGTTTTTATTTTTATTTATTTATTTTGGTGCTTTTTGCAGTTTTGCTCTACCAATTATTTACCGTGGTCTCCTAGGAGACGTGTTCTGTGGTGCAGCTCTGCGGAATACAGGGATGCATGGGTGTGAATCCAGCCTTAGACTGGGGGTAGCGGAGCTGGTGGATGGATGTTCAGATGAAAGTCTGGGAAGTGGCAGTTCTTCTCTTTTGCAGTTTTCAAGACTGCTTTAGATTCTATGGCTGAAGTGGCTGTTGACCAGGTCAGGGAGCTGGTTCAAAAATGAAAGCAAAGATATTGGCTCATTCCGTCACAGCCCACAGAGCCTTATGGTTGAAGCATTGGTCAGCTGATAAAGCTTCTAGGCACAGTTATGTTAAGTACCATTCGGCGGGAAGCTACTATTCCGGAAGACTTCGAATCAGCAATTCAGCGGGTTTCCAGCGGCAGATCTAGCCTAATCCTGCAGAGGAGAAAAAGACAGCAGCAGCCCTTTCGGTTTAACAAGAGATCCAAAGAAGGATTCAGAGGCCAGTGCTTACAGACAGTTTTTCAGACAGTGGAAACGAGCCGGTTCAACCTTCCAGAAACCTTCCAAGCCCAGGGCCAACAAAGCTCCTAAGGCTTCAAATAGGTCCTTCTGAAGGTGTCTCCACTTGACCCTCTCGAGTAGGAGCAAGACTAGCCCAATTCGGGGGGGTGTGGGCAGACAAATTACAGTATGCCTGGATGGTGGCCATCATTTGATCGCGTTATCTCAAGTTCAAAACAAGGCCTCCTCAGACCTTGTTCGTAGAAGCTGGGCTTCCTACGAATGTTTGTGAGGCTATATAGGGGAGCGGTTGGCAGCAAGGGCCATCCTTCCGGTTCCAAGGCACGAATTGGGCAAAGAGTATGTTCCCCTCTGTTTTTTGTCCCAGAGGTTTCAGGGGGTTTTCGGAATTCTTACATGAAGGTACCACTATTCAAAATTGAGTCATTGGACTCAGGAGACTGGATGGTTTCCATTGATCTGGCGGTGCGTATCTTCTTGTTTCCATAGACGCATCTCACCATCGATTTCTCAGGTTTTCCGTGGAATGCTCTAATTTTCAATTTTAATGTCTCCCATTCAGTCTCTGCACGACTCTGAGAATGTTCTCAAAGCTACTGTCTGCTGTCATCGCGACTCTCAGGGTCAAGGGAGTGCAAATATTCCATTATCTAGACGACATGCTACTTCTGGGCCCGTCAAATGAGCTCCTTCTACTTCATGTGAATTTCACCTGTAAAACACTAGCTTGTTTCGGTTGGTTGTTCAACTCTCGGAAGAGCCAGATGCATCCGACCCAAATGTTGGAGTGTTTGGCAGTACAATTCCACACGGATCAGGGTGGTGTTTCTCTTCCTCAGAGGAAGGTCCAGGAGATTCAGTCTTAAGCCCCATACACACGGTCGGACTTTTTCATGGATTCTGTCCGATCGGACAATGTTGTTGAAAAATCAGACCGTGTGTATGCACCATCGGACAGTGTACGTCGGATTGTCCGACGGACAAAGTCTTATCTCCTGCTGGAAAGATTTGCCGACAACACGGTCCGATCACACCAAATCCGATCGTGTGTACGGTTGTCCGACCGGACAAAGTGCTACGCATGCTCAGATCACATTACAAGACCAAAGCTATTGGCTACTAGCCTCTACGTAGTCCCGTCGTAGGCAACAAACGTCACCACGTTCAGAATGATCGGATTTTCCGACAACTTTGTCCGACCGTGTGTACGCAAAACCAACATCGGACAAAGTATGACGGACATGGTCTGACGGACCTGGTCTGCGGATTGTCCGACCGTGTGTATGGGGCTTTAGACAAAAGCAGTGATAGCCAGGTCGTCTATGATGGTGAAGCAATGCATGCAGTATCTGGGGGTTCTATCAGCCACAGTTCCAGTAGTCCCGTGGGTCAGGTGGCGCAGAAGGAGGTTTCAATGCAACTTTCTTCTTCAGTGGGATCGTCACTCCTTGTTCCAGAAAAATCTATCTGCCAATTCCGATAATCTGGTCCCTGGTTTGGTGGTCAGTACATCGCAATCTTTTCCGCAGATTTCCATTGAAGGCCTCAGAGCCAATAGTGGGGACGGCCAATGCCAGTCTGGCAGGCTGCGGGGCACACTGCCTGGGACAGCAGGTTCAAGGCCGATGGAACTTTGGTGGGGTGAAGAGTTCAAGTTTCCTGGGATTGGATGCTGTCAGACGCGCTCTCTTAGCGTTCCAACCTATGTTGCGAGGTCGAGCTGTCAAGAGTCTTTGAACAACTACGGGGGCTTAGGTGTCTCATCAAGGGGGTACAAGAAGTCGCCCTCTCCTTCAGGTGGCATGTTAATCTACCTATGCGCAGAGAAGAATCTCGGCTCTCTTACTTCATATTATCTCCCAGATCCTGGGAATGTTTTAGCAGATCACTTGAGTCGAGGCTTTCAGGATCACAGTGAATGGGGCCTCAATCGATAGATCTCATGGCATCGGAGGAGAATTGCCAACCGCCTTGCTTCTCCTCCCGGACCTGGCATCCACAGGCGTTGGGTCCGGGTGCTCTGTCCAGGTCTTGGAATTTCCCCTTGGCATATGATTTCTTGCCGCTTCTATTGGCTCTCAAAATCCTGCTGAAGATTCAGCGAGAAAGGATCACAGCAATAGTAGTCTTACCTTACTGACTCAGGCAGCCGTGGTTCCCTCTTGCTTTGCAGGATAAAGTTGGGCTCACCAATCCCGCTGCCTCCTTGTCAAAATCTCCTTTTGCGGAGTGGGGCCTGGCACCCGAACCGCAGGAGGATGACGTTAATAACTTGGAAGTGAGAGGGAGGCTTTAGCTGGCTTGGGTTTCTCGGGCAGTATAGTGGAGGCATTATTACAGGCTCGTAAGAGCTCCACGATTGTGACCTATTACCAGATTTGGAATACTACAGAAAGGGTTTGGGGCCTTGGATCTCCTTCGGTATCTAACATTTTGGAGTTTCTGCAGAGTGGTCTCTTAGGGTTAGCTTATAATTCCCTGAAGGGTCAAATCCCTGCTTTGTCGGCTATGTCATGTACAAGATATGCTCTACATCAGTTCGTGATCCAATTTTTAGGGGCAGCCATAGAAATTTGACGTCCATTGAAATCGTTTTTTCCAAAAGAGGACTTAACACTAGTCTTGGGAACATCGCTGGTTCCTCTGTTTGATCAAGCTTTCTCTTGTTCATTTTTACTTTTAACAGTTTATTTGTTTTTTACTAGCCGTTGCCTCGGCCAGAAGAGTCTCCGTGTTGTGCGCCTTTTCATCTAAAGAACCATATTGTTTGGTGCTCCCAGACAAGACAGTCCTTATGCCGATACCTAGATTACTCCCTAAGGTTGCCATATAATTTCTTAGGAACTGGGAGGTCATTCTCCCAGCCTTTCCGGCGGATACAGCTGATGAGTGGAGTAGGTTAGACCTGGCCTCTGCGGTTTCAACCTACCTGGAATGGACTAAAAGCAGATCAGCTGTAGTTTTTTCCCAATGGGCCCTAAAAGAGTATACAGGCAACATCCAGAATTGTGTCTTCCGGATTTGTCAAAGACCATACAGAACGCTGGGCCTTCCTCCTCCTTCAGAGATCAAAGCACATTCAATGAGGGGTATGGCAGCATCCTGGGCAGCATATGTAAAGGTTGCCCCTGAGGTAGTTTGCAGAGCAGCAAGCTGGAGCGCGCCCAACACCTTTTATTAGGCATTACAGGCTTAATGCCTGAGGAAACATTTGGCTCTATGGTTATTACGGCGGCTGCTGCCCATTCAAAATTTGAGTAGCATTGCATTGAGGGTTTGGCTGATTTTTTGTCTTCCCTCCCTTTTTAATGTTGCTTGGTACATCCCATAGTAGGCTGACATGGGGAGGTCCAGGAATAAGGAAAATTGTTGCCCATACTTACCGTAATTTTCCTTTCCTGGATCCTCCCCATGTCAGCCGGAGGATTCCCACCCAGTTTATCCGTCGCGAGGCGAGTATTTTTTTTAACACTGGTGTGGGCAGACAGCCGCCCTTTAGGCCCCTTTCACACTGGGGCGGGAGCCGCGGTGACGGTAAAGCAGCGCTATATTTAGCGCTGCTTTACCGTCGTTTTAGCAGCGGTATTCGGCCGATCGCGGTGCGGTTTTACCCCCCGCGAGCGGCCGAAAAAGGGTTAAAGACCCCCCGCAGAGCGCCGCCGTAGCGACGCTTTGCGGCGGTATTGCAGCGGTATTACCGCGGTGTCCCGTTCAAATCAATGGGAAGGAGCGGTATAGGAGCGGTGAATACACCGCTCCTATACCGCTCCAAAGATGCTGCTAGCAGGACTTTTTTTACCGTCCTGCTAGCGCACCGCTCCAGTGTGAAAGCCCGCCAGCTTTCACACTGGAGTGAATGGGGCCGGATTTTTTCAGGCGGTATACAGGCGCTATTTTTAGCGCTGTACCGCCTGAAAAACGCCCCAGTGTGAAAGGGGCCTTACGGGCTAGAAAAAAGGTGGTCCTGGAGGGGTCAGAGGGGGCGGAGCTGACCCATAGTAGGCTGACATGGGGAGGATCCAGGAAAGGAAAATTACGGTAAGTATGGGCAACAATTTTCCTTAATATATACATATTTTATATATATAAATAATTGTATTACATTTTATTGAATATCATGAATTTAAATAATTATGAATTGTCGGCCATAATCGGCACCTTTTGAATGGGTATTAAAAAACCTGCTTGCTGTATGTTTGGTGCATATTTGACAAACTGCACCTCCCCATTGAAATGCATTAAAAACCCAGCAAGAACGCATCAAAAATGCACCTGTGTTGCACTTTTAATGCATTTTTGAGTCACATGACCTATAAGAAGCACCATTAGCGAGGTAAAAGCGTTTTTTGGAAGCTATTATCTGCACTTTTTATCTTTCGGCACACGGCTGAAAAATCCTATTTTCGGGAGCCGAAATTTCAGCGCATCACTCCTTTAAAAGCTTTCACACAAGCTCCTTACAGAGCACTTGACAGATGGTAAGGATGTGTTGTATTGCCTCCTCCCTGCCTGCTTTCACCGATTGATCGATAAACTAGCGTGCCGCAAACAAGTGCACTGTATGCAGTTTGGCATAGCAGCCCTATTTACATTAATGGGTTGTATTCAGTGGGCGCTATGCCTGCTGAAAGTGTCAGGGGGTAGAATTCCTGCTGCAGCATGTGTACACTCCTGGCAGCTGGAGGGGGCAGTAAGGGGTTTAACTGCCCACCAACCACTAGTGTGAATGAGCCCACTCTCCCTCCAACCCCTCATAAACAAGCGACAAAAAATGCTAAAATTGTGGCAAAAATTGCACCACCAAATTCTCCCGGCTCTGCCAATATTTGGTACATAAGCTTCTTTGGAGCGGAGGGAGGCCCATTCAAATGAATAGTGCCACTCCAAAAACACACTACAAAACAGCAAACAAAAATGTGATGCAGCAGCTGTCGTCGCACTATACTCAGGTGTAAGCCTAAACCACTTTAGCTCCGAAAGATTTTACCCCCTTCATGACCAGGCCATTTTTTGCTATTCAGTACTGCAATGCTGTAAGCAAACAACATTTATATACCCCCCCCCCCCCCCCCCCCCCCCCCCCCCCCCCCCCCCCCCCCCCCCCCCCCCCCCCCCCCCCCCCCAACCCCCCCCCCCCCCCCCCCCCAAATAGAGCTTACTTTTGGTGGTATTTGATCACTACTGCCTTCTTTTATTTTTTGCGCTATAAACAAAAAAAATAGAGCACAAAAAAATTGTTTACTTTCTGTTATAAAACATATCCAAAAAAAAACTATGAAAAATGGAATTTCTTAATACATTTAGGCCCAAATGTATTCTGCTACATGTCTTTGGTAAAAAAAAATCTCAATAAGTATATATTGATTGGTTTGCATGCATGTTATAGCGTCTACAAACTATGAGATATATACTGGAATTGTTATTAATTTCTTTTTTTAAACTAGTAATGGCAGTGATCAGCGACTTATCGTTGACACTAAGGGAACTGGCTAACTGCCACTGGCATCTCCAGTGACACTAATACAGTGATCAGTGCTAATAATATACCATGACACTGGCTGAGAAGGGGTTAACATCTGGGGCAATCAAAGGGTAAATGTGTGCCTAACTATGTTTACTGTGTGGTGCTTTTACTAAGGGATGTGCTGATTTTTATTCCCCACTTTGCTTTGTGTTGTTTACATACACAAAGCTCTCTCCTGTCACTCTCTCTGACGATTGGCGAGTCCCGGCCATAAATCATTGGGCGTGAACTGCTGATCAGCATGTGCAGCCAGTGAGAGCACAGCCGGGTGGTTTAGGCGCTCACTCCCCCACCCAAAATGCAGGATCAAGTATACAGATGTGATTCTGTGCGGCAAACACTATAGCAGTAAAATGCGTGGTCGGCAAGTGGTTAATGAATGCAACCAACTTGGTCTTATACTCACCTTCATCCTTGATCCAGAAATATTAACTTTGTGGCCCCATCGGGCACCATATAGCCTTGCTCCTGAAACATCCTCCCTGGATGACATTCAAACATTATATATATATATATATATATATATATATATATATATATATATACACACAGTGTCTTACAAAAGTGAGTACACCCCACACATTTTTGTAAATATTTTTATATCTTTTCATGTGACAACACTGAAGAAATTACACTTTGCTACAATTTAAAGTAGTGAGTGTACAGCTTGTATAACAGTGTAAATTTGCTGTCCCCTCAAAATAACTCAACACACAGCAATTTATGTCTAACCCGCTGGCAACAAAAGTGAGTACACCCCTAAGTGAAAATATCCAAATTGGGCCCAATTAGCCATTTTCCCTCCCTGGTGTAATGTGACTTGTGACTTACAAGGTCTCAGGTGTGAATGGGGAACAGGTGTGTTAAATTTGGTGTTATCACTCTCACTCACTTATACTGGTCACTGGAAGTTCAACATGGCACCCCATGGCAAAGAACTCTCTGAGGATCTGAAAAAAAGATTTGTTGCTTTACATAAAGATGGCCTAGGCTATAAGAAGATTGCCAAGACCTTGAAACTGAGCTGCAGCAGGGTGGCCACGACCATACAGCAATTTAACAGGACAGGTTCCACTCAGAACAGGCCTCGCCTGGGTCGACCAAAGAAGTTGAGTGCATGTGCTCAACATCATATCCAGAGGTTGTCTTTGGGAAATAGACGTATGAGTGCTGCCAGCATTGCTGCAGAGGTTGAAGGGGTGGGGGGGTCAACCTTTCAGTGCTCAGACCATACGCCGCACACTGCATCAAATTGGTCTGCATGGCTGTCATCCCAGATAGAAGCCCCTTCTAAAGATGATGCACAAGAAAGCCTGCAAACAGTTTGCTGAAGACAAGCAGGTTAGGGACATGGATTACTGGAACCATGTCCTGTGGTCTGTTGAGACCAAGATAAACTTATTTGGTTCAGATGGTTTAAAGCGTGTGTGGCAGCAAACAGGTGAGGAGTACAAAGACAAGTGTGTCTTGCCTACAGTCAAGCATGGTGGTGGGAGTGTCATGGTCTAGGGCTGCATGAGTGCTCCCGGCACTGGGGAGCTACAGTTCATTGAGGGAACCATGAATGCCAACCTGTACTGTGACATACTGAAGCAGAGCATGATCCCCCTCCCTTCGGAGACCGAGCCATAGGGCAGTATTCCAACATGATAACGACCCCAAACACACCTCAAAGTCCACTGCCTTGCTAAAGAAGCTGAGGGTAAAGGTGATGGACTGGACAAGCATGTCTCCAGACCTAAACCCTATTGAGCATCTGTGGGGCATCCTTAAACGGAAGGTGGAGGAGCGCAAGGTCTCTAACATCCACCAGCTCCGTGATGTCGTCATGGAGGAGTGGAAGAGGACTCCAGTGGCAACCTGTGAAGCTCTGGGGAATCCATGCACCAGGAGGGTTAAGGCAGTGCTGGAAATAAATGGTAGCCACACAAAATATTGACACTTTGGGCCCAATTTGGACATTTTGTTGCCATCGGTTTAGACATTAATGGCTGTGAGTTATTTTGAGGGGACAGCAAATTCACACTCTTATACAAGCTGTACACTCACTACTTTACATTGTAACAATTTCTTCAGTGTTGTCACATGAAAAGATATAATAAAATATTTACAAAAATGTGAGGGGTGTACTCACTTTTGTGAGATACTGTGTGTGTGTGTGTGTGTGTGTGTGTATGTGTGTATATATATATATATATATATATATATATATATATATATATATATATATGTATATATGTATGAAAACCTATCACTACATTTTTATATTAATAATGAATTATTAATGTATCAATGTATAGATATATGAAATGAATCCTAGTTATAAAATAACAATATGACAATAGAACAATAAAAAAAAAACAAACAAAAAAAAAACACTGGTCTGGCTGGGATTATTTTCCTAAAAAAGAAACAAGTAACTAAAACAATGACACTTTGTTAAAGAACAAGGGACACTACTGAAACATATCCCAAAATAGCTACATTGTCTCATTCCTTATTTCAGTTACTGATAATGTACCAGAAGCTGAGGGCTATATTCCATTTAACCCCTTAGGGGCTAGCATAACAAGTGTAAATATCCAATAGGTCTCTCTCTCTCTGAAACATTTCATATTCCTATATTGTTGGTGAGATTGATGTAATAAATCTTAGTTCTTGCTGTGTTTCTTTTTTAGGTAATCTGGTAGAGGTGTGTAATATACCTAAGACAATTGGGTACTCTATAATAAATTTGTGGACAAGGGATATGATAGTGAAGATTTATAGAAGGTCATTTTACATTGTGGTTCCAATTCCTACTCTACCATATTACCTAAAAAAGACACACCATCTCTGATAAACCAAAGTTTATATATCAAAGTCTGCCTTTGTTTTTATCCAAAAAAGATACAGAGCTTTTTATCAGATCCCACTCTTCGTTTATCTTCTGGGTCTTGTTCAGTCTGTGCATGCGCACTTCGGCCCCATTTAGTCACATGGGGAGCTTTACTGATGACAGCTTCCAGAGGTTCTGCAGTGTAAGGCAGGCCATAGATGATGCGATTTTCTTTTCTGCAACAACAGGTTACTGACTGTGTTGATTGGGAATCCCTCCCGCAAAAGCTATTGTGTTCTCCCAACAAGCGCATGGAGCCATCCCTGCAAGGAGAACATACTGATTATTGCTATGATCATATGTATATGGCAATGATTGCATGTAAAAATCCAACATGCTGGTTGACTTGGGTACAATCAGCCTGCCTATAGATTGTTCTAATCTCGGCCGGTCCAAATGTCTATAGCCAGCTTAAGGCACTGCACAGTGAAGATCGCTAATTCAAGGACAAAGGTGAATATCTGACCAAGTGGGCTGCAATTAGCAGGGGGACTGCATTCATTAACCGCTTCCCGACCGCATCACGCAGATATACTGCGGCAGAATGGCACGGGCAGGCAAAATCCCGTATATAAACGTGATTTTGCATTTGCCTGCCTGTGGGTCGCGTGCGCACCGCCAGCGGCGCACTCGTGACCCGGTCGGGAGCTCCGTGACCCCGGCCGCGTGACCAGCGGACCCGATCGCCGCTGGTGTCCCGCGATCGGGTCACGGAGCTGAAGAAGGGGGAGAGGTATATGTAAACAAACCTCTCCCCGCGCTTCCTACTCTGCCTGTCATTGATTGGCTGTTCCCGGTCATCGGAAAGCCGATCAATGACGTCAGACGTCAGCCCCGCCCCCTAATGTAAAAAAAACACACACGTCACAGCCCATAACCCCTCCCCTCCCCCTAGTGGTTAACTCTTTCACTACAACTGTCATTTATACAGGAATCAATGCATTTAAATAGCATTGATTGCTGTATAAATGACAATGGTCCCAAAAATGTGTCAAAAATGTCCGATGTGTCCACCATAATGTCGCAGTCACAATAAAAATCGCTGATCGCCGCCATTACTAGTAAAAAAAAAATATTAATAAAAATGCTATAAAACTATCCCCTATTTTGTAAACGCTATAACTTTTCGCAAACCAATCAATAATCGCTAATTGCGATTTTTATTTTTTTACCAAAAAAATGTAGAAGAATACATATCGGCCTAAACTGAGGAAAAAAAAAATTTTTTTATATATTTTTGGGGGATATTTATTATAGCAAAAGCAAAAAATATTGCATTGTTTTCAAAATTGACGCTCTATTTTTGTTTATAGCGCAAAAAATAAAAACTGCAGGGGCGATCAAATACCACCAAAAAAAAGCTCTATTTGTGGGAAAAAAAGGACGCCAATTTTGTTTTGGAACCACGTCGCACGACCGCGCAATTGTCAGTTAAATCGACACAGTGCTTCATGCAGTGTTATAGTTTTTCCCAACCCCTGTCCCTGTCATTTTATTCAGCTACAAAGCTTTGACTGCATATAATATAGAGTAAACTATTAGGCCCTGTTCATACCTGGCAGAATCACTGCAGTTCCAAATGGCACTGCAGTCGTGGCAAAACATGCCACGCGTGTTTCGGGGCCATGCATTTTTAATGGCACTTCAAATGCAGTGCAGTTTTGCCGCATGATTTGATCCCAAATTGGCAGATGTGAATGTGGCCTAAATGAAGGCAAGTAAAATAAAAAACATTATATGGGTATTAGAATGAAGCATTGAACCCCAGAAACACTAGGGAAATATCAAATAGGACAAACAACGTAGTGTTGGTGGGGCTGTAAACAAACGGGAACCATGGCCCATATATGGTGGGGGTGCCCTAAAATTAAAATGTACTGGAAGGAAAAACCAAGTTATATTAAGGAAATTCATAATATAGATATACCTGAGGAACCATGGACATGTCTATTTCATGGGGTAGATATTCCGACAAAAGAATATAGAAACTCAATAATTGTACATATGATGAACGCTGCAAAAAGTTTAATACCAAGGAAATGGAAGGAAGCAGAGAGCCCAAAAATTAGAGAGTGGTTTGATAAAATAGAAGAGATATATAACATGGAACATCTAAGATATAGCCATGAGGATACTAGATTCATTAAGAGATGGGAAAAGTGGAAAAAATTTAAATTAACAAAGAAATATAGTGAGATTAAGATTATTCAGAGAAGAGGAGAAAAAAGGGTCTAGGAGTGGGGTGGAGGGTTGTATGGCTGTGGCGGATTCGGCGCGAGATCACTTTTATCGGTGGCGGGAGAGGTGCTGGTCGTCTCCACCACTTACCGGAGCAGTCAGTAGTGGCGGAGATGATCCGGTCCTTTCCTGGAAGTCAAGTGAGAGAATGATGGCCCCCACTCGAATCCCTAACTGTCATGAAGATCCTGCCAGAAATCAGAATCCTGGGCTTCCCGGTCCGCGGGCACGCATGCACGGGCGTGCGCACAGGTAGACAAGCGCACACCCCTGTTGGCGCCAGGTAGGCTATTTAAATCCAGCCAGAGCAGACGGTCCCCGATGTCTGCTCTACAGCGTTGTGGTGACTGTAACCTGATCCTGATACCTCTGACCTGTGTTTGACCCGGCTTACCTGTGACCATCCATCTGTCTGCCTGCACCCGACCTTGGCTTGTTTGTGACCATCCTCCTGCCTAATCCACTTGTACCTTGCTGCCAGCCTGATACCTGACCCGGCCTGTTCTGACGATCCAGTCTGCCTTGAGATCCTGTCTGCTCTGCTGATCAAGCTTACCTGTGCTGATCCAGTCTGCTCTGAGATCCTGTCTGCTCTGCTGATCCAGCTTACCTGTGCTGATCCAGTCTGCTCTGAGATCCTGTCTGCTCTGCTGATCCAGCTTACCTGTGCTGATCCAGTCTGCTCTGAGATCCTGTCCGCTCTGCTGATCCAGTGTACCTGTGCTGATCCAGTCTGCTCTGAGATCCTGTCTGCTTTGCTGATCCAGTTTGCCTGTGCTGATCCGGCCTGCTCTACTGTCCAGTCTGCTTTGCTGATCCAGCCTGCTCTGCTGTCCAGTCTGCTTTGCTGATCCAATCTGTCCATGCTGACCCAGCCTGCTCTGCTGTCCAGTCTGCCTTGCTGATCCAGTCTGCCTGTGTTGATCTGGCCTGCTCTGCTGTCCAGCCTGCTTTGCTGATCCAGTCTGCCTTTGCTGATCCAGCCTGTCTTCTGACCCAGTCTACTGTACTGATCCGGCCTACCTACTTACCTTGTCCGCTGAGTTGACCTTGGGTCGCTCCACCGGTCTGTTGATCCTGCCAGGCACCCGTGCTCCTCCTCACTCCTGGGTCTCCTGTCACACTACCAGGGAGCCAGGAATGGGAGCCGCAAGGGAGGCCCTCCTCTGCAATTCGGGCTCTCACCACCAGGTACGTGACACTAACATTGGATGAAGGAAGCGAGGTCAAGCGTCACTTCCGCCCAATGGTCTTTAAGGGGGGGAAAAAAATTTATAAAAAAAAAGAAATTTTTTTATAATAGGAATAAAAGGGATCCAAAAAGTAAAATAAAAAAAATAAAGCGCCTCGTCCTGCCGCGCTCACACACAGAAGTGAACGCATACATAAGTCGCGCCTGCATATGTAAACGGTGTTCAAACCACACATGTGAGGTATCGCCACAATCGTTAGAGGGAGAGCAATAATTCTAGCTAAAGACCTCCTCTGTATGGAGATTTTTAAGTGTCAAAGTTTGTCGCCATTCCACGAGCGGGCGCAATTTTGAAGCATGACATGTTGGGTATCAATTTACTCGGCGTAACATTATCTTTCTCAGTATAAAAAATGTGTGCTAACTTTACTGTTTTCTTATTTTTTTATTCAAAAAAGTGTATTTTTTCCCAAAAAATTGCTACGACCACTATTTTATTCTCTAGGGTGTCTAAAAAAAAATATGTTTAGGGGTTGTATGTAATTTTCTAGCAAAAAAAAATTATTTTAACTTGTAAACACCAAGTGTAAAAAATAGGCACGTTCTTTAAGTGGTTAAAGTGAATGCCAAGTTTCTATCTCCAGCTAGTTCAGACTAGTTCAGACTTATTGCAGGTTAATAAAAACTGTTTATGGAAAAGAAAAACACTGCAAGTAACAATTTACAATGCATAGATTTTCTGTTCTTCTACCTGCACTTTTTTAACCCCTTCACGCTGACGTAACACATATATGCGTTTTTTTTGTTGTTGCTTCAAGTGGATGTACTGTAGTGAATGTACTGTACTGTACTGAAGCTGCAGGCATCACCCCGGTACCATTTTTTAGAGCTGACAGTCAGCTTTTTTGTAATACCAACCAATGTGGCTAATCAGCCAGTCGGCTGTTATTACAAGCAGAGGGAGGGGACGTACCCTCTCCCGCCACCTTTTGTGGATCGCTGAGCTCTCCTACTAGAAGGCCCGAGAGACCAGCGGACACGCCTGCCGGCTAGCCAGAGATCCGACAAGCCCGGAATTGGCTTTGATCGGGTTTCGGATCTAGTAACCCGGAAGAGATATCATGACATCACTTCCAGTTTATTGGAACCTTAAGGGCGCCAGATTTAAAAAAAATTCAAAACAATAAAATTTAAGTAAGTAGGGATTATAGACCCCAGATCGTTCCAAAAAATACCTGACACGTGACTTTTACTGTCACAAGAGATGTTTACATTCCTTGTGACAGCAATAAAAGTGATTAAAAAAAATTATTTAAAGAGACAGTGTAAAAATAAAGAAAAATAAAATAATTCCATCCCTCTGTGCTCGCGCGCAGAAGTGAACGTATACGTAAGTCACGCCCACAAATGTAAACAGTGTCCAAACCACACATGTGAGGTATTGCCGCAATCATTAGACTGAGCGCAATAAGTCTGGTGCTAGACCACCTCTGTAACTCTAAACAGGTAACTGGTAAAAAATTGTAAACTGTCACCTATGGAGATTTTTAAGTACTGTTTGTTGTCATTCCACAAATTTTAAAGCATGACATGTTAGGTATCTATTTACTCAGCGTACCATCATCTTTCACATTATACAAAAAAATTGGGCTAACCTTACTGTTTGTTTTTTTTTAATTTGTGAAAGTGTATTTTTTCCCAAAAAATTTTGTTTAAAAGACCGCTGTGCAAATACAATGTGACATAAATTATTGCAATGACCACCATTTTATCCTCTAGGGACTCTGCTAAAAATATATATACAATGTTTGGGGGCTCTAAGTAATTTTCTAGCAAAAAAAACACTGATTTTAACTTGTAAGCAACAAGTTTCAGAAAAAGGCTTAAGTCCCGTACAGGCGATCAGATTTTCCGACAGGAAATGTTTGATGTCAGGCTGTTGGCGGAAAATCCGACCGCGTGTACGCTCCATCGGACAATTGTTGTCAGACTTTCCGCAAACAAATGTTGGATAGCGTGTCTTCAAATTTTCCGCGGACAAATGTGTGTTGTCGTATTTTCTGATCGTGTGTACACAAGTCCGTTGGACAAAAGTCCAAAGTACAAACACACATGCTCGGAAGCAGAAGCGGTCAGTCTTGTAAACTAGCGTTTGTAATGGAGAATTAACATTCGTGAAGTGGCAAATTCTGAAATCTCCAAATGCAGCGCACAATTCTCTTCTTATTTAATGGGATAATAATGAAGCTGCTTTGCTGGTGATACTGATGGAGTTATTACAAACTAATTGTCAAAGGTTTTTTTTTTTCTAGTGATATCAAGAATATTATTATGATTTTTATTTTTATTTTTATTTGTGCAAGTTACCACAACACCATTATCCTGTAGTTTTTAAGAACAAAGATACAACTATGTTGGTGTTCCTTGTCAATTTTACATTGCATTTTTTAAAATGTAACTGCCTACTCCCAAACTGTCATTTGAAGTAAAACACATAGCCAAGTATTATTCTCCACAATTTTTTTATTGTTTAATTCATTAAAAAATAAAAATTAGACATGCTATCTGCCAATAGAACGTAACCAAAAAGTGCATTCTATGCATCCAAAAATATAGAAAATATACCAAATCAAATCATTATTCAACCAAAAAAATTATGTCAATGCAATAACTCCAAGGCCAATAATAAATAACACGTTATCTCCTCCGATTCAGCTACATGGCTGGTTGACGAACGGCCGTTCAGAAACAAACTGAAAAGCATGTACTGAAAAGCGCTAAATGAAAAACGTGAAAAGAAAAGCGCAAATCAACACTCATGAAACTTCTACTAACACAAAATGACCAGAAGGAGCCCAAAGGGTAGCGCTAAAGAGTACATCTAGTACGTCACTACGTTCATAATTGTTGGCCAACATTTGTGTGACCGTGTGCATGCAAGACAAGTTTGGGCCAACGCCCTTCGGACAAAATTCCATGGTTTTGTTGTCGGAAAGTCCAATCGCGTGTATGAGACATTAGTCTTCAAGGGGTTAAGTTGGTGACAAGGTATTTTTACTTAAAAAAACACGTTTTAAATACTGAATTTTCAGATCCCCCACATAGGCCTGATTGTGACTAGCTTCTTTAACCGCTTGCCGACCAGTGCACAACGGTATACGGCGCAAATGGGTGTACCTGTCCGTCCCCTATAAGACGCGGCATTGTGGGTGCACACGTGCCGACCCCATGATCGTGCCCGCGGGTTCCGCAGACTCGAAGTCCACTGGTGTCCCGTGATCACGTCAGGGAGCGGCAGAACAGGGAGATGCCTATGTAAACAAGGCATTTCCCTGTTCTGCCTAGTGACATGACAGGGAGCTACTGCTCCCTGTCATTGGGAGCAGTGATCGCTGTCATGTCAGTGGTAGCCCATCCCCCCCACTTAGAATCACTCCCTAGGACACACTTAGCCCCTTTATCGCCCCCTAGTGTTTAACCCCTTCCCTGCCAGTGTCTTTTATACAGTAATCAGTGCATTTTTATAGAACTGATCGGTGTATAAATGACAATGATCCCAAAATAGTGTCAAAAGTGTCCAATGTGTCCCCCATAATGTCACAGTCATGACAAAAATCGCAGATCGCCACCATTATTAATAAAAAAATAATAATAAAAATGCCATAAATCTATCCCCTATTTTGTAAGCGCTATAACTTTTGTGCAAACCAATCAATATATGCTTATTGCAATTTTTTTTTTTACCAAAAATATGTAGAAGAATACCTATCAGCCTAAACTGAGAAAAAAAATTGTTTTTTTTATATATCTTTTGGGGAAATAAAAACCGTAGAGGTGATCAAATACCACCAAAAAAAGCTCTATTTGTGGGAAAAAAAGGACGTCAATTTTGTTTGGGTGCAACGTCGCACGACCGCACAATTCTCAGTGAAAGCGACGCAGTGCCGTATCGCAAAAAGTGCTCTGGTTAGGGAGTGGGAAAATTCTTTCAGGGCTGAAGTGGTTAAAACATACTGTAAATTCTCAGTTTGAGACTTTCTTTTACCAATTAAATACTAGCTCATTATGAAATACTTACCTTAGAACGAGGCCCCCGCATCGCCTCCCGGTCACCGCTGAGCAGTGTTGGTCATT
Organism: Lithobates sylvaticus; assembly: GCA_028564925.1. Taxonomy (NCBI): domain Eukaryota; kingdom Metazoa; phylum Chordata; class Amphibia; order Anura; family Ranidae; genus Lithobates; species Lithobates sylvaticus. The sequence continues at coordinate 263,109,580 of CM053028.1, forward strand.
TTACTTTAAAAGAGTAATTATTTAAGTTACAAATTACTTCTCCCAAAAAACAATTGCGTTAGTAACTCAGTTACCCCAGTTATTTTTAGGCTTAGCTCTAAGTAAAAATCACATACAGGGGTATACAACCGCTTTAAATTTATAAGCCAAGAAAGCTGCTTCCCTTCCCCACACTGATTTATTTTCAGCTTGCAACTGGTTCCTGGTATTCCCTGACATCATAAGTAGTATCCCCCTGTCCAATGAGAGTGCCCTTATTAGCCACTGATGTATTCTCATTGAATATAGATGTAATATCAGACGCCTTGCGGCGTGTTCTGCTAGGTAATAGGTTTATTTTTAAACTCTAAGGTGGAATTTAAGTTTAATCTAAATTGATTTATCGGAAGATTCTTGGATCACTTTGTAGAGCTCGGTTAGGAATCAGTGTGACATTTTTTACAACAGTTGATAGTGATCATGATTCATATCCATGTGATCACTTGACAGAGTAAATATAGCCGTTACAGAGATTAAATATAGAAGTGGCTATGAGATACAAGCCTTAGCTAACTTTGTTGAATATTACTCTGCAGATTGTGGTAAACATCAGTTTTTAACTAAAGCATTGTCACCACTGCATAATCAAGACCTAATGCAACTGAGTCCGGTGCGTCTCTATCCACTGTTTCAGGTCTGATTTCAGGTTGAATTTTGTGCTGAATTTTGGACCTGAACTGGACAAAAAGACACACAGGGCTCCTGTGCAATTCACATCAAAGCCCCTGCAAAGATGTGGAAACCGGCTTCATAGAGAGCCAGTCACAATCTCCTACTATGCAAATTGTGTGAACCTAGCCTCAGACTTTAATACCTTCTGATTCACCAAACTGGAACGAGTAGGAAATTCTGACTTTAGTCTGACTCAGGATTGCCAACTCATCCTTTTAATTACTAATATAACTTGGGTTACCCCTGCATGGGTGTGCTTGCCCACATTCCTCCTCTAACTTTGACAGCTATCTGTTGTGTTTGGGAGTTAAAACAAGCTCCAACATTAGAAAAAAAAATACAGCGAAGGTATAAACGCTCCTTCACTAACATAAGTCGTTAAATCTTTTGCACTGGAAGACAATCGACACTCCAACTGTTAAGGAACGTGTGTGCCTGAAAAGGACACAATCTATGATATGAAAGAGACACTGGCCATGGCCAAGGAATCTACTTCTAAATTTCATAAAACCTGGACAGCCTGGTGCATGTTTATGTATGCTGATGATACATTTCTCACCGAATGAATAGGACCGTTGATTTTTACAAAGAACCCCACATTGCTCTACCTGATGATCTTGGATAATTCCACCCTGCTGGTGGAATCCAACTTCCCTCCACCTGCTCTCTTTTTCATTTTATTCTGTTCTATACCTTTTTTTTAATGTATTTCAAGGTTGCAGTTGGCAACCTTCTCTCATTGTTAATTCCTTTTCCTGTTTTATTTCTCCCTCCTAGAAGAAAAACTGCATAGCAAAACAGGTTACATGTACATATGATCTAGATTGTAGGTTCTAACGAGCAGGGCCCTCTGATTCCTCCTGTATTGAAACTGTACTGTTTGCCCTAACTTTGTAAAGTGTTGCGCAAACTGTTGGCGCTATATAAATCGTGTATAATAATAATAATAATAATAATGTGATATCATGTTAACTGATGATATAATAGACATGACTAAATCTATAGATGTTGGTTATACGCTGTTATTTTGAGCAGTTATGGTTTATATGCTCTAAGTAATATGTGTCATTCTGGCATGTATGCAATCTTGTTGTTAGCTAACTATATTGACCTTTGCTTGCGTTTTCATATGCATGCTAATCTTCAATAAAATTCTATTGTAAAAAAAATAAAAAAGGTCTTGATTTTACTGTTCTTTCTCAACCTGGTTTGTACTGTATAAACTATTTAATTGAAATGTAGACAAACTGACTGCTGTGCATTAGTTACTGCATATTATGCTGAATTACCACCAGTGTTGAATGCATTTCAAAGCTGCTAATAGTCAGCTGTAAGGCCTGTTTCACATGGGTTTCAGCTTGTATAAGAGCAAGGTGAACAGCAAGCTTTTTTCAAACTTTCAGCGAGCATTTGGCAAGCTTCCAAAAGCTTTCTCTAAGCCTTTAATATACATAGTAACAAGCGTTAGACACGCATTTTTAGGCGCATTTGCATGCTTTTGCTGTTCATTTTTCTGTGTTCACTGAACTGCATTGTGGTACGTTTATTGTGCATTTGCACAAAAATGGCTGCAAAAGTGGACACACATAAAATTGATAAATACTTAGACCCCACAGTGTCATCAGCCAGGGTGACCTGTGTGTAAACCTTTCCTGTTTGTCATGGGTGCTGCTCTACAGCTAAAGCTAATTGGCCTCCGAGCCTGACTCTAGACCGGGACAGCTAAACATGCTCAAAAAAAGTTATCAAAGTACACAGAGCATATGACATCCAGTCTTTCTGCCACTGATCAACGCGCTCACAGTTACATAGTTACATAATTAGCTAGGCCGGAAAAAGACACAAGTCCATCTAGTTCAACCATAAAAATAAGAAATAATAAATAAAAATTTTAAATATCGTACAATCCAATATACCCAATTCTATACCCACAGTTGATCCAGAGGAAGGCAAAAAAAAAACCCCAGAAGAGCATGCTCCAATATGCTACAGCAAGGGAAAAAATCCCTTCCTGATCCCCCTAGAGGCAATCGGATTTTCCCTGGATCAACTTTACCTGTAAATGTTGGTACCCAGTTATATTATGTTCATTTAGGAAAGTATCCAGGCCTTTCTTATTCAGTTCATTAAGACTACAAACTTGTCTGTGGATGGGTAGTTTTTGAATGACATGGCTGCTGTGTAGGTCACAGTAGGGGATCAGGGAGTGAACAGTGGGGGGGGGGGGGGGGTGCTGCTTAGTAACATGTTACACCCTGACTATGAGCGTAACATGTTACTAAAGGAGAACTTATCCTTTAAATTTAAAATAACATGGAATATGCTAAGCCATGTCTTTATTCTGTAGGCCTCAAATTCATATTTTTTCCTTTATTAAATACCTATTATTTGTTCAACTAGTTGAGGACACCCACCCCAAAAAAGTAATGAAAATACACAGGGCATGTGTTGCATGTCCAGTCTGTCTGTCCTGCTGCCACACTCATCCCCCTTCTCCTGGAAAATCATGACATTAATTGCTGTATGAATACAGCAGCTCTAGTAGCTACTGCTGTTAAAAAAATGCCATTTGACTCAGGGTTTATCAACACTGTTCAGATGCGAAATTGAGAAAAACAACGCAACATCTCTGTTCAACTATCATTTAACTGCTGATGTTACTATTTTATTAACTATTAATATTTAAACTTCTTTTTTTTTTTTTTAGTGGCATATTGAAAAATGTAAAAAAAATATTGCTTTACCGTATTTGTAAATTACTTTGCAAAGCTTTGTAATTTTAGCATCATTTTAAACAAGACAAATTATAGAATAAAATGTATACTTTTTTATCTACAGTAGCAATTATTAAAAAAAACTAAAACTGATCAAAAAGAGAAAGAGGAGTGTTTTTTTTAATTATTTTTTTTTTTTACTTTTTTTGTTTATTGATTGCACAAAAAAATAGAAAAAAGGAAAACAATATATGTATTACTTTGTCTTATGCAATTACAAAGTTATTGCTGAAAAAACTGATCCATAGCAGAAATGTAAAAACTGTGCTTGTGTGTTCATAAGGGGTGTACAGGTGTGACAGGTGAAGTGGTTCAGTAGACAATTCTACTTAGTAATGGCCCGTACACACGTTCCGAATATCGTATGACAGATCGTACAACCTTTTTCCGCTTAATAGTCACAAGTAGAAATTGAATAGGTAAATAAAGTCACAAAAATTCTCATACGACAGAAAAAAAAATTCGGAAGTGATGTCATGTGTTGTAATGTATTTGTATTGTATTTCCGGACAACAACTATACTGACTAAACGAAAATTGTACGATCTGGTATCGTACGAGGAAAATTTTTGTGCTTGTCCGGTCGAATAATATCGGATGAACTGTCGTGATCGGTTCTCGAAAGTAGTGTACACGCAATCCGAAAATCGTACGATTCTTCTTTGGACGACAGTTTTCTTACGATATTCGGATCGTGTGTACGGGCCAGGCTAAGTTTATACTTGCAGTTGGGGGTCAGTAAAAAGATGAGCCACAAAGGCAGCCTTATGAGGGTGTACAAATGCCATGGCCAAGATGCTTTACATCATGGAAAGGTAAAAATGATCCCCCGTCCCATTCAGTGGGCAGTACAATTCCCAAATGCACCATATTCATGTGAATGGGGCAGTGCTATTACCTGTGACATTAGGCTCATGGTTGTGGCACAATAATCCCATTCAAACAACCTGCTCGACTGTCAAAAGAAAAGCAAAACAGGTAGACACACATGTAAACAAGGCCATGGTGCTTCTCAACAGATTCAGTGGATTGGACTATATTGGCAGGACATAACATGTCATCAGTAGGAGACATACTGTAATAAGTAATAAGAAATGTTGGTTGTGAAAGCCACTGCTTATCAGTACATATTCTGTCTTTCATTGCAGTCTTAATATGCTTCAATTTTAAGACATGAGAAAAACATGAGGGAAACCAATTAACAGAGTGAATAATTCATACTACTAAGATTTATTCCACAATATAAACCATTCCTTTTGCTCACTGAAGTACATTTTGGCATACTGTCAGTGCATATTATATACAGGTTACACACCCAGAAAAACAATTGGTGACTTAAAGCAGTATGAAACCCAAAAACAAACCACTTGTCTGCTGTCACTAACATTGTGTCAAATACCTTGCAAAACCAGTGAAGTAGGTGGGACGTATTTCAACAATAAATAACATATTAACTAAGCCAAACCACAAACTGCCATCCATGTTACAATGGTAATAAGAACCAAAATATAACTTTGGACCTCCCTGGCCGGAAAGAATTAGCTAATGACTTGTCAAAAATCTCTATTAATATAACCCTTGTATAATAATTTACAAAACACTGCTATGATTTTATATGGTGCCTATCAGGATAACCAAGATGTGCCCACAAGCATAGTCTAAATGCTATAAAAACTGTGGTTAAAGTGGAAGTAAACCCTCCTATCATTTTCAGCCAAGGAAGCTTCCATCTTGGCCTCTGTTTCATTTTCAAATGCACATGTGATCAGTTATGACTCCAGCCATTGGATGGTTCAAAAGTTTGGCTGAGAGCACAACCGTCAGGTGCCAGGAATGTAACTGTTTTTGAAAATGTTAAATCAATGGGTTTACTTCCACTTTAAGGGTCGCATACCTTGTGGGCGTCCTTTGTGTGCATTCCTGGTTGTCCTGGCGGCATTCCCTGATGGTCCAGGGTGGGCACCAGCAGGGGGGCTGCGCTGATAAACAATCAGCACAGGCCCCCCCTGTCTGGAGAGCAGTTGCTGCTTGCCCCCTAGAGCATGCAATTGCGGCTTATCCTGCTGGACGTCATATGACGCCCAGTCAGGATAACTGAACCACTTCCCGACCGTCATTTTGCTATAGGCCGGGCGGGAAGTGGTTAAAGGGTAACTCCACGTTTCGTTTTTGTTTTTGAAAACTGTTTTTGAAAATGTTAAATCAATGGGTTTACTTCCACTTTAAGGGTCGCATACCTTGTGGGCGTCCTTTGTGTGCATTCCTGGTTGTCCTGGCGGCATTCCCTGATGGTCCAGGATGGGCACCAGCAGGGGGGCTGCGCTGATAAACAATCAGCACAGGCCCCCCCTGTCTGGAGAGCAGTTGCTGCTTGCCCCCTAGAGCATGCAATTGCGGCTTATCCTGCTGGACGTCATATGACGCCCAGTCAGGATAACTGAACCACTTCCCGACCGTCATTTTGCTATAGGCCGGGCGGGAAGTGGTTAAAGGGTAACTCCACGTTTCGTGGAAAAAAAATAGCAAATAAAGAAAGAATAATATAGCACATATAATTGCAACACTAATCATATTGTAATTGAATGTTATTAAAAAATTACCTTTCCTTTTCAGTCTGCAGTCAATGTAATTTTCTGAGAATACATTTCAATATGGCTACCTGGAGCTGTTCTGTACACAGAGTGTTTTTACTGACCACTCCCCAGAAACATCATTTCCTGCTTCTGTGTTTGGCTCACCATTTTTTTCAAGATACTTTCAATAGGAACCCGTCTAAAGGCATGCAGGCCCAGCAGATGTCCTCATTAGAGCCCTTCAGCTCCACACCTGACAGTTAATTATGAAACCACTACCATTAGACCCACTGCACTCAGAGGCACAGACAAACACACAGGGATTTCTTCAGAATAACAAAAGGTAGGAATATGTAACAAAGTTTATTACAATCCTTGTAATGTACATAGATTACCCAGAGGGGAATGTTTTTTTTCTCAACAAAAGTGGAGTTATGCTTTAAAGCTGAATTTCAGGCTGTTGCTAACTACCTTTTCCCACCCCCTTCTACTGTAAATCATATTCTAGTTATCCTATAGAACAGGCATGTCCAAAGTCCGGCCAATCATGGCCCGCATTCCGGTTTCGGACAACTCGCCTGGTAATTTTGACATGTATATCTTTTGTGGCCCCCAACAAATCCCAGAGTGTCGGGGGCCACAAAAGATATATATGTTCTGGCTGCCTTGGAGGGGACGGGAAGGGGTGGGACGAGTGCCGTACATACAGGAGAATTACCTGTTTACATGGTGGCCTCTGTAAAAGGAAGTCCCCTGCGCTGCCATTGGACGACTGTTCTGTCCATCATAGGAGACTGGACTTTCTATTAAAGAGGCCGTCGAGGAAACAGGAGTTTCTCCTGTATGTCTGTTGGCCCTCATTCCGCTCCCTCCCTGTCTCCTCCAAGGCTGCAGATGGGTATGAATCAGGCTGCACTGATGGCAATGGTAAATCTGCATTCATGACGGTCGGGTGCTGCACTCATGATAATAGGGGTTCTGCAGTCATGGCAAAGGGGTTTGCTGCATTCATGGCAAAGGGGTTTGCTGCATTCATGGCAACGGGGGTGCTGCATTCATGGCAACGGGGGTGCTGCATTCATGGCAACGGGGGTGCTGCATTCATGGCAATGTGGGTGCTGATTAGGCTGCATTTATGGGCACTGACCCTTATTTTGCGTCACAGTTCTTTGTTTAAAATTTAAGATTTTTTCCTGAAACTTCCTTTTTAAAGTGAAGGTGCGTATTATAAGCCGATGATTATGGTATATCCAAATAACATGCCCAAGCTCATCTCTTCACCACAAACAGCCAAAAAGGCAAGAGAATTCTTGCTGGGCAGTGTTTGGCTGAGAGCACAACCGTCAGGTGCCAGGAATGTAACTGTTTTTGAAACTGTTAAATCAATGGGTTTACTTCCACTTTAAGGGTCGCATACCTGGTGGGCGTCCTTTGTGTGCATTCCTGGTTGTCCTGGCGGCATTCCCTGATGGTCCAGGGTGGGCACCAGCAGGGGGGCTGCGCTGATAAACAATCAGCACAGGCCCCCCCTGTCTGGAGAGCAGTTGCTGCTTGCCCCCAAGAGCACGCAATTGCGGCTTATCCTGTTGGACGTCATATGACGCCCAGTCAGGATAACTGAACCACTTCCCGACCGTCATTTTGCTATAGGCCGGGCGGGAAGTGGTTAAAGCGTAACTCCACGTTTCGTGGAAAAAAAAATAGCAAATAAAGAAAGAATAATATAGCACATATAATTGCAACACTAATCATATTGTAATTGAATGTTATTAAAAAATACCTTTCCTTTTCAATCTGCAGTCAATGTAATTTTCTGAGAATACATTTCAATATGGCTACCTGGAGCTGTTCTGTACACAGAGTGTTTTTACTGACCACTCCCCAGAAACATCATTTCCTGCTTCTGTGTTTGGCTCACCATTTTTTTTCGAGATACTTTCAATAGGAACCCGTCTAAAGGGATGCAGGCCCAGCAGATGTCCTCATTAGAGCCCTTCAGCTCCACACCTGACAGTTAATTATGAAACCACTACCATTAGACGTCACAGTTCTTTGTTTAAAATTTAAGATTTTTTCCTGAAACTTCCTTTTTAAAGTGAAGGTGCGTATTATAAGCCGATGATTATGGTATATCCAAATAACATGCCCAAGCTCATCTCTTCACCACAAACAGCCAAAAAGGCAAGAGAATTCTTGCTGGGCAGTGTATTAGTGCGTGGACGAACACACTTAGACCGAATTTTAATGGTTTAAAGAATGTCAGGCAAAATGGTCGGCCCTCACGCATGTTCACTTCTGGCCCTATTTGAAAAAAGTTTGAACACCCCTGCTATAGAAGGAAGATGCATATACTTACCTATTCTGAGGACACTCCGACCTGGTCATGTGATCAGTTCCCAGCAGAGGCTTCTATGGAGAGGAGGAACAGCCGACAACAGATGCCCCATTGTAAGCCGAAGGGTGATATCGTCGCCCAGGCATTTCAGCAATAGTTGGAGATGTCTCCTCTCCCCTGAAGCCAGCTGCTGGGAAAATCATGTGACCAGACTGGAGCGCCCTCAGAATAGGTAAGTATAAGCACCTTCCTTCCTTCCTTCCTTTCACATGGTAATTAGGATAGGATTTAGAAGGGGTGGCAGCAAGTTTAGGCATTATTAGCAATAGCCTAAAATTCCATTTTAAGCTCATTTACTCTGTTACAGGGGTAAATTTTCCTAGATGACCAGAATCTTCTTTGCTCCAAAATTAGACAATGATATCCTTAAACATCCAAGGAGAATAGTATCATATAATCCTAATAAACTCCAATACAGCACTACCCTTTTACCAGTACCCTAGGTGTTAAACAGGAGATATGTTCCCAACATTTGTATTAAAAAAGAATAAGAAAAATATATTTTTTAACAACTGCCTATTTAAATTCCCGGAGGTTACCCGATATGATAGGCTGATGAATGAGGCGTGGCTTGCCTCCAAAACGCGTTCCTATTGGCTACCGATCCACAGGCTGACAGGTCGTTCAAACAGGCTTTAAGATCTCTCCAGGCGTCCACTGCACCATTGACCCATCGGTCCCCACCTTCTCAGGCCTTGGCTTGTTCTTGTCTGGTCCCTCAGACTGTCGGCTCTCCCCAAACTGCCGGTCCCCTTGGCGTTTTGACAGCTGCTCCCCCTGGACCATTCCAGACTTATCATCCTCCATTGTCTTTCACCTGTCGCCCTTGGAATCTTGTAGGTGCATTTTTGTTTTTCATTTTACTTTTTTTTTACATTAAACTGTGCTACATGAAAGCCCGCTTGGCACCTCTTTCCCTCTCCTTATATATAATCCTAGCTGCTGGAATTACATTAGCAAGGAGCTGGAAACAGTCAACTTTGTCCATTGAATACTTCAAATGTAAACTGAATAGGATCATGATTAACATCAAAATCGCATGTACGCTAAATAACACACAAACCTAATTTGAAAAGACATAAGATGCCTGGATACAATACTTGTTGCTGGACTTTTGAGACCCTGGAGGAACCAACCCTTTTCTCTGCTTCTAATCCCCTGTTTCACTCCCTCTTTCTCTTCTTTTTCTTCTTTCTTTCTCTACAAATGAGTCTTACCATTTACAAATTTGCAGTCTTCTGCTATACTTTCACTTTACAATTGTTTATGATATTGTACAGTAATAACAACTATTATCAGATAACAATGTATACTCAGAATTATGCTTTTATTGTTACTGACGAAACAATGTTTATTAATCCATATCTACATATATTATTATTATTATTACCATACAGGATTTATTTCGCGCCAACAGTTTGCGCAGCACTTTACAACATGGGGCAGACAGTACAGTAACAATACAATTCAATACAGGAGAAATCAGAGGGCCTTAGGAGTATAACATTGGAAATGTGACCAAACGACACAGTAATGATCTCTAATGGTGGCTCTTTACAAAAAAAAAATCTTATTAACAGATTAAAATCTAAACTCAAAACCAAAATTGTAATATACTGTATTGAAACTTTCCAATCTTTAAATGTTGCAGCATTTTTTTTAAGGATTTTTCTCCTTTGTTTTTACCTGGTGAACCAGCCATTTACACACTTCCAGTCTTTACTACGTCCCGGATGTCTACTCTCTGAATAGAGGAGAGATGGAGACACCTTTTGGATAGCAGCACTGGCAATTTGGAAGAGGATAATGTTAGAAGCACTAGCAGATTTAGATAAACTAACAAATCTCCACAACAAAACTAACTCCAGCTAACACTTTTCTCTGTTACACCAACAGTTATTCTTTTTGAAATTAATAAAAAAAATGTTTGCGCTAAGTGTAATAAAGGAAACAAAAAGTGAGTCTATGAGTCACACAGGTGACACAGGTAAATGCGTGTCTTGATAGTTGATACACCAACGGAAAACTTCCACCATGTGATAAACCACCACCAATAAAGGATGTGCTCTTACCAGAGAGCATTGACCACCTATTACGGGGGTGGTCAAAGTAGGCTTAGTATCTCAAATGCTCCATCGCTATTGGTAGGTCAACATATGGAAAACGGGGAAGATCATTCCAGGCAGCCAAGGAGAGAATCACAGGTCCTCTTGCTCCAAGTGGACACACCAAATAGCATATCCCAGCAAGAGATAAAAAGCCACAATAGTGTAAAATCTCAATAACGTTTTATTAAAGTAATGCACTTCCATGCCAGCAGACAAAAAACAGGGTGTACGTATGAGCACAGAAACGTCCGTGTGCTTTCTGGGCGTGATGACAGGAAGGGGTACCTCAGACCAGTTTTTCCTTTTAGTTTGGTGCAATGCAAGCACCTCTGTCAGTGTTAAATGGTTGTCCCATTGCCACTTTTACAGGACAGCTTGGTCTGTCAAAGGAAATTGAAAAATAACAGACCTACTTGCCAGATCAGTAGTTCAAAAAAAGGGGAAAAAAGCCTAAAAAAAAGAAAACTAATGCAGCCATCACAACTAAGAATTAGAAAAGATACAATGTGTTACATTTTTGGTTTTGTGTTTAATACAGCTTTAATTATAAATGTTTATTCATAACCTCAAATGTCAACAATTTCTATGTCTGATGAAAATATGAAAAACTATCCAATCCTTCCTGTGCTAAGGAGTGAGTTTCTGCATAGCTTTGTTTGAAAATGTGAGGAATTTCAGTTGTGCAATAGTAATTGCACTGGCAGTGGGAAAAATGATCCCACTGAATTTCTGAATGTATTTAAAATGTTCCTGTTTCCCTGCTAAAACTAAATTATATTGGTTTAATTTCTTTCTCTTGTATATTGTTTTGGTGATGGTCTCTCTCCTGAGGTCCTTACTGTTAATTAGCCAGCGGTCAAACAGCTGCCAAATACACTATACAAATAATTTGTCAACATTTCCCTTAGCCCTGGATACTCAATACAACATTGGGATACCTATATAGGCATTACAGATTATGGATGAAAATCACCAGGTGCATCTGAGTACAAATGTCATGTCTATGGGTACTTTTAATTTTAGGCCTAAGTATTTCTAAGTAAGTCCTTTACTTCTCTCTAAGTGTAAATTAAGCACTTTCCTGACGGACTCCATGGCAGCCTATGTATGGGTTAATCCCACCTCTCATACCTCATAGGACCCCACTCCCATAAATCTTTGCTCCTAGCCAGATACCGTGTTCCTTTTTTGTCCTCCTCCTTAAGGACTAAAGTAGTAGTTCTTACCTCAAGGAGTCGTGAATCCGGGTCTGATTCCTGTTGCCGTTCGCATGCATGATGAATTCTGGTGTCTGGAGTCCAATAGCCCAGCTACTAGCAGGGTGGACATGGGGATGAAGAGCGTTGCCATGAAGAGCTTACTATCCAGCCACTGGCTGGCAAGCGGCAGTATGGCCATTCGTCCTAGCTACTAGCAGAAGGCCTTTTTCCCTGAAGTAATCCCCGGTGACGTGCCTGTGGACGGGAGCCAGGACGGATGGTCGGCGTGCTGGAGCGGTAATGTATGGCAGCCTGTTTGTGTTTGTTGTATGTTCCGGTTTCCATGTGGTATGGCGGCTGGAGCGCATCTGCGTTCCAAATCGCCGCTTTCCCTGTACTGCGCAGCCGCATAGTCTCGATTGAGATCGAGGCTTGGTCGGCGCATGCGCAGTACGGATAAATGACGGCGTTCGCGCATGCGCACGAGCGCTGTGGGGGTGACGCTGACGGCGTTGTGACGTCATCCAGGAGGCAGATTTAAATGCCTGTCAGATTTGGGCAGGATTGCTGCTGCATCCATTCAAGCGAATTTTGACACTGTCGCTGTGCTTTACCGAGGTAAGAGGCTTGATGCCTTATCCCCTATTGACTTTTCACTGAATTCAATGTATGTTTATGCATTGGGAATGTGATTATATTTGAATTAATTATTTAATTTTTAAATAGTTTTTAAATGGATTTTAATTAATTATTTTTCTATGGGTGTTGTTGCAGCCTGTCCGAATTTGTGATTATGGATGTTTCGCCGCCCCCCTTGTGGCCAGCCCTTACGCCGCAGGTAGGTGGGAATTTTTGTTCCTTTTCTGCCTGTTTGGGTTGATTGGGGTGTAGCATTTTAAATGGAATTTTTTTCTCCTGATTATTTATTTTTAGCCCTTCTGTACCGTACCATCAGCACGCGAAGACAATACACAATCTGGGTCAAGACATGACCATTCAAGGTCCAGTTCAGGACGTCCTAAGTCCACCTCCAGACACCGCTCTGAGAAATCAAGGTCGGGGTCTCGGCACTATTCCCACCACCATTCTGGTCGTTCGGAAGGAATATCATGTTGGGGTTGTAGAGAAAAAGTGCCAGAAGACAAATCGCTATGCGATGTATGTTTTTCCCGAGCTGCAAAGGAAAGGGATGTTAATGACCAGCAAGTGGAGGCCTTGGTCAGAAAGGTTGTTCGGGAGTCTTTGAACAAACCAGAGTCCGCTCATGCAGCTATTCCTCCCTCTGAGCCAACTTCAGTGGTTGAGGTAGAAGACCTTGAAACTCCTGGTCCCTCCCAAGACAGCTTCTCTTTCAGAGGATCTTCGGACAGTGAAGCTGAAGTGGAGGATTCCAGTGCAGGATTTGACTTTTCCCAGGTCCCTCATCTGGTGAGGGCAGTGAAGGATGCACTGAGGTGGGAGGAGCCGGTGGAAGCACCCTCTAAACAGAGGAAATACTTTAAGCATCTTAAAAAAGAGCGCTCAAATTTTCCCTTCCTGGGTGAACTGGGAGAAATTATCTTCGACGAGTGGATCAAAGATTAGAGAAAGAATTCTCTTATCTCTAAAGTGAGCATTAGTATGGGCAATTATCTTTCACATTTTAAGTATAATATTTTTTTATATTGTTTTAAATTACAATAATTTTTTTTTATTATTTAGAGGTAAATTTTTTTTTTTATGCCCGGTAGACATGAAGTATATATAATGTTTATATTTAGGCATTGTAATTTGAGGTTAATAGTCACACTAAGTTTGACGCTTACCCGCCATTGGAGGTTCACATCAGGGTGTGTCTCTTTTTTTGTATCTATAAAGTTGCGATAATTCAGTGCGCCGTCCGTTCCCCAGAAGACGTCAATAGACGAAACGGACGTAGGGAGGCTGACGCACTGACGTCGTCACGTTCCGCAGTGAGAGCGGGTGTTCTGCTAGCCGGCCGGCGTTTTTTTCTTATTACATCTGCGAGTGTCTATTTTACTTGTTGTAAGTAGAAACTTTTTATCTTTGTGTTTAATAAATTGTATGGTTTTACGCTATGGGAGCATCCCTTGTTTTTTATATTATTCCATGCTGAAACGGATTGGGTATTCCTGGCTTTGCATCTCTGGAGATATCTCACATTAAGGCAAACGGAAAGGGAAACACTGTTCTCATCCAGATCTGTGGTCAGTCATATTGTGGAAGTCTGGATTTGCTGTGGAGGTCTGGTAGTCCGGGTCACAACAGGATACCATTGAATTACAGGCTTATCCAAGCTTTCCTTTTGGTAAGCATATTAGTAGAGCGGTGGTGGATCACGTTGTTTTGGTGGATCATTTCACAAAGTCACTGATTAGTCCTGGACTTCATATTGTCACTTTTCAACGAGTCACTTTATTTCTGTTTTCATATGGACTTGAAGGATCTAATATTTCTCCATCAGTCACTTTTTTTCACTTGAACTTTATTCATTCATATTGTTATAGGATATTCATTATTTTTATTGTCACTAAGCATGGCTTTTTGCATTGTTTTTTTCTGTTTAATGTGTATGTCCACATTTTTTTAGCTGCTGCTATTCACAGATATTTTTCATCACATTAGATTTTGTGATATTGTTTCAAGATTTTCTTCACTATTTATTGGTATGCATTAGCGCGGTGTTTGCTCTGTTTTTTCACTGTTTATCTCTAAAGTGGCCAGAATGTATCCATTTAAAGGTGAGGAAGTTAAGCACCTGGAGTCTGCTCCTCTTATTGATGCAGCCTTGATGAGGCTGGTAAGACGCGTCACGCTCCCACTGGAAGACACCATCTCTTTTAAAGATGGTCTTGAAAGAAAAATTGATACAGATTTGAAGCGTATCTACATCACGGCTGGGATGGCCTGCAAGCCAGCATTGGCATTGGCAGCATTATCCAAAGCAATGGAGTGTTGGATGGATGATACGGGTGCAACCTTGGGAAGTGTGTCCGAAGAAGCCCTCAAGAGCTCTCCAATACATGAGATGAAGATGGCATCAGCATTTCTGGATGAGGCCTCCCTGGATATAATCCGTCTGGTAGCACGTGTTATGCTGTCTTCCGTTACAGCTAAACAAGCCTTATGGCTATGCCCTTGGGTGGCGGATCCGGCCTCTAAACAGGCATGGTGCAAAATTCCCTTTGAGGGTTCTTCTCTTTTTGGGAATAATCCATCACCCGTGCTACCGGTGGTAAGTCCGGGTTCTTACCCCAGGATCGCCATCTTTTTGGCCAGATGAGAGTCCAGTCCAGGTCAGACCCGGAACGTGCTAGGGATGCACGCCGTTACAGACCGGGTCGGGAATTTAGGAAGAACTGGAGGAGAAACCAGCCTTCTGGCCAGAAGCCTTCAAAATCTACATCTTCTGGGGGTCGCAAAGCTGCGAAGTCTTTTTGATATAGTGCCTGTCCAGACGGAGCAAGTAGGGGCTCGTTTACTACGCTTCTGACACGTCTGGGCAGCCTCGATACAAGACTACTGGGCCATAAAGACAGTTTCTCTAGGACATGCCTGGGTGTTCAGCAATCCACCCATACATCGATTCATTCCCACAAGTCTTCCTTTGTCGGAAGAGAAGAGAGGTTCTGTTGACCTACACGGACTCCCTTATCACCCAAGGTGCCGCCATTCCAGTTCCGTCCGAGGAAGAGTTTCAAGGGATTTACTCCCCCCTCTTTATGGTTCTCAAAAAGAGCGGTTCCTGGAGGCCGGTTATCGACCTGACTTACTTGAACTCCTTTATAAAAAAGGAAAAATTCAAGATGGAGACATTGTTGACCATTCGCCAGACAATTCAACCAGGCGATTGACTAGTGTCAATAGACCTAAAAGATGCGTACTTCCATGTACCAATAGCGAAGGACTTCCAAAAATATCTCCGATTCTCGTGGGTTAAAAAAACCCCCAAGGTCATATGTCTCCCGTTTGGACTTACGACATCGCCGCAGGTGTTTTCCAAGCTCTTACTGGCGGTGGTCGCCTTGATCAGAGTCCGAGGTATTCGGTTACATCACTACCTCTACGAACTACTCCTACTGTCTCAAGACAGAGAACAATTACTGTTACACCGGGAGCAAGTCATATCTACCCTGACAGAATTCGACTGGCTATTAAACCGGGAAAAGAGTCATCTGGAACCAACCCAGTCTCTAGTTTTCCTAGGGGCACAGTTCGACACAGTGAAGAGCACCATCTCTCTTCCTCTAGAGTAGATCCCGGTAGTTCGGGACAGGATTCATCTGGCAATGTCGGCTCCCCTTCTCAGGACCTCCCAGTGCCTCAGGATAATAGGCACCATGGTGGCAACAGCCCCCATGGTAAAATGGGCGCAATGGAGGATGCGGCCCTTTCAGAAAGGCTTCCTCCAACAATGGAATCCAGGGTTACAAGATCACTTGATCCGGATAACTCCCTCCATGCGGGAGAGTCTCCCCTGGTGGCTGCAACGGAGGAATCTTCTCAAATGCCATTCGATAGCTCCAGTCTCCTGGATAACGGTAATGACAGATGCCAGCAGCAGAGGCTGGGGTGCTCTGTGTCTGTCGGAGGTAGCCCAGGGCAGGTGGGATTTTCAATCTCAGGGGGGGTCTCGAACGCATTGGAGATTCGAGCTGCCTTCCAGGCCCTTCGGGCTTTTCTTAATCTGACCTTGGGAGCCTCAGTCCTCATGAGATTGGACAATACGACGGCAGTGTCGTACATCAAAAGACAAGGGGGCACTCGCAGTCTCTCTCTTCTGAAGGAAGTGAGTCCAATTATGTCCTGGGCTCAGGCGAACTTGAAGGAACTGACGGCAGTGTATCTTCCTGGAGTCCAAAATGTCCAGGCGGACTTTCTGTCAAGAACCTCCTTAGACAACGAGTGGTCTCTCCACTCGGAAGTCTTCGACTGGATCCTGTCATTGGGAATAACTCCGGAAGTGGACCTGTTTGCATCTCCTTGCAATGCCAAGATGAGGAATTATTATACCAGGTATCGCTGTCCCCAAGCCATGGGAGTGTATGCTCTCACGGATCAGTGGAGTTTCTACAAGGCCTATGCCTTTCCTCCAGTTCCGATCATTCTTCGGTTCCTTTCGAGACTCAGACAGGAGACGGCATAAATAGTGGCAATCCTCCCATACTGGCCCAACAGGCCATGGTTTCCTCTCCTGTTGCAGTTGAGTTACCGGGACCCAGTTCCGCTTCCCTCCAGATCGGATCTTCTACTACAGGGAACATCCCTTCATCCGTGCCCGTCCCATCTCCATATGATGGTTGAGAGGAAGAGGCTGGAAGCATTAGGTTGCCCAAGTTCAGCAATTGCTACCCTGCTGAATGCTAGGAGGCAGGGTACGAATAAAGTTTACCAGAGAATCTGGTCTAAATTTATGTTTCCTCTTCCGGGAGTTCCTGTAGTAATCCAGAAATAAAGGATGTGTTAGGATTTCTCCAGACAGGACTGGATCTGCCTTTGTCCGTAAGTTCCCTGCGAGTCCAAGTTTCGGCAATATCTGCTTTTACTGGTATTTCCTGGGCAAGGAATCCCCTTACTAGACAATTTTTCAGAGGAGCATCAAGACTTAGGCCCCAGAGAAAACCAAGGTTCTCTAAATGGAATCTTCCTCTTGTTCTGGATTTCTTATCAGAAGATTCCTTTCAACGAATGGACAGCCTGTCTAGTAGCCATAACATCGGCTAAAAGAGTGTCGGAAATCAGTGCTTTAGGTTCTAAAGAGCCTTTCCTTACCTTCTTTCCTGATCGGGTAGTCTTGGTTCCGATGTTAGGATCAAATCCTAAAGTAACATCAGTGTTTCATGAGAACCAGGAGATTGTTCTCCCAACCTTTCCAATCAGATGATTCTTCAACTGTCCATCCTTTGGATGTCGGTGAAGTTTTGAAAAGCTACTTAGAAGCTACTGCACCTTTCAAAAGATCAGATCATCTGTTTGTCTGCTTTTATGGAAAGAACAGGGGACTGTGTGCTTCCTCTAGAACCATTGCAAGTTGGATTGTCCAGGCTATCCAAAGGGCATATGCGGCTAAAGGACTGGCTCCTCCGGAGACCGTGACTGCTTATTCTACCAGGAGTATGTCAACGTCATGGGCGGCCTCCCGACACGTATCAGCAGAGGTGATCTGCAAAGCAGCCTCTTGGTCGACAATAAATACTTTCATGAGGCACTATTGTGTTGAGCCAGCGGCTCTTTCCTCTGTTAATTTTGGTTTAAATGTTTTATCTGTTTGAACGGTGCCAATTAAACTTTTTTTTCGTTGAACCAGCAATTTGTGCCCACCCGAGTTCGTATGGCTAGCTAGTTCCCATACGTAGGCTGCCATGGAGTCAGTCAGGAAAACGGAAAATTTATATCAAATACTTACCGTAATTTTCCTTTCCTGATGGACTCCATGGCAGCAGGAGTCTCCCTCCCATTTGCTGGAGTAGGCTAAGTTATGGAACACGGTATATGGCTAGGAGCAAAGATTTATGGGAGTGGGGTCCTATAAGGTATGAGAGGCAGGATTAACCCATACGTAGGCTGCCATGGAGTCCATCAGGAAAGGAAAATTACGGTAAGTATTTGATATAAATTTTCCGTTTTCTCCTTACAGTTAGGAATTGATTTATTAAAAAAGAAGCGCGGCATTTTCCCCCCAAAAATCATACTTGCCTAGGTGGATGCAGCATCAGTTCGATGCTACATCTATCCCCGCCCGCTCTAAGACTGAGAACCGATCGATCAAAGACCGCTGATCATTCTTTTCTCAGAGTAGAGAGCTGGTGACTGTCAGTGCTTTTTGCATTTTGCAGATTTGCACTACAGAACGTGTGCCATAGGAAACCATTGTAAATGGACTGTAGTGCAAGTTTTTTTTAACGCTGTGGGGTCCCCCCCCAGGCCCATAACAGGCCCTTGGGTTGAGTATGGATTCGGAGGGAACCCCCATGACTTTTTTTTATTTTTTTTTTAAATGGTGTGGGGGTCCCCCAAAATCCATACCAGACCCTTATCCGAGCATGCAGCCTGGCAGGTCAGGAAAGGGAGGGGCCCCCCCACCCCAAAGCACCTTGTCCCCATGTTGATGAGGACAAGGGCCTCTTCCCGATGAACCCTGGCTGTTGGTTTTCGGGGTCTGCGGGCGGGGGGCTTATCTGAATCTGGCCCCCCACCCTATGTGAATGAGTATGGGGTACATCATACCCCTACCCATTCACCTGTGGAAAAAAGTGTCAATAAAAAAACACACTACACAGGTCTTTAAATTAATTTATTAGGCAGCTCCGGGGGTCTCTTCAAACTTCGGAGGTCTCTACCAACTTCTCCGCTCTCTCCGGCATCTTCTCCGCGATCTCCGGTGTCTTCTGCTCTGCTCTTTTGCCTGCTCTTTTGCTAGCGGTTGCCCGGTGTTCTCCATTGTCTTCTTCCCTCTTCTCTTCTTCCGATGTTGACTCAACGATCTCTCCCGCTGTAATGCCATGTGCATGGTGCGCAATGACTTATATAGGCATGGGGCGTGGTCACCAGGTGAGGTCATCTGGTGACTCTGCCCCTTATGGCGTCACATTACCATCATGCCTCGGGACTGTGACGTCACAAGTGGGCGTGGCCTCTGGATGATGTAATCTGATTGCCACGCCCCATCATTATTTAAGAAATGCAGGACATCGGCGCCAACAGAAATGCAGGACATCGGCGGGACGCAGCATCAGAGGAGGGTCGTCGGTGGGACTGGAAGAAGGAAGAAGAGGAGCGGAAGAAGAAGACAGAAGAAGAGCAGAAGAAGCAGGGGGAGATGGAGATAACTGGAGGATGAAGAAGCGGGAGAAGATGGAGGAAGACCGGAGGAAGACCGGAGGAAGAATCGGAGAAGAAGATTTTTAATAAAAGACTTGTCAAAAACTGTCTACTGTATTTTTTAACACTACACTACATTTTTTTTTTTTAGTGAATGGGTAGGGGTACTCCATACTCATTCACATAGGGGGGGCGGGATCTGGGGTCCCCCTTGTTAAAAGGGGCTTCCAGATTCCGATAAGCCCCCCGCCCACAAACCCCCGACAACCACCGGGCAAGGGTTGTTGGGAAGAGGCCCTTGTCCCCATCAACATGGGGGCAAGGTGCTTTGGGGTGGGGGGCGCAGAGCCCCCCCTGCCCCAAAGCACCCATCCCCCCATGTTGAGGGCATGCGGCCTGGTATGGTTCAGGCTCGCTCGTCCCCTCCCTTTCCTGACCTGCCGGGCTGCATGCTCGGATAAGGGTCTGGTATGGATTTTGGGGGGACCCCCACACAGTTTTTTTTTTTTTGCACGATTTAGTTTTTTTAGCCATCATTTTTTTTTTTTTTTTACATTCAGCCGGAAGCCAGCTTACAGCTGATGACTCATCGGTTGTTAAGGACACGGCGGCCAGCTTCCCGGCCCCCTCCTTAGCAACCAGCTATATACAGTGTAAAAAAAAGAAACAAAAAAACGCACATCGCAAATCGCTGCAAAATCGCGGTACTTGAGTTTTGGATGCGGGTCCATTGAATTCTATTACATGCAAAATGCTGCATTTTGGCAGAGGCACAAAAATGCATTGATGTGAACTTGTTCCATAGGAACCCATGTTAAAATATGGCCCTGCATTTCTGCAAAATGCATCAAAAAACGCATTAGTGTGAATCAAGCCTTAGCTAGAGTTAAACTTTAATTTGTTTGTCTCTTCTACTCAAAGTTAAAGGCTAAGCCTACCTTTCTGAATATGTGTTACACCCGTATTTAGGGTGTAAAATGTACTGTAACATGTTCAGCATACAACCCCCCCCCCTCTACCTGTGACAGTAGACGGGGGATCCTCTCCCGACACCCGCTGTCACAATTTGAAAAAACACAGTTGTGCAGGGCTCCACCCACACGTCCGTGTCATTTATTTAATTTCCTGTGGATGAATAGACTACAAGTACTGTCAGCCATTTAAGCTAATGGCTTGCAGTTCTTAATGAAATGAGAGGGCGCTGGTGAGTGCTCTCATAGTTTACTGATCTTCCTGCTCTCAAGTAACTACCTGCCTGTGTCGGAGGTATGGAGAGACAGCTGACCTGAGAGTCTGCAGGAGCCTGGTACTGCACCAACGGTCTGCTGATTGGAGGTGCAGTGCTCTGCAGGCTCCTTAGAAATAAAATAGTAAATACACAGTTTCTTTAGACTATTTAAAATGATAAATAAAGTTCTCAATCGTAAAACTCATTAAAACTTTATCACCATTTAGCGGCGCTCCTCTGGGTAATTATATGACCAGATAAATGTATATATACTATTACTTAAAAGTAGAAATATATATAAAACAAACAATATTGTGCTGTGGGGATCCTTAAAACTTATCGCTGGCAATCTGATGTGTTAATACATTAACATCTCGTTATTTTTGGGATTGAGAATAGAGTCCACATATTATAGAGCAAGTGAAGACAGGAATGTTGTCTGCTTGATATGCTTCCACCAATTTACTTCACCCGTGATCCACACTCCCCTCTGGGGTTTAAACTCACCGCAATCCTTAATGTTAACCGCATTGAGTCTGGGTCTCCCAAGATATGAGGTCACTCTCCTTATACATCATCTCCTCCCATCATTGAGCTTTCCAACCCTCAACAGCGCAGCTACACTCAGCGGTCCTCCCAGCGTAGATTACGCTGGGAGGACCGCTGAGTGTGGCTGCGCTGTTGAGGTGAGTTTAAACCGGTGAGTTTAAACCCCAGAGGGGAGTGTGGATCACGGGTGAAGTAAATTGGTGGAAGCATATCAAGCAGACAACATTCCTGTCTTCACTTGCTCTATAATATGTGGACTCTATTCTCAATCCCAAAAATAACGAGATGTTAATGTATTAACACATCAGATTGCCAGCGATAAGTTTTAAGCCCCATACACACGGTCGGATTTTCGCATGGATTCTGTCCAATCGGACAATGTTTTCGAAAAATCCGACCGTGTGTATGCACCATCGGACAGTGTACGTCGGATTGTCCAACGGACAAAGTCCTATCTCCTGCTGGATAGATTTTTGGACAACAAGGTCCGATCACACCAAATCCGATCGTGTGTATGGTAGTCCGACGGACAAAGTGCTACGCATGCTCAGATCACATTAGAAGACCAAAGCTATTGGCTACTAGCCTCTACGTAGTCCCGTCGTAGGCAACAAACGTCACCACGTTCAGAATGATCGGATTTTCCGACAACTTTGTCCGACCGTGTGTACGCAAAACCAACATCGGACAAAGTACGACGGACATGATCCGACGGACCTGGTCCTCGGATAATCCGCGCGTGTGTATGGGGCTTAAAGGATCCCCACAGCACAATATTGTTTGTTTTATATATATTTCTACTTTTAAGTAATAGTATATATACATTTATCTGGTCATATAATTACCCAGAGGAGCGCCGCTAAATGGTGATAAAGTTTTAATGAGTTTTACGATTGAGAACTTTATTTATCATTTTAAATAGTCTACATGTCTTTTTTGTAAGCGGCTGCTATAGGGCAACCTATATAATTTTAATAATTGTAATCATTGTCTGTATATGCATTAATTTTTTACCATTCACTGCGCCGAGATAAAGGAGAGAGGTGTATTGAGGCGCCTGACACTGTTTTTTTCCTTTTTTGTTCTAAACACAGTTTCTTTAACCTGAAAAAATGTGCCTTTCTTCTTTTTTTCTTTTTCAACAGATGAACCATCTTAAGCTGGCCATACAGTGGGCTGAGTAAAAAAAAAATGTTTCCTCCATCCACACAAATTAAGTTGATGGAGGGATCCCCCCCCCCCCCCTCCTGGGACATTGTATTCTGACACTGATCAGTAGTTGCAGCCAATTGACTGCAGCCACTGACAAAGAAAAGATTTCCAGCATGTCCCTTTGAGAGAAGTTGAATAATATGACTGACTTTAGTTGAGAAGGGATGACCACACACTGATCAATTTCAACTTTCAACATCAGTTTTTTCGGGAGCAGTGATTTTAATAATGCTTAAAGTGAAACACTTAAAATGAAATATTCCTTTAAATATCGTGCCTGGGGGGTGTCCTTAGTATGCCTGTAAATTAGCGCATTTTCCCCATTTTTATAACAGTGCCACAGCAAAATTACATTTCTAAAGGAAAAAATTTAATTTAAAACTGCTTGCGGCTGTAATTTATTGTCGGATCCCGGCAATATAGATAAAAATACCCAAAATACTAAATAAAATAGCATGGGTGTCACCCCCAAAATACTTACCAAGCCCTTCAGGTCTGGTGTGGATATTAAGGGGAACCCTGCACCCAATTTTTAAAAAAAATGGCATGGAGGGGGCAGGCACTATATACTCTGAACAGCAGTATATATACTATACGGTCTGCCCTATATACTCTGAAGAAAATTGGGCTTTAGGTGTGGGTTGTACAGTTGTACCAGAAGTCTGTAAGCCCTCACAGTTACTCTTGTTGGGTGTAGGAATGGGCCCTGCATTGAAATATTATAGCAAAAATTGTTATTACATGCCCCTGTTTAACAGGGGCATAAAAATTGGGCCTTGGGTGGCGGTGGTGCCACAACACTGTAACCCCTCACAGATACTCTTGTTGGGTGCAGGAATGGGCCCTGCTGTGAAATATTATATCAAAAATTGTTATTACATGCCCCTGTTTAACAGGGGCATAAAAATTGGGCCTTTGGTGGTGGCGCCACAACACTAAGAGGCATGGTGAATCTTTAAAAGACTTTATTTTTTTGCCATACATTTTTGGAAAATGCAGAATGAAAATGAAAATGTATTCTTTACACAAAGTAGTGAATTTATTAAGAAATATTTTTCACATACAGCATGGGCATATTAGTCGTTCTCTCTTAGTTTCTAAGATTCTAGATTCTCCACGGCAGCAGACAGGATGGAGAGCGGGGGGAAGGAAAGACCAGGAGAACCGTGGAAGGTTATGTAGCAACTGTGTGTGACTGCTTGTTTTTCCGATCGTATGATGAGCTTTTAAGGGCTGAGGATCATGACTTTATTCAGCCCATCCATAATGCACAGCTAGCCAGGGAGAGGAGGTGAGCGCTGCAGGGGACCAGAGAAGTGGGGGGGGGGGGGATCAGCTAAAGAAGAAGTGGCATTAACAGGAGTGGCAACTGGGTCAGCATTTACAGGTACCAATCCCTGTATTTTCCTCCTGCAGCAGCTGAATGCTTTCGGCCCTGCCTGTACTTCCTGGCCAATGAACATGGCATTCCTGAGGGCAGCCATGTAACACCAGACTAGCCTTTTTTGGCTTATAGGAATAGGGACAGCTATAGGGGATGCTACACTAAGCTATATTCCTTGTTCACCTGTACAGGGGAGACCATTACAGTACATTGGATTTGACACAGATCGGTTGATTTGTGTGAAACACAAGATACAATGCCGGTATATAATCAGTCCAAACACTGAAAAATTCTCAAACATGTGGTATCACCATACTCAGGAGGAGCAGCAGAATGTGTTTTGGGTTGTAATTCTAAATATGCCCCTGCTGTATGTGAGAAATATTTCTTAATAAATTCACTACTTTTGTGTGAAGAATACTTTTTCATTTTCATTCTGCATTTTCCAAAAATGTATGGCAAAAAAATGAAGTCTTCTAAAGATTCACCATGCCTCTTAGAACATATCTTGGGGTGTTTGCTTTCCAAAATGTGGTCATTTTGTGGGTTTTCCCACTGTCCTGGTGCTACAGGGCCTCCAAATATGTTATAGGTAGTCAGGAAATTGGATTTGTAATTTATGCCCATAGAAAGCATGAAGGTACCCTTTGGATTTTGGGCCTCTCTGTGTGGCTAGGTTGTGAAAAAGTCTCACACATGTAGTATCCCCATACTGGGGAGGAGTAGCAGAATGTGTTTTGGGGTATAATTCTAAGTATGCCTATAATGTGTGTTAAAAAATGTATTGTTATTGTCTTTCATTCATTTTCCAAAAACTTGTAGCAAAAAAAAAAATTACAATTTTCAAAAGAATCATTATGCCTCTTTGTCCAAAATTAGGTAATTTTGTGGGTGATTCCACTGTCCTGGTATTCCAGGGAAAAAATGTGATAGGTAGTCAGGAAATTAGATGCGTACATTATGTAAGTTATGCTCCTTGAAAGCCCAAAGCTGCTTCTTGGATTTTGCACCCCCCCCCACCCCTATGCAGTTAGGCTGTGAAAAAAAGTTTCCCACAAGTGATATCCCTATACTCAGGAGGCATAGCAGCAACTTTGTTTTAAAAAAAAAAAAAATGTCCTCACTTTAGAACAAAATGTGACAAAAAATTACAACTTCAAAAAAAAACTCACCATGCCTCTTCCTAAATACCTTGGACTGTCTACTTTCCAAAAAGGGGTCATTTGGGGGGTATTTGTACTATCCTGGCATTTTAGGGCCTCAACAAATGAGATAAGCAGTCAGTACATTAGGATTGGTCAATTTTAAAAAATATACAGTCAGGTCCATAAATATTGGGACATCGACACAATTCTAATCTTTTTG
Organism: Lithobates sylvaticus; assembly: GCA_028564925.1. NCBI lineage: Eukaryota > Metazoa > Chordata > Amphibia > Anura > Ranidae > Lithobates > Lithobates sylvaticus. Next base: position 263,134,898 of record CM053028.1, read on the forward strand.
GCTCTATACACCACCACAATGGATTTGAAATTAAACGAACAAGATGTGCTTTAACTGTAGACTTTCAGCTTTAATTTGGAGGGAATTTACATCCAAATCAGGTGAACGGTGTAGGAATTACAACAGTCTGTATATGTGCCTCACACTTTTTAAGGGACCAAAAGTAATGGGACAATTGGCTGCTCAGCTGTTCCATGGCCAGGTGTGTGTTATTCCCTCATTATCCCATTTACAAGGAACAGATAAAAGGTCCATAGTTAATTTCAAGTGTGCTATTTGCATTTGGAATCTGTTGCTGTCAACTCTCAATATGAGATCCAAAGAGCTGTCACTATCAGTGAAGCAAACCATCATTGAAACAAACAAAACAAACCCATCAGAGAGATAGCAAAAACATTAGGTGTGGCCAAATCAACTGTTTTGGACATCCTTAAAAAGAAAGAATGCACCGGTGAGCTCAGCAACACCAAAAGACCCGGAAGACTATGGAAAACAACTGTGGTGAATGACCAAAGAATTATTTTCCTGGTGAAGAAAACACCCTTTACAACATTTGGCCAGATCAAGAACACTCTCCAGGAGGTAGGTGTATGTGTGTCAAAGTCAACAATCAAGAGAAGACTTCACCAGAGTGAATACAGAGGGTTTACCACAAGATGTAAACCATTGGTGAGCCTCAAAAACAGGAAGGCCAGATTAGCGTTTGCCAAACAACATCTAAAAAAGCCTTCACAGTTCTGGAACAACATCCAATGGACAGATGAGACCAAGATCAACGTATACCAGAGTGATTGGAAGAGAAGAGTATGGAGAAGGAAAGGAACTGCTCATGATCCAAAGCATACCACCTCATCAGTGAAGCATGGTGGTGGTAGTGTCATGGTGTGGGCATGTATGGCTGCCAATGGAACTGGTTCTCTTGTATTTATTGATGATGTGACTGCTGACAAAAGCAGCAGGATGAATTCTGAAGTGTTTCGGGCAATATTATCTGCTCATATTCATCAAAGTGCTTCAGAACTCATTGGACAGAGCTTCACAGTGCAGATGGACAATGACCCAAAGCATACTGCCAAAGCAACCAAAGAGTTTTTTAAGGGAAATAAGTGGAATGTTATGCAATGGCCAAGTCAATCACCTGACCTGAATCCGATTGAGCATGCATTTCACTTGCTGAAGACAAAACTGAAGGGAAAATTCCCCAAGAACAAGCAGGAACTAAAAACCAGTTGCAGTAGAGGTCTGGCAGAGCATCACCAGGGATGAAACCCAGTGTCTGGTGATGTCTATGCGTTCCATATTTCAGGCTGTAATTTACTGCAAAGGATTTGCAACCAAGTATTAAAAAGTGAAAGTTTGATGGATGATTGTTAATCTGTCCCATTACTTTTGGTTCCTTAAAAAGTGGGATGCACGTATACAAACTGTTGTAATTCCTACACCTTTCTCCTGATTTGGATGTAAATACCCTCAAATTAAAGCTGAAAGTCTGCAGTTAAAGCACATCTTGTTTGTTTAAATTCAAATCCATTGTGGTGGTGTATAGAGCCAAAAAGATTAGAATTGTGTCAATGTCCCAAAATTTATGGACCTGACTGTATATGCCTTAGTTTGTAGACAATATAACTTTCTAACAGACTAAATATTATACACTGATTTTGGTTATTTTTACCAAAAAAATGTAGCCTACATTTATGACGAAAAGTTATTTATTTGCAACATTTTATAACAGAAACTAAAAAAACTACAAAACAAAAAAAACCAGTGGTGATTAAATGCAACGCAAAGAAAGCTATATCTGTCTCAAATTTTTTTTTTTATTTGGGTACAGTGTTCTATGACTGAGTAATTGTCATTCAAACTGTGACAGACTCAGTGCTGAAAACTAATACTTAGGTAGGAAGGGGGTGAAAGTGTCCGTTATTGAGGAGGTTGAGTAAGGTCTTGTGAACTTCATGTGATCTTGCTCTCCCCAAAAAACATACTTTATTACAGAGACAACAAAGGACACTGTTTTATTATACTGTGTGTTTTGCTATGTCTACTAAAATGAATATTACCTCAATGCACATATTTTATATTTTCAACTGCATTTGATTGGTATTCTTGTGTGTAACTGTGAGATCATATTATATAATCCATTTCTTATGAAATATTTTGCTATGTTTTTAGAACCTACCTTGCACATATCAATTAAATTCTGTTTGTACACTGGTCCTTATGCAAAGTGTTCATATTGCCATAGCAACCAGTTTCCAAATGCCTTAACCTTATTAGAAGTCAGCGCATACAATTAAAATAAAAATATACTATGAAGTCATGGCTACGGACATACAGCACTCAGCTCAGTTCAGCATTTTCTTTCAATGCAAAAAAAAAAAAAAATGATTACACTATTTTGATGTCTTTCAACACTATGTAATAAAGACTTTCATATTCCCAAATTCATCTATCTTCTCTCAGGAATCCTTTTTGCAAAAAAGCAAAGTAAGTCAGATATTTGCACTCATGTGGATCCACTTGTTTTTTTTTTCAATTTGTACTGTACTGTACAGCTTTAACACTGGACAGTAAACAATGGCACATCTCAAGGCGCTGATAATAGATAATAACACATAAAAAGTGACTATATGCAAAAATCTTAACATTAAGTTTTGAGCAAACCTGTGCTTTGCCCTTGCAGGGTGCCCGAGCCAATTATTACCCTGGGAAAGTGGTTTTAGAACAGATATTGTCAGTCTGACTGCATATTGCAAAAGTACAACTTTGCTTTCCAACCTTTACTGTATCTACTGAGAAAGAAAAATTTAGCTGAATGATGACACAGCTATTCATAGATATGTTCACTTTGATTGTTCTCATTGTTGTCTGCACAATACCAAAAGTGTTAAATAACCAGAAAGTTCCAGATTTCCATTTATATAAAGAAGTCTGTTTAAGGCCACCCCGTCCAAGTTTGATACTTTACACAGTCTCATAGCAGAATCCAGTATCAATGAGATAGCTTGCTTCCATTAAAAGGTATTCCCAATTTCATATACTTTTTTTATCAATCAGTTCTAATTTGGAACTTTTTTATCCTGTAGTAGCTGGAAAGTAGAACCACAGCATACAGCTGTTGACCATGCATCTGACAGAGTACTGAGTCCTGAGAGTACTATATGTTGGAAGGCTCGGTTCACACTGGAGCAACTTGTCAGGCGACTTAGTCACCTGAAAAGTAGCCCTCCATTCAGTGCAATGGAACCGTTATAATCGCTCCAACTTAGAAAAAGGTTCCTGCACTATTTGGGGGTGACTTCAGTCATTTGCAAGCTGTGCTGAAGTCACGCTGTGCGGGGTGGCTTCAAAGTCAGCCAACTTTGAAGCCACCCCAGTGTGAACCGAGCCTTAAGGTTCTTCAGCTGCTGTAGCTTTGGAGCGATTATAACAGTAGAGGTCAGAGGTATGGTTGATGAGACAGGTAAGTATTAAAGCAGAACTGTTTATAGAAAATTTAATTCCGACAGAATAATCCATACAGGCCCCTCCTTATGGTATGAATATAGATAACATTACAAAACGCAGTTTTTTCCTTTTAAATTTCAGTAAATAAGTTGCTTCGCCTGCTCTATGCAGCCACACATGGCCAAGGCTAGACTATTTTGCGCCCTAGGCAAGACCAGCTACTTGCAACCCCCCCCCCCCCCCCCCCCCAAGATTCTCATTATCGTTTAGTTGTTGCATTTTGTTTTAAAAGACACACGGCTTCAATCAGTCTTTTAGATGGTAGGAACGCGATTCGCATTTCTATTGGCTCCTGCAGCTGAATGGCAGTGAATTGCTAGCAATGTCACTCTCAGCCTTCAAGTACACATGGGGACCAGTGTGATCCACAATATTATCAATATCAGCAGTAATGTAATATATACAAAAGCAGCAGTCTTTTAATATAATATATACAAAAGCAGCAGTAATATACAGTATACATATTGTGTGTGTATGTATATATATATATATATATATATATATATATATATATATATATATATATATATATATATATATATATATATATATATATACATACACAGTATCTCACAAAAGTGAGTACACCCCTCACATTTTTGTAAATATTTTATTCTATCTTTTCATGTGACAACACTGAAGAAATTACACTTTGCTACAATGTAAAGTAATGAGTGTACCGCTTGTATAACAGTGTAAATGTGCTGTCCCCTCAAAATAACTCAACACACAGCCATTAATGTTTAAACTGCTCGCAAAAAAAGTGAGTACACCCCTAATGCCGCGTACACACGATCAGACTATCCGAATGAGCGGACTTGCCCACACACGGAGTAACGTCCGTTCAACACAGATCAACACAGATCAACACAGATCCCACTGGGAGCTAGTGCATAGATTCCCCAGGGTAGGGAGTCTAAGAGCCAGCAGGTGTTCACCAGAGCCTCTAGTGGTGAGGATGGACTGCGCTGCAGCCTGGCTCCAGGTCGCAGCCCCCAGGGTCTCACAGCTCACGCTCGCGGTAGACTACAGGAGAAAGAGGAAGGAAGCAGCAGGCTGGAACAACAAGGATAGTAAAAGGGATAAGCTAAGGTCGGGCGACTAGCAGACAAGGATAAACATAGAATACGCCAAAGGTCAGGGTCACAAGCAGACAGGGATAGTCGAGAACAGGTAACTGGAATAAGACGTAGGAGACGCAGCAAGTAGCACACGATGGTTGAGACAGCAAGTAGAGACACAATGGTTGATCAGCAAGGTTGGCTTGGAATGCACAGGTTAATATAGTGTTTCTAATTAGAGGCTGAGGTGGCGCTATGCTGAGGGAAGATTATATAAGCAGTCAGGTGAGGGTGGTTGGCCTCTAAAGGTGAACACATGGAGGAGAGGTAAGCTGACAGAAAAAGATTACTGCATAACCATGACAATATGTCTTTTTCCCAACTGCAACCTCTGGATATGACCCTGAGCACGTGCACTCAACTCCTTTGGTTGACCATGGCGAGGTCTGTTCTGAGTGGAACCTGTCCTGTTAAACGGCTGTATGATCTTGGCCACCGTGCTGCAGCTCAGTTTCAGGGTCTTGGCAATCTTCTTATAGCCTAGGCCTTCTTTATGTAGAGCAACAATTCTTTTTTTCAGATCCTCAGAGAGCTCTTTGCCATGAGGTGCCATGTTGAGCTTCTAGTGACAAGTATGAGAGAGTGAGAGCGATAACACCAAATTTAACACACCTGCTTCCCATTAACCCATGAGACCTTGTAACACTAACGAGTCACATGACACTGCGGAGGGAAAATGCCTAATTGAGTCCAATTCAGACATTTTCACTTAGGGGTGTACTCACTTTTGTTGCTGTGTGTTAAGTTATTTTGAGGGGACAGCAAATTAACACTGTTATACAAGCTGTACACTCACTACTTTACATTGTAACAAAGTGTAATTTCTTCAGTGTTGTCACATGAAAAGGTATAATAAAAAATTTACAAAAATGTGAGGGGTGTACTCACTTTTGTGAGATACTGTGTGTGTGTGTGTGTGTGTGTGTGTGTGTATATATATATAAAATTATATTAAAAGGCTGCTTTTGTATATATTATATTACTGCTGCAGATATAGAATATTGAGGATCACACTGCTCCCCGGCCCCCAATCTCTTCTCTCTTACAGTATCTTACCTTCTCAGCTTCATATAGGGAGGAAGGAAATTACGTTAAGGCGCGCCTCGCGCAGCACATCATTGGCACTGCTGGTAGCCTGGCTAGTCTGGCCCGCCAAACATCAACCAATTCAGGTTGTGCTTCTTGCACAGATGAGGCCTGCACTGTGCCTAGTGACAGTCAACAGCACTGTCTGCAGCAGTATGCTGGGCCAGCGGAACCGCTGAGAATCTTGTGGCTCTGGCAAACAACATGATGTCCATCCAATCCGCATGCACAGGCACAGAGCCGTGGGGTCTCCGGAGGCCAGGCCAGCTGCACCCTCCCTAGGTGGTAGTGCGTCCTAGGCTGCTGCCTAGCTTGCCTAGTAGGAGCGTTGGCCCTGCAGCCACAGTTTATTTATTTTAAACAGGCAAACACCTTCTGGTTGCAGCTCTTGCTTCTCCAATACCTTGAGAACCACCCAGACTCCTCTCACTGTCCGAATACAGTGATTTGGTAACCTCTAGCCACCTGCAACCACTTGTGACCCTTGTGGCAAGGGTTTGCAAGTACTCAAGGCCTTGCCTCATCTTGGGTCTAATTGTTTTTTGCTACATGGTACAACAACTTTTCAAAGATGTACAGGGGACAGTCCCTCTGCTATGGGTATCTTCATTCCATATTCTTCTATTGTTGATAGGGGCTATTATTCTGTTTTCCCAAATAATAATGAATAAAAAGACACTGCAAAAAATAAAAAATTAAATCATGGGACCCCTATTAGATTTAGTATAGGATTGTTGCTTCTGGAGTTTTAAACAGTTCTGCAGTGTAAACATGTGAGCCTATATACTTCCAAAAGATCTTTATCCACTTCCTGTCCAGTGACGTACTGGTTCTGAGGTACCAAAGGTACAGGTTCCGACAGGCATGTACTGACCACATGTTTCCCGGTGGGCCGATGGCTCAGTGGGCCGGTTTCAGTGACAGCCTGGCCGATTTCAGTGACAGCCTGTAAAGTGCTGTCTTGGCTCAAGGAGCTTTGATCTTGTCCCCGTCCGGTCCGTAATTTTTGATGGACGGGAACAAAGCAAGCTCCTGTGTTGATCCAGCCACTGTTATTCACCCTCATGTGTCCTACCACCCGCTATACCTCCTCTCCCCAGGTCCCTTGGTTCGTTACACATCTCTGCTTGGCTCAGAGGGTGGGCAGTCCACTGAAGGGCTCGGCTCAGGGGGCAGGGTGATCCACTGAAGGGCTCGGCTCAGCTTGAATTGGCTCGGGGGCAGGGCGGTCCACTGAATGGCTCAGCTCAGCTCGGCTTGGGAGGTGGGGTGGTCCGCTGACCCGGTGCACGTAAAGGCACCTTTTCCACAAATTTAAAACAATCTGAAAGGAGGGGGAGCGGGAGGAGAAGAGGACTCAATCCTGCCTTCAGTGCCCTGGACTGCACCAGAAACTTTAGGTCAGTGCATCGCATGACAGCTCAATGCCACAGACAGACTGCCCTTCCACTGCCATCTGCTGAAAAGAATCTGCAGGTGAAACTGATGTAAGAGGGGAGTAGGGACCCTAAGATAAGGGGAACACTGATATAAAAGTTCCCCCTTATATCAGTGTCCTTACTCCCCTCTTACATCAGTGTCCCCCCTTACCATAAGGTATGCTGATGTAAGTGAATCAAAAAGGGCTGGCAACTCGGATGCTCTTGAATATGCAATGTATGCTGATGTAAGGAGGGCGGCTCTGGTGACCAGAGACCCCCCTCCCCAACATCAGAGTTTCCCTTTACACCACAGTCCACAGAGTTCCCCTTTAAATTAGAATCTGCAGAACTCCCTCTTGCCCTGCCCTTACAATATGAACTCTGATGCTGCAGACTGTGATGTAAGAGGGCTCTGGCTATCAGAGACCACCTTACATCAGCGTTCCTCTTTACACCAGCCTGTCCCATATACTACCCTAGCCTGTCTATATACTACCCTAGCTTGTCTGTATACTACCCTTCCCATTTTTTTGCGCAATTGCGTATAGTTTATATACTGTTTTTGTGTGTGTTTGCAAAATTAAAGTGGGCCGGTCTGGATAAAGTCCAGGGCTAATTATTTGTCCCAGTCCAGCCCTGGGTAACGAGGGGTATCGGTGTTTGCATCTAACGATTGCAAAGCTGGTAAAAGTAATCTGAGCGGCTACAGAGCCGCTGGATTACTTTAACAGGTGGACCGCCACCATCTTTACCGGGCTCTCTCGTGCGATCGGGGAGCCCAGTAAGGATGACTTAATGCTCCCCAGACATAGTGAAAGGAGTGAATGTCGTTCCTCTCACTGTGTGACGTCAAAAACCAGAATCAACGAGCATTCCGTCATGTCTAGTTTCTGTCTGTTGTTTACTGGCCAATGCTGTTTTAAGAAAGCTTTGGATCGAACCGATCCAAGTTTGATCCAAAGCTTTCAAGGGTAGATGAGACATCTGGGGTCTGTCACTGCTTGTTGTTATCACAAGAGATTTTTACATTTATTGTGATAGCAATAAAAGTGATTACATTTTTTTTAAAGAAACACAGTGTAAAAAAATAAAAAAATAAAATAAATAAATTTTTTTTAAAGTGACCTGTCCACCCGTTCACACGCAATTCGGACCTGCACGCATATGTAAACAGCAATTGCACCATACATGTGAGGTATTGCCGTGAACATCAGAGCAAAAGCAATAATTCTAGCTCCAGTCCTTCTGTGTAACTCTAAACTGGTAACTTGTAAATGCTTTTAAAGTGTCGTCTATGGGGATTTTTAGGTACCGTAGTTTAGTAACTTTTCACGGGAGGATGCAATTTTGACATGTGGTATATATTTACTCGGTGTAACATCATCATTTATGTTTTTTTTTTTTTTTTTTTTAATTGGGTATTCTATTGTGTTTTTGTGCATTAAAATTAATTAAAGTGTATTTTTTCGCTACAAAATTGCGCTTGAAAAAGCGCTGTGCAAATACGGTGTGACATAAAAATATGCAACACCCACCATTTTATTTCTCTAGGGCCTCTGCTTAAAAAATATATAATGTTTGGGGGTTCTAAGTAATTTTCTAGCAAAACAGTACTAAGGGCAAAACTTTTTTTTTTTTTTTTTCGTTTTAGATAGAGTGGAGATAGATTAGAACAACTGTCCGATTTTATTGCTGTCTGTGCCCCCATTAGGTTAAGATTAAGACTCGCCCTCTGTATTTGTCCTTTTTATCGTTATTGTTGAAAATTAAAAACATTTTTCCTTTAGTTCTACTTTAATATCAACTTTAGATTGTTTATCAGTCTGTACTTAATAATCCAACATTCTGCTTTAACTGCACTTGGATGCATTTCTTAGCAGAACCAACTACTGCCTGCATCTCTAAGGGTTCCTGAGGCCCCTATTACCTTCTCTGATTTAGAATCAGAGCCTTCACAGCATTCTCCTGCAGAGTCTGTATTTTAGCAAGTACCATATGACTTTACAGAGGTTTGTTGATCCTCTAATTGATGCAGTTTGTTCTTCCTTTATGTAGAACCTCCCTTTATGTGGATTGGAAAAATAAAATAAAACATGTGGATGTGGCTCTCCTGACAATGCAAAGGAGCTATTCCGTTTTGAAAGGGAATTTTTTGATAAGTGGTCTCTGCCCACTGTAGAAGCTCAAGTTATCCACTCCAGTCATACCACTCAACACGTTGATGATGATTAACCTTTAATGATTTCACTGACCAGCTGAGTTGGATTTAATTCTAATGTCTCAGCTTGAGTTATTTGGTGCAACTATTCGACCCTTATTGCATGATTTGTGCATCTATGTCAGAGTGGGTTTATATTTTTAAAAAAGACTGCTCCATCTTGAGGTCAAACTATCATAACCTGGAGCTTTTGAAACAAGTGTCTAAAGCAGAGCATTACAGATATGATGGTCTCGTGCAAACATCTAAGCTTATGTTGTCCATGGGCGTAATGTCTGTATACATGCATAGGGAGCTTAGGCTTTGTGACTGGCAAAAATGAGGACTCCCTAAAGGAACATTTAATTTACTCACCAATTATGGGTAAACTTCTCTTGGCTATGTCATTCTTGAAACCTCTGGTAGTCAGAGTGTACGCATACCTTAGTGCAGTGAAACGGGAGAGGAACAATCTTCATCTGCTTCTTCAGGAGTACCTTGTAGATGGTCACAGCCTACTTCCCATTCAAGCAGCAGATCTCAAAGGTGCACTGTACCTCCACTTTTCTATGTTGGAAGCTGCCTCGTCCTGCTGAATCATATAGTCAGGACCCGGTTCTGAACCTGCGACCTCTGCTGTGTTTGGCAATGTCTCTTCTTGCTGAGCCACCTGAGATGTTAGACAACACCCTGTCTGATACACTGGACAATTGTACCTTGTGAAATCTTCAGAAACTTGAGTTCCTTGCTCCTCTTATGAACTTTCTATTTTACCCATGCCTTTGCATTTCCTGTTTGCCAGATTATTGTGCTCTCCAGACAATATCTCGCTCTTATCACTCCTTCTGCCGTCTGTATCTCTGCTACCACTCGTTACTGACTTTTGGCTTGTTCCTCGATTATGCTTATGCTGAATCCCAACCTGCAACCACTTGTTACCAATCTTTGCCTTGTTTACTGACTACACTTCTGCTTGATCCCTACCTGCTATATCTGCTACTGGACCCCGGCTTGCTCACCTCCTGGTGGGGTGATCCTGAGGACAGTGACCTGGTACTAACACTCAGCAAAACCCATCTCCACCATCAGAAGCTCTGGTGAACACCAGTTAGTGTTTAGACTTTGCACCTCGGCGAGTCTATGTCATCCACTAGGGTGACCTGCTACACTTATCCAGCTGGTCAGTGGGAGCCTTTCTACTGCTATAGATACTGGCCTCTAAGCTTGACCCCTGACTGTGACACATATATTCCCTTGTATCCCATGCTCAGGGTTCCACTGCAGCTCCATTCTAACATTTTAGATCAAGCACCTTTACTCACTTTTGTACAATTATTGAAACCCATTTTGCTTTTTTTTTTTTAGTTTATTTTAGAATTACTCGAGCTCCTTGCACTCTGGGATCTTTCATTCTTTGATTCTTACCCTAGTAGAAATCTATCTTTGAGTGTGTATCCCACTTATTCACATTTCCACAGTGGGGTTTCGTTCCATTAGGTTACAAAGTAATCCTACTAATACTTGATCCTCTTCAAGCCCTGTTCTTCTCTGTAGAGATTTTGTGACTTTCTAGTTCCATAGGGACCAGTCTCCACTGCTCCCCTGTCCCTGTAACACCAGGCTCAGAATACTCCAGTAGTTTTTAGCCTCTACCTATGGCATCGTTTATTGGATCGTCTCTAGTGCATCCTATTTTCTTGCTTCCCCATTGTGGAATGACCTGGATAACCATAGTTGCCCTTTTTGTGCTATTACTTGCGATTCTCGGATTTTCAAACTATGCACTTATCTTGTACATTCCTCCTGGAAGACCCTCTAAATTTTTTTAAATTGTCAAAGTTTTATAGTATTTCTCTTCTCTTGGGAGCACCATCACAATGGATGCATCTTTTCATGCACTTAAGTCTGTTTTTACAGAGTTTTCAGATCGCTGTATTTGATGTTCTCCACCTTCCTATGAGCACACCTACTTCCTTGGAAGGAAGCATTACAATTTATAATGTTTCTACCTCCCTGAAGGGTCAGCAGTGAAAACAAATCTTTAATTCAACTGAACACTAACTGAAATATTGTAAATCCAGAGGCCTTCTTGGGACCTGGTTCTAGGATAATAGTTGTTATTAATTGCACTTATTTTTCTTACATGCTCTTATGTACTGTAGATTCCTAACCCTAACTTCTCTACGATTAATTCTGCCCTTTCCAGGACCACATTTTCTGCTTCTTATAATCAAATATATAGTATTTAATCTGTTAAAATTGTCAAAATGTTATAGTATTGACTATAATCTCTCTTCTCTTGGGAGCACCATCACAATGGATGCAGCTTATGGTATGGCTCTCACATACCAAAACCATCTTTAAAAGAGAACTGCAGCCAAAGCTCTTTTGGACATACTTTTCCTGTGGGTCACAGAAGTGCACTTAGTTCTGCACTCCTGTGATCCAGATTCAGCTGACAGTTGGATAAAGCTTGCTGGCAGCTGACATCACAGAACCAGTCCAGGCTTTGTGGGTATCCCGAAAACAATGCTGGGATCTGCCCAGATGCCTTACCCATGCTGCTTGAAGATGAACCAGCCACTCCCACCTCCTCTCCTGCCCAGTGCTCCAGTGAGTGCTGGAGGAGCAGAGCACAGAGCCAGTGACTAGCAGTCACTGCTTTGTGCTCAGAGCGGACCCACTCTTGGTGTACAGTCAGCAGGGGACAGCTGCAGCATCAGATCGATGCTGCATCCACCTAGGTGAGTATGAATGTTTTTTTTTTTTTAAAACCCACAATTCTTGAACTGAAATCTGAAGGGACTCCTTTTCCTTCTGCTGCTATCAATCTTGTTTGCCTATTGGCAGTACAATGCATCCTCAACCCGCCTACCCTTTATACAGGTGTTGTTGATCACCTTTTCCATTTAGATTTTCTGTTCCAAGTGCTCTAATTCTAATATCTATACTTGACTCTTTTAGAGATAACTTTACTTTCATTGACCACCTATTAACTGTTTGTCTATGTTATTCTGCTGTTGTTTCACCTGGTCCTTAAAGTGATGATTGGTTGTCTTCCACTTTGCCTAGTTATGGTCTAATGCTCCTTTAGGTTCTTGTCAGGAGTCTGTGGCTGAGATGGCCAGATCTGCGTAGCTACACAAGGAAATTAGGACCAGACCATATATATATTTAAAGTGAGATTTATTTACAGTGAACAAAAGACAACCACACACCAGCAAACAGTAAACAAAAACAAAATGACAAGATGCCTAACTAGCAACCTAACAGTAAAACAAGCCTAACAAACAAACTATATACACTGTATACACAAAAGAGATAACACAGATCAATCAGGTAAACAGAAGATGCAGAAAGCAGATGGAAAGTGGGAATCAGGACTGAGATCAGGAACAAGCGGAGCAGAAAAAGGCAGCAGGGCAGGAGCAAGAGGAAGATTATGGTCAGGATCAGAATAAATGAATGGCAACAGGGTCTGGCAGGAGCAGCAAAAACACTGACGCACAGTGTACTAGTGGAAAAGGCATTAAATACCCTCCAGGCTCCCGGCAGCTGAGGCCCGGTGGAGCTGATTACTAGAACCTGCTGGCTGCTGGGAGACACACACTGGTGGTCACTGGAACTACAGCTTACATCCCAGAGAACCACAGCACCACCAGCAGGTGAACCAGCTACTGACAGTTCTAATCTCACTCTCTGGGATTATCTGTCCTGGTCTGGAATATCAGGTTGCTCATCAGTGTCATTTACTTGGTTCTGACCATCTCCTTAATGGGTTGGCTCTTTTCCTCCAGACTTTTGTTCAATCATTGATTTCATCTACTCTTGTAATGAAATACCTCAACTGTAAGATGTTTTAGTGGCATGTATCCTCAGTTGTACTTCTTTTAGACATCCCACATGTCCAATAATAAATGCTATTCTGTATCCCTCAATGACTGATAAAGAAAATAAGATTTTTGTACTTACCATAAAATATTTTTCTTGAAGTCCAATGAGGGACACCGGTGCCATCCCTCTGTGTTTATTGGCCCCAAACTGAAGCATGACGGTTAGCGGCAGGGTTTTATAAAGACTGACCTTCAACTTTTCTCTGTTTGCCAGTTTCTAACTCTTGTAGTATTATCCACATGTCCAAGAATTACTTCTATCCTGTGTCCCTCAACGGACTTTAAAAGAAGTACAAAAATCTTATTTTTCTACTAAACCTCTTCATATTCATAGGTCAATAGCTGTACATTATATTAGTAGTTTAACTTTACAATGCTAAGTTGAAGCTCAGTTACTACTTAGCATATTGGTTTTGTAATGAGAATGCCATGATATTCATAGGTAGCTGTAGAACTGGCCTGGTTGTTTTATGTTAAAAAGAGTGAGCTCACTATTACAGGTTGGTAGAATAAAGACTTACCATTTCTGTGATAAATAATTCACAAATGATCTATCCTAATTTTGTGGAAATGGTTGAAGAATTGATGTAATATTTTTTACAAACACTGGTTGTACAGCACAAGCTGACATGTATCATCAGACACTACTGTTCTAATGTACTGTAGATGCCAGAAGTAAAAGCTGTAAAGATTAATTCACTGCAGTTTTTTTTTTTTATGACGTGTTATCACTACTCACTTTATGTAGCATTCTCAGTTATGCACAGTAGCTAATGGCAGCTTTTATCTGGAAAGATAAATGCCAAAAGATACACTGGCACAGAGTACAGAGCAAGGTTAGATGGAAGTTTTAGAGTGCCAAACAAACACTCTTAGCTTATGCAATTTGAAAATTAAAAAAATAAAATTATAACAGTTTGAAGCTATTTTAAAAAATCTCAATGTTTCCAAATACTTTCAATTCTGTTTTTGCAGACCTACTAGGAAGTAACGAATGCACCAACTCTTGCTTGCACAAACCCAACTTGGTCTTATCTAATTAACCTGCATAAGCTGGATTGTCAAAAAGGAATAAGCGCTCTTAAAGTGATTGTAAAGTCTTGTTTTTTTTTTGCTTTTTTTTTAAATAACAAACATGTTATACTTACCACATCTGTGCAGTTGGTTTTGCACAGAGCAGCCCAGATCCTCCTCTTCTCAGATCCGTCTTTGCTGCTCCTGGCCCCTCCCTCCTATCTCATGGGTTGTTTGGCAGCTGGTGGTGATGGTATGCGAGAACCAGTGGATAGGCTGCGATAGTTCTCAAAGGCCTTATCTACTAGTGAAGTAGGGTAGCCTTTATCGAGGAATTTCTGTGAAAGGAGTTGACCATAATTTTCGTAGTCTGTGTTCCTAGTGCAATTTCTGCGAAGCCGACAAAATTGGCTACGTGGAATACTGCTAACCTATCTAGGATGATGGCAGCTGTCAAAATGGATAAAGGAATTCCCTGCAGTAGGTTTAATACATTTTTTTGCATATATAGCTCCATTGTTATGACATAATTCCAAGTTTAGGAAAGCTAGAGTGTTGGGATCGGCAACATGGGTAAATGATAAGCCCAAGGAATTTTGGTTGCAATATTGCACAAAGGTGTTGATATCCTGAGATGAAATATCCCATATGATCACTATGTCATAAATGTAACATCCATAGTAGATCACATGGGCGGCAAAGGGATGGTTGGCGGTAAGATACATGTGTTCCCAAAAACCCATTGTAAGATTGGCATAGCTGGGGGCAAAGTTAACCCCCATAGCTGTGCCATTAATCTGCAAAAAATGGGTCCCATCCGATTCAAAATAATTATGTTTGAGGCAGAACTGTAAGGCCCCCAAGATAAAATGGGCTTGCCGGGAATTGGTATAGGGATCATTGGCCAAAAAATGTTCAACAGCCTGTATCCCTACATCATGTGGGATAGAGGTATACAGAGATGACACATCTAAAGAGAGCCACCAGTAGGTATGCTCCCATATATAAGGCTTGAGCGTGTCTAGTCGGTGGGGTCCATCCCGTATGTATGAGGGTAGATGTTGTGCCAGGGGCTGAAGGAATTGATAAAGATAAACTGAAAATCCGCTTGTTACACTATCCATAACCACCACAATAGGACAGCCTGGAGGGTTGGTAAGGTCCTTGTGAATTTTGGGCAGATGGTAGAAGTATGGAATATTATAAAAGCTTTTCTTAAGAAAAGAAGCTTCCATTTTAGAAATGATCTCATCATCGAGGGCCTTTTTTGAATGAGTGTATTAGCTTCTAAGGAAAACAGAGAAGTCAGCTTATCCTGAACCACTATACTACCACCTTTGTCAGCTGGCTTAATAACAATAGACTCATTATGAGTCAACTGTTCAAGTGCCTTATGTTCCAAGGGCTGGGGGTTGGATTTGGGATAAGTGTGCAAAGGATCAGATTTGCACATTTTGATTAGGTCAGAATAAACTACCTGGTAAAAGGTCTGAAGATACGGCCTTTATTGTGTGTGGGATTGAAAATGGATTTAGGATGTAGTGTAGTATGTCTGATAGGGGGTGAGGTGGGACAGTGTTGGGTGAGCCACTCTAAATCTGCATAGCATAGGTCCATGTTATCTAATGAAGTGGCTTCCACGGAAGAATATATTTGACTGTTAACCTCTAGAGGTGGTGCATTCTTAGAGGATTGAATATTAAAGAACCTCTGAACCGTGAGGTCTCTGATAAATTTGTTGAGGTCTTTAAATAAGGTAACAGGATTAGATTGTGTGGTAGGGGTAAACGTAAGGCCTCTGCTGAGTAGGGAGATATATGAGGTCAGTGAGGTGCGGGAAAGATTGTAAACCTTTACAGTCTCCGCATTTTTCCTATTTTTCCTTCCTCTGCCCCCCCCCTCCCGTCCTCTTACCTGTGTTTTCTTTTTGTGAGGTTTGGTGGGGGGCTTACAACTAAAAAATCATTATCCAGATTCTGGACTGAGCTAATGAAAATGGTGGTATTGCTGTTGGGCGACTCAGATATTCGTGACTGAGTTGGAGGTTGTAATTCTATCAAGGGTTGTGAGTGCTGATCATGGGTACTGGTGGTGTAACTCATGATGTTGGTCATTCAGTGGCTCCCGTTCTGGGACAGGAATAGAATCTGGGGTTGGAGTATTGTTTTTACTAGGGGTCCCTGGCTAGGAATATGACCTACATGATCCTTTTTAGGTCTATTCCTAGAACGTCTATGCTTAGGGGGAAGTGGTTCTGGCCTACGAGGTAGCTGGGGTGTATGCCACAATGAACGTGATGGCCTGGGTGTATGACAAGGTGGGCAAGGTGGTAAGGTCCTGGATGGGAGGTTGGATCTAACGTGGGGCCCAAAGTTATTTCCATATGGGTGACAAGACATAGGACATAGATAGGACCTAAGTGGCCTTCTTGATGTGGATGTCCAATCTGTTTCCAGCTAAAAACTTTTTGGGAGTTGTAATCATGGAGATTCCTTCTAAATTTACCAAGTTTGTTAGAAATAAGGTTATCTTCATTTCTTATAGTATTCTTTTTAAGCATACTGAACCAGGTGTAAGGTAAGTGAGAATTGTATCACAAATGGTTTTACAAAGGGTGATGATCTTATCTTTGAGAGCTGTATTTTCTGTCTCTTTGCTGAGTGATGATGCCCATCCATTTGGTGGTACAAAATTCAGATATGCATGTCCATTCAGTGTGGAGATCTGGGTCAACAAAAGCACACAAGGACTCTGAGACCCCTGGGGGAAATCTTGTGGGATACGTATAATAATTGGAGGAAGAACTTATCCCACCACTGTTGGTTAGCAGTGGAGTTTAGGTCCTCTAACCTTTGAAAATGGGTGATCAGGGATAGGTATTTTGGAACCAATGCTAGAGCATTTGGTTTTAAAGAAGCTGATGGGGAATAGGGTATAACATTCTTCTAGGATGATGTGCTTATTATTCTCAATAGCAGATAAAAGTTCCATAGTAGCAATAGCACATTATCCAAGAGTAATACACAAGAGACAATGGCAGATATGATACACTGTTATGCAGCTCAGTTCAAGCTTAGACAGAGAGATAACGGTAACAATAACTGTAAGCGCAAGATACAGTGTAATTAAAGGAGATAATAGTAATAAATTACTGAGTCTATATCAATTCATAAGGAAATCATCAGTCCATAAACAAATCATTAGTCCAAGGGTTAAAAGTACAATGATTGGATGGCAAGGGTGGCTGCTGTCCTTAGAGAGCTAACTCTGTACACAGAAAGATAAAAAGGGAGAACACCGGAAGCGCCACCTAAGTGCAGTATTAAAATCAGGGCTTTAATGGCAAGGTACACATACACACTAAGTGCAGTATTAAAATCAGGGCTTTAATGGCAAGGTACACATACACACTTGCAAGAAGCAAGAATGACATAAGCTCACCTGTATCGGTGGTCCTGGGGCTCCTTGTTAAAAAAAAAATATCAATGTTTGAAAATGAATAATCAATTAACAAGAATTAAAAATTTATAATTAAAAATAGAGGAAAATTCATAGTAACATGTTCAAGGAGCTCAACAATAATAACACAACATGAATACAACTTATTGAAACTCACTAGTAAAAATAACAATCCTTATTGGCAGGTATTAGTGCTGGTACTCAACTACAGGAATAGAGTACTAGATGTGTGAGGGGCTTGAAACTTGTACGGCAGTATGAGGGTTAGTGTATCATTGGAATTATTCGCAGATGCCCCCTCACGGGTGGGAACCATGGGTACTTTAAAGACGCACACAGATACACCTAGATTGCAAAAAGGGGATCATACTTGTACAAAACAGGACCATATGCACACACACTCACACATATATGTATATATGCGTGCGTGTGCGTACATACCCATACACGCGCATGCATACGTAGACACATATACATACACGTGCTCACCCAGCATGTATAACATTTTTAAAATGGGAGATTAAAAACACATAGGGTACAACTATTATAACAGCCATATGGGCCTTAATGGTACTGTACTTACCATTGTTGAAAGTCATAGCTGTAATGTGGATGGGATGGGTCTGCTACAAAAAAAGACATTGGGATGTTAATTGAATGTATGTATACATAAAGATATAGATGTAAAAAGTATATATCTTTATAGATTACGAAGAGGGTCTCTTGGGGCAAGAGAGGCTCACAATACAGTGTGTACCTCAATGTCCTCATTCAACCCCCCTGGTGTCAAAGTACCTAAAGAATAAATCCAAAATGTTTCCTGCTGGCACAGACGTATATATCGTTTGGCTAATCATTTGTTTATGGACTGATGATTTCCTTATGAATTGATATAGACTCAGTAATAGTGATCTTTATTACTATTATCCCCTTTAATTACACTGTATCTTGCACTTACAGTTATTGTTACCATTATCTCTCGGTCTAAGCTTGAACTGAGCTGCATAACAGTGTGTCATATCTGCCATTGTCTCTTGTGTATTACCCTTGGATAATGTGCTATTGCTACAATGGAACTTTTATCCGCTATTGAGAATAATAAGCACATCATCCTAGAAGAATGTTTTACCCCAGGGGTGCCCAACCAGTGGCTGGGAGGCCACATGTGGCCCGCGGAGCCCTCTGATGTGGCCCGCGACCTCCTGCTCTAGGATTGAATAGAAATAATACTGTTATTAAAGGTCAGTTTATTACTAAAATCACAGTGTATATATGGGCATATCTTTTCTGCAGTGGTTACTGGGCTGCTTTCAAACTGAATGCAGGTGCAGATCAGTTTACCTGCGGGTTACCTGCACTGAGCCATAGACTTCTATTATTACCTGCGAGTTTGGTGAGCTTTCTGAAAGTGCACCAAACCTGCAGAATATAATAGCAGTCTATTGCAAACTGCAGGAAAGCCAAAGGTACACTGTGTTGCACACGTGGTGCTGGTAAACTGCAGTGCATCAGTGTGAAAGCAGCCTTGGACCCCTTTCACACGGTCAGTGCGACAGTCCGACCAATTGGACCCTCCATTCACCTCTAAGTAGTGGCAGACATAAACCGACTTGTGTTCTACCTCCAATACGATCCACTAAAAGGTCGTGGGCTGCGTCTCTGTCCGCTCTCCAAATGCAAAGTGGACACGGACATGCCATCCACCCGCTCCGCTCATTGTGGCCTGCGACCGGTTACCAAGTCGCTTAAGTGGCCCTCGCTCTTCAAAAGGTTGGGCACCCCTGTTTTACCCTATTCACCGTCAGCTTCTTTAAAACCAAATGCTCTATCATTGGTTCCAAAATACCTAGCTCTGATCTTTGCACCCATTTTAGAAGGTTAGAGGACCTAATCTCCACTGCTAACCAACAGTGATGGGATAAGTTCTTCCTCCAATTATACATATCCCACAAGATTTCCCCCAGGGGTCTCAGAGTCCTTAAACAGTGTGCTTTTCTTGACCCAGATCTCCACACTGAATGGACACACATATCTGAATTATGTACCACCAAATGGATTGGCATCATCACTCAGCAAAGAGACAGAAAATACAGCTCTCAAAGATAAGATCATCACCCTTTGTAAAACCATTTGTGATACCATTCCCCCTTACCTTACAACTGGTTCAGTATGCTTAAAAAGAATACTATAAGAAATGAAGATAACCTTATTTCTAACATACTTGGTAAATTTAGAAGGGATCTCCATGATTACAACTCCAAAAAAGTTTTTAGCTGGAAACAGATTGGACATCCACATCAAGAAGGCCATTCAGGTCCTATCCCTTTAATGTCTTGTCACCCAGATGGAAATAACTTTGGGCCCCACGTTAGATCCAACCTCCCATCCAGGACCTTACCATCTTGCCCACCTTGTCATACACCCAGGCCAATACGTTTGTCGTGGCATACACCCCAGCTACCTCGTAGGCCAGAACCACTTCCCCTAAGCCTAGACGTTCTAGGAATAGACCTAAAAAGGATCATGTAGGTCATATTCCTAGCCAGAGACCCCCTAGTAACAACAATACTCCAATCCCAGCTTCTACTCCTGTCCCAGAACGGGATCCACTGAATGACCAATATCATGAGTTACATGACCCCTCTGGATCCACCAGTACCCATTATCAGCACTCGCAACCCTTGATAGAATTACAACCTCCTACTCAGTCACGAATATCTGAGTCGCCCAACAGCATTCCTACCATTTTTAGTAGCTCAATCCAGAATCTTGATAATGTTTCTTTAGTAGTAAGCCTCCCACCAAACCTCACAAAAAGAAAACACGGAGAAGAGGGGGGGGGGGGGGGGGCAGAGGAAGGAAGAATAGGAAAAATGCGGAAACTGTAAAGGTTTACAATCTTTCCTGCACCTCACTGATCCTATATGATATCTCCCTACTCAGCAGAGGCCTTACAATTGCCCCTGCCACACAACCTAACCCCTTCACCTTATTTAAAGACCTCAACAAATTTTTCAGAGACCTCATGGTTCAGAGGTTTTTTAATATTCAATCTAAGAATGCAGAATTAAGAAGTTAAGAGTCAACTATATTCTTCCCTTGAAGCCCCTTGATTAGATGACATGGACCTTCCCATACTCGCCCATCTAGAGGAGCTATATGCAGAGAACTGCTATGCAGATTTAGAGTGGCTCACCAAACACTGTCCCACCTCACCCCCTATCAAACATACTACACTATGTCCTAAATCCATTTTCAATCCCACACACAATAAAAGCCTGTATCTTCAGACCTTTTACCAGGTACGAAATTTTAAATGTGCAAATCTGACCCTTTACACACTTATCCCAAATCCAACCTCCAGCCCTTGGAACATAAGGCAACAGTTTACTCATAATGAGTCTATTGTTATTAAACCAGCCGACAAAGGTGGTAGTATAGTGGTTTAGGATAAGGCTGACTATATCCTGGAATCACGTAGGCTACTATCAGATACAAATACATATCAAATTCTCCTCAGTGACCCCACTTCTCAGTTTTCCTTAGAAGCTAATACACTCATCCAAAAGGCCCTTGATGATGAGAGCATTTCTAAAATGGAATCTTCTTTTCTTAAGAAAAGCTTTTATAAAATTCCATACTTCTACCATCTGCCCAAAATTCACAAGGACCTTACCAACCCTCCAGGCCGCCCTATTGTGGTGGCTATGGATAGTGTAACAAGCGGATTTTCAGTTTATATTTATCAATTCCTTCAGCCCCTGGCACAACATCTACCCTCGTACATATGGGATGGACCCCACCTACTAGACATGCTCAAGCATTATATATGGGAGCATACCTACTGGTGGCTCTCTTTAGATGTGTCATCTCTGTATACCTCTATCCATCATAATGTAGGAATACAGGCTGTTGAACCTTTTTTGGCCAATGACCCCTATACCAATTCCCGGCAAGCCCATTTTATCTTGGAGGCCCTACAGTTCTGCCCCAAAGCTATGCCAATCTTACAATGGGTTTTTGGGAACACATGTATCTTACCGCCAACCATCCCATCTACTATGGACGTTACATTAATGACATAGTGATCATATGGGACGGTTCATCTCAGGATATAAACGCCTTTGTGCAATATTGCAACCAAAATTCCTTGGGCTTATCATTTACCCATGTTATAGATCATAACACTCTAGCTTTCCTAAACTTGGAATTATGTCATGACAATGGAGCTATATATGCAAAAAATTGTATTAAACCTACTCCAGGAAATTCCTTTATCAATTTTGACAGCTGCCATCATCCTAGATGGGTCAGCAATATTCCACATAGCCAATTTTGTTGGCTCCACAGAAATTGCACCAGGGACCAGACTACGACAATTATGGTCAAATCCTTTCCCAGAAATTCCTAGATAAAGGCTACCCTACTTCACTAGTAGATAAGGCCTTTGAGAACTATCGCAGCCTACCCATTGGTTCTCGCATACCATCACCAGCAGCTGCCAAACAACCCACAAGATTCATTACACAATTTTACACCAAATACAAAAAAAATTGAAAAAAGCCTAGCTGCACAGGCTTCGAGGACATGTCTCCATTCTTTCAGGGCTAAAATGATCGCTAACAGCTCTCTGTCATCTCGTAATTGCACTCCACAGGTGACAATTTCTTGAAAAAGTAGCCACAAGGATGCATATCGCTCTCAGAGGTAGGACGTTGAGACAGAAGGGTGCCAACTCAAGTATCAACCTCAAGGATAAAAGTTAACGTAGGATCAGGATGTGCCAACACAGGAGCAGAAACAAAGGCAGCCTTGAGACTCTCAAAGACCTTAATGGACTCCGGAGAGCAACTCTGTGAGTTACCCCTCCGACAGGCGTTGGAGCGCTGACACGAACTGGAACGACGCAGCCTTGCGTCACACCAGTTCCGCCTGGGGCCTCTCCGAATCCTTAAAGGACGAGCTGGCCAGAGTGGGCATCCCCCAGAGACTCTTGAGGACTTGATTAACCTGTCCACCCAGATAGACAGGCGTCTGAGGGAGCGTAGGACTGAACGCACGACGGGCCCCTCTCGTCCTGTATGGATGTTACCCCCGGTACCTAACCCGTCTGCCCGCTCCATGATGGCATCTTCGGAACCTATGCAGCTAGGCGTTCTCCGCCCATCACTCACTCCCGAAGAACGGCAACGCAGGCAGATCCAGAACCTGTGCCTTTACTGCGGAGAACCCGGACATTTTGTGAGATCCTGTCCTGCGAAGTTCTGTAAGCACTCCGTTCTATCTTCCACTGTTCTACCTGCAGTACTTAGTAATGCCTCTCACCTGACTGTCTCCCTTTCCCTACAGCTCCCAGGAGGGAATACCCTGGTCCCCGCCATAATTGACTCTGGAGCCTGTAGCGGATTCATGGACCAGACATTTGCTCGCAAGTTCCAGGTCCCTCTACGTCTCAGAGCCAGGGGACTGTTGGTTCATCTAGCTGACGGGTCGGCCATCAAGTCGGGGCCTGTGACCCAGGAGACGGTTCCCTTACACGCCACCATCTTGGGTACCCACAGTGAGCTGCTCTGCCTGGACATCATTGAGTCCCCTCTCTTTCCTGTGATTTTGGCATACCTGGCTCAAAGCCCATAATCCCAAATTGACTGGCCCACAGGGATATCCGCTTCCTCTCTCACCCTACTGTCTTCAGCACTGCCTACAAGGGACCACAACGTTCCACCTTTCTCTGTTCTGTCTGGAGGTCGACGTTGAGGCCCGTAGGGCCTGTCCCAGAAGTTTACCACAGCTTCCTGGATGTCTTCAGCCAAAAAGGGCAGAGACACTTCCCCCACATTCAGGCCCTATGATTGCCCAGGCAGTTGAACTTTTACCAGGAGCAGAGATCCTTTTGGGAGAATATTCCCCTTAACAGGATTGGAGCTAGAGACTCTCAAGTCATACATTGATGACAACCTGAGGAAAGGGTTTATACGTCCTTCCACGTCCCCAGCCGGAGCGGGGATTTTCTTCGTGGAAAAAGAAGGACCATTCTCTACGCCCCTGCGTAGACTATCGGGACTTAAACAAGATCACAATCAAAAACCGGTACCCGTTTGCCCCTGGTACCGGAGCTGTTCCAGAGACTTGGAACAGCTGGTGGTGTTTCACCAAGCTGGACCTCCGTGGGGCATTACAATCTGGTCCGTATCCGAAGCGGGGACGAATGGAAGACTGCCTTTCGTACCCGCTTCGGACATTATGAGTACCTTGTGATGCCGTTTGGGCTGTGCAACGCCCCTGCGACTTTTCAGCACTTCGTAAATGACATTTTTAGAGATTATCTTGACCTGTTTGTTATAGTCTACCTGGATGACATTTTGATTTTCTCCCCCTCTTTGCCTGCTCACAGGGAACACGTCAAGAAGGTCTTAACCCGTCTCCGCCTGCATGGTCTGTATGCTAAACCTGAAAAGTGCGAGTTCGAACGCCAGAGTATCCAGTTCCTAGGCTTGGTCATCTCCGTAGACGGAATTAAGATGGATCCACAAAAGGTGTCTGCCATCTTGGATTGGCCTGCCCCTACGGACAAGAAGGGAATTCAGCGATTCGTAGGATTCGCGAACTTCTATCGCAAGTTTATCAAGGGGTTTTCTAACATCATCGCCCCATCACGAGATTGACCAAGCAAGGCACCAAGTTCCAGTGGTCTTCAGAGGCTCAGACGGCCTTCTCGGCACTAAAGGATCAGTTTGTGTCAGCTTCAGTTCTAAAGCACCCAGATCCGGCGCTTCCTTACATCCTGGAGGTTGACGCCTCCGAAGTGGCGATAGGGGCAGTTCTCTCTCAGAGACAAGGCCCCAAGGCGCTCCTCCACCCGGTGGCCTTCTTTTCTCGCAAACTGACCGAAGCAGAGAGGAACTACGATGTCGGGGATAGAGAGCTATTGGCCATTAAGGCCGCACTCGAGGAGTGGCGTTACCTCTTGGAAGGAGCTGCCCATCCTATCCTGGTCTACACTGACCATAAGAATTTGGAATATTTAAAGGTAGCCAAGAGATTGAGACCACGCCAGGCTAGATGGGCACTCTTCTTCACACGATTTTCTTTTCACATTACCTACAGGCCGGGTTCCAAGCCTGATGCACTCTCCCGAATGTTCAGCGAGCCCGCAGTTCCGCAAGCCATTATGGTCAAATCCTTTCCCAGAAATTCCTAGATAAAGGCTACCCTACTTCACTAGTAGATAAGGCCTTTGAGAACTATCGCAGCCTACGTTACCATCCTTTCTGGTCATATCAGCTTGACCAGAGATGAGAAGTTACAAACAAAGTTCCAATAATAGTTGGCAAAGCCAAGAAAACGCTGCAGAGGACGTAAACCCACGGGTCGGGCCACTGTAGGGCTGCTGAAAGTTTCTCTGGGTCCATCGAAAAACCAGCATAGAAATGACATAACCCAGGAATTTAACCTGTTCTCTCTTAGTTTCTGAAGCACATGACAGACATCTCTGTGGTGGCTCTCCATGACCTTGGGAAATATGAGGATATCGTTGAGATTAACCACCACAAATAACTGCAACAAATCTCGGAGGACATCTTTAACCACTTAAGCCCCGGACCAATTTGCAGCCAAAGGACCAGGCCCCTTTTCGTGATTCGGCACTGCGTCGCTTTAACTGACAGGGGATAGTTTTATAGCATTTTTATTAATATTTTTTTTTACTAGATATTGCGGTGATCAGCAATTTTTATTGTGACTGCGACATTATGGCGGACACATCGGACATTTTTGACACATTTTTGGGACCATTGTCATTTATACAGAAATCAGTGCTATTTAAATGCACTGATTCCTGTGTAAATGACACTGGCAGTGAAGGGGTTAACCACTAGGGGGCGGGGAGGGGTTAACTGTGACGTGTGTGTGTGTTTTTTTTTTACTGTAGGGGGGCGTGGCTTGACATTCGACATCACTAATCGGCTTTCCCGATGACAGGGAACAGACGATCAGTGACAGTGTCACTAGGAAGCACGGGGAGTTGTTTACACATACCTCTTCCCGTTCTTCAACTCTGTGACCGGATCGCGGGACACCAGCGGCGATCGGGTCCGCAGGTCCCGCGGCCAGGGTCACGGAGCTCAGGACCGGGTTGCGAGCGTGGCGCGTGCATGACCCACGGCGCGCGCGTGACCCACGGCTGGGCACTTAAAGAGCAACGTACCAGTACGTTGATGTGCCCAGCCGTGCCATTCTGCTGACGTATATGTGCAGGAGGCGATGCTTAAGCGGTTAATAAATTCCTGGAAAACTGCCGGGGCGTTACAAAGGCCAAAAGGCATTACGAGGTACTCATAATGGCTTGTTCTGGTATTAAATGCAGTTTTCCACTCGTTGCCCTCCTTAATCCCCACGAGATTGTATGCCCCTCTCAAATCAAGCTTCATCAAAACCATTGCTCCCTTGAGGCAGTCAAATAACTCCGTAATCAATGGATTCAAATAGGCATTCTTAATCGTGAAACGATTGAGACCCCGATAATCAATACAAGGTCTCAGTTCACCATTCTTCTTCTTCACAAAGAAGAAACCAGCAACAGCAGGAGATGAGAATTTGCGGATGAAACCTCGAGAAAGTGCGTCTGCAACATACTCCTCCATGGCATTATCCTCCAAGACCGACAAATGGTAAACCTGGCCATGTGGGGGTATGGCACCAAGTTGAAGATCAGTTGCACAATCATACAACCGGTGTGGAGGCAAACTACCGGCTTGACCTTTGTCAAAGACATCACTAAAATAGCAGTGCTCCACCGGCAGGGATGAGAGAGAAGAAGTGCACAGGACCTTGGCTACCTTCTGGAACAATGTCTTACTGCATTGTGGCGACCAGGAGAGAACCTTAGCACAGAGACAATCAAAAGAGGACAACCAATAACCAGCAGAAACTTAGGTGAGGAAATAACTTGGAATTGGATTATCTCAAGGTGAAGAGCCCCTACGACCATGGACAACGGAACAGTCTCATGAGTCACATGGGCAGGATGTAGAGGTCTCCCGTCAAGAGCCTCATTAGCAAGTGGAGTGTCACACAGCTGCAGCGGAATCGAGTGCTTTGATACAAAGGCAGCATCAATGAACAGGCCTGCAGCCCCAGAGTTGATTAGAGCCTGTATCTCGACGGATGACTCAGCCCAAGAAAGGGTAACCAAAACCAGGGGCTTATCCTTCTGGATAACTGGGGACGAAACAAAGCCACCTAAGGTCTGTCCGTGACAGGAGCTCAAGGTTTGGGCGTTCCCTGGACGGGTAGGACAAGACTTCAAAAAGTGACCTGCCTGGCCACTATAAAGGCACAATCTCTCCCTCCTCCTAAGGGTTCTCTGATCCACAGAGAGAGGCACGAAGTCCAAGTGCATGGGTTCATCTTCACTGACTGACTCTGTACCAGGAGGCATGGGAGGTGAGGTAGGCAAGGGTGGGACTGCAAAGCTTGGAGACAAATATACAGGAAGCTTCTGGAAGCACTCCTTAAAAGAGAGTCTGGAGTCAATGAGGATAGCAAATGTGATCAATTTCTCCAGCTCAGTGGGTATATCTCGGGCTGCTATCTCATCTTTGATGATATCCGAGAGACCATGAGAAAAAACAGTCACGAGAGCCTCATTGTTCCAAGCAACCTCTGCTGCCAGAGTACGGAATTCAATAGCGTAATCTGCAACAGACTCATACTCTGTTTGATGGACATGAGGTACTTGGCAGTAGAAGCGGAGCGTGCGGGAACGTCAAATACCCTTTTAAAGGAAGCCACAAACTCAGGGTAACTCAAGACAACAGGTTTTTGCATCTCCCATAGGAGGGTTTGCCCAGGCCAAGGCTCTCTCAGAAAGCAAAGATATCACAAAACCTACTTTGGTTCTGTATGTGGGAAACGCCTGGGGCAGCATCTCAAAGTATAGCTCAACCTGGTTGAGAAACCCTCTGCATAGGACTGGATCGCCCCCAAATCGCTGGGGAAGCGGAGCGGAACTAGACATACCTCTTATAGAGGTAATAATCGAGGAGGGTGCCTGCACTGGAGCAGCAGCATGGATGGCCTGCAACACAGGTTGTACCGTAGCAGCCACAGTGGGAGATTCCAGGAGAGCCATGCGCAAACTGATCCATGCAGTGATCCTGCTCATCCAATCTGGAAAAAATATTACCAACAAGTGGATTGACTGCATCTTCTGAATTCATGGCCTTCGTCTACTGTCAGAAACCATGAATCAGACTGAGACAGAAGTACAGTTATATCACACTTGTTTAATAATAATAAAAAAAAGTAACTGTAGTCAAAACATAGCCAGAGTTCAGGAACTGGAACGGATAGTCAGACAAGTCAAAACGTCAGGGAGCCAGAAGGAATGTCATCCAAGCAAGTCTTTAACAGGAACACAGAAGAGCGTCTCTAGAGACAGTGGCGGCCCATGCATTAAGGGCGCACGGGCGCCGCCCCCTCTCTACTGCCACCCCTCTATCAGCAATATATAGATTTATGCATAGCATAAATCTAGCTATGGCCACCGCGGGAGGTGTTTTTGAAGCACCTGATTAGAGCCATAGGCTCTAATGGGCATAAAAAAAGGTGACCTGCGAGCGCCCAGCCACTCAGCTGTGTTAGAAAAGCGAATGACTATTCTCTTTTCTAACACTAAACCGCCTTACCGCCAATCAGGTGCTCGGGTCTGTTACCTGTCACCTGATTGGCTAAAACGACAGGCGCCGCTATTGGTTGCCTATCAGGAGGAGAGGATGGGAGATGAGGACCACAGGAGACGCATGGAGGACCCCGCTCGTCGCCGCTACCTGCTGCCCCACCAAGACAAGGTAAGTGCCGGGCAGGCGGCGACCGGGTGGGGGTCACACTGGGGGCATTCAAGGGCACACTGGCAGCATATGATGGGCACACTGGCAGCATTTGATGGGCACACTGGCAGCATTTGATGGACACACTGGCAGCGTTTGAGGGCACAGTGGCTGCAATTGATGCCACAGTGGCAGCATTTGAGAGCACAGTGGTAGCATTTGAAGGCAATAGCACTGCTGGGACACTGCCACCCCAGGCCAATAGAAGGAGCTGATGCTTGGAGAGCGTAGCCTGCAAGCCCATGCTCTCTCCTGTGACAGCTCCCCCGGATGTGATCCTGCGGTCCGTGATGTCACTTCCATGCGCTCCACGCTGGTTCCGGTCTATTTTCTGGTGGCCACAGATGTGCTGCGGACCAACAAACAACACAGCCACTCACTGGAATCTTTTCCGGATATGAGGAGCCCCCAGGACCACACAGGATACAGGCTTTCAAAGGTTTTGATCCATTTAAAACCGATATACATGAAATACAAATTTCTTGCGAGGAATTGAAGGAGTCTACAAACTTACAGATAAGTAAAACAGTTGGAGTATGGTTAGGCTTATAACTCTGAAGCGGTACTTCTATCTCTGTATATCACTCATCCCGGAAGATTTCTAGTTCTAGGAGCCTGGAAGGGATCATACTGTGCCCGTAAAGCCACCCGAGCACCCGGAGTTTAACTGTTACCATGGGTAGGCAATGAGTTTTGCATATGGAAGAGTAGTTTAGGACCTAGCCTGTGTGCCCCGTGGGGAGGGCCCTTAGCCCTAAGTGCCTAGAGGCACTTGATCTACAAAGTTAATATGATTATAGTCAAGGGCCATAGTGTACATGAAAAAGGGGGGGGAAACCAAGTGGAGAGGGGAAGAGGAGAAAGAAGAGAGAGAAGCCAATCAACAGGAGGTGGGGTGAAGGTGGGAAAAAGAAGTGTAATTGTTATGTCTGTACCCCAGGGGTGAGACCAATATCCACATGTTGGGCCCAGGGTTCCCAGCTCGATTCAAACTGGACTTTTGCGTCTAGCAAAACACTGGTCAACTTCTCCTGGGACATAATCCATGATATTTTATGTTTGGCAGCCATAACGGAAGACCCTGGTCTGTTTCCAGGCCTTGGCAATTGTCAACTTGGCGCCCAGTAGGATGAAGTGGATCAATTTGCGATTAAATTCGTGAGTTCCCAGGATAGTTCCCCTCTAGCCCAAATCTTAATTTCTGACTCAAGTTTCTGGTATATGGGTGGGAAGTTCTATTTTAGTGTTCTATTTTAGCGGAAAGGTTGATCCCTAAGTATTCTATGGAAGTGTCATTCCACCGAAACTCAAAGGAGCTTTGTAGCGTCTCCACTAAGTCCGGTTTTAGTGAGATGTTGAGGGCATGGGATTTAGTGTAGTTTACCCGGAGACCCGACGCCCTTGTTAAATCGTTTAGTGTTTTACAGAGGTTAGGGAGAGACGTAATGGGGGAGGTTATGAAAAGCAGCAGATCATCTGCGAAAAGGCCGCATTTATGGGTCTGGGCACCACAAGTAACTCCTTGGATATTGGGGTTAGCACGTATAGCTATCGCCAGTGTCTCAATGGCAATGGCAAAGATTAAGGGGGACAGGTCTGGTGCCCCTAGTGATGTTGAACGGTTTTGGGTAGTGTCCTTGGAGGCAAATCATAGCTTTCGGGTGGAGTACAGGGAGTGTAGAATTTCCATTAAGCGCCTACCAAAACACCATTGCTCCGTGAAAGTTAAAATGTAGGGTCATTCGACTGTGTCGAAAGCCTTGTGTAAGTCTAGGGATAGAAGCATCCCTTCTTGTTTTGGGCCCCTGTCCCAACCTGATTGTAGAAGGGAAACCATATCTATAGCCCTTCTGATTTGGTCTGGCCCCTGTCTGCCTGGGACAAACCCGACTTGGTCTTTATGGACTTACTGGTTAATAAAGGAGGCTAGGCGATTGGCCAGGATTTTCGTCAGTATCTTGAGGTCGTTATTAATGAGGGAGATAGGTCTATAGTTCTCTACCTCCTCTGGGTTCTTATTCAGTTTGGGGATTACTGTTATGTAGGCGGTATTGAGTTGAGGATCTAAAGGAGATCTCTGTGCTTTCGCATTAAAAAATTTTGCCATGTGAGGTGCTAAAGTGTCTGCTAATTCCTTGTAGTATGGCACAGACAGTCCGTCAGGTCCAGGGGCCGAGCCTGTTTTGAGGATCTTAATGACCTCCTTTATCTCCTCAACAGAAAAGCCCACCTCCATAATGTCTTTATGTTCAGAGGAGAGAGTTGGTATCGGGAGATCCCAGAGGAAACTGGATACATGCTATAGAGCTTGGTGTAGAACTCTCGGAAGGCTTCAAGTATCTTGTTGGGGTTGGCCGAGGGAGGATGTCCTGTGACTCTAATCTTAGGTAGGCAGTGGGTACAGGGTTGTGGGGACAACTTGGAGGCCAACACAGGGCCAATTTTATCCTTTTGGTGGTAGAATTTTGCTCCATTCCAGCAGATGTGCTTCTCTGCTTTTACTGTGAGAGCCAAATTCACTTCCAGCCTAACCGCATCCAATTGTTCAACTACGGCTTTAGAGGGGCACTTCTTGTGTTTGGTTTTAAGTTTCTTCAAGGTTTTTAATGTTTATTATCCTCTCTTTCTTGAGTTGGGTTGCTATACTGAGTATTTTGCCCCTAATGATGGCTTTATGGGCTGCCCAGAGAACCTCGGGGGAAATGTCCCCTACGTTGTTGAGACGGAAGTATTCCTTTAGGGAGTTCTCTATTTCAGTGGTTTTGACAGGGTCACTAAGGATGGATTTGTTAAGTCGCCAGTGCGATCCCAAAGACCTAGTAAGGGAATTTTGCAAGGAGAGGAGGACTAACGTGTGGTCTGACCAGACAGCGTCTATGATGGTGGCTTTGTGTGTTGATGGGATACCGTTGGGGGGCACCAGAATATGGTCTATTCTGGCATAGGACTGGTAGGGGGCTGAGTAGTGTGTATAGTCCCTTTTTGAGGGGTTCAATTCCCTCCATATGTCGACCAGACCGTGGGAATGAAGGGATTTTGCTATTTTCAGGCTTGCCTTGGTGGGGCGAGTCAGCTGGTCCTTGGGGGTCTTGACTTGTCAAGCCCTTGGTCAAAGGCTACACTTGGGTCCCCTCCAAAGATGACCTTGCCCTCTACAAGGGGGAGCAGGGTTTTGAGGAGAACTTGGAAGAATTTAGTTTGACCTTTATTGTGGGCATAGTAAGAGATTATAGAGTATATGTTGCCTTTGATTAATCCTTTGACAAGGATATACAGTACCTGCCCTCCAGGTCCCTGTATTCCGAGATGTGGGAAAACTTGCTGTTCTTTGAGAACAGGATCGCTACCCCCTTGGTCTTGTTTGTTGCGTTCGCTAGATAGAATGTTGGGTAGTGTGAGTGGAGGAATTTGGGGTTGTATTGAATTGGAAAGTGTGTCTCTTGGAGCAAAATTATGTCTATTTTCAGGGAGCAATCATTTTCAAATTCTATTCTCAGTTTCCTGGGGGAGTTCAATCCCTGTGCATTGTGTGTGGCAACCCTGAGATCCTTCCCAGTCGGGTTCAGGTTAGTCATTGGGACAGAGGGGTGGAAAGCTACTGAGACAACAGTCACTTACCCTTCAACGTCTTTTTCTGAGGGGCCAGGGATGTCGTTGGAGCTTGGCTCGGTCCGAGTCTGGAATCTGAAGCAGTACACAACCTGTTGATTGGCTTGAGAAAGAGAAGAGGTTAGGGAGGGAGAGGGGGGGAATAGAATAAACAAAACAAGAGACTGCGCCTTCTAAGAAGATCAATGGTGTCTGGCATGGGGTACTCCTGCCAGACACATACCAGTAGGCATCGGCAACCTCTAGTAGAGGGCCGACGACTCATTCCACAGAGGCAGAAAATCTGCTTCTATGGGATGGGTGGAGGCGCAAGGGTGTCACCCCTGACCCTTGCTTCTATGTGAACCATGATGATAAACTTACACAGCTAAAAATAGAAATTCAAATGAAAATTAGGAATAGAGACATAGAACATATGGCAAAATGGGAGGCTTATGAGGGCGGGGGTGAGGAGGGGGGGGAGACCTCCGGGGTAAGTGGGGTGCGCTCAAGGTCTCTGCGGCTGCCCAAGGCCAGTGCCTGGGTTTGAGCACACTGATGGACCCGAGTCCTGGTGGTCTGCAGTATCCTGGATCTTCTGGGAGAGTTCACGAAGGATGGTGGCAGAAGTCCTGCAAAATGGGGACCGAGTTAGCCAATGTTAAAGTCCCTGAAGAGTGTGTCCAGGCCCAAAGTTCAATCAGGGTGTGTCATATTGCTCATTGCAGAATATCTCTGCCATGTTCTTTAGGTAGCTTGTGAACAGAAACAGGTGATAAACGAGAGACTTGGAAAGAAAACTTAAATGGGCCAGCTATTTGGCAACTCTGGTTAGGAGCCCGAAGCTCCAGCAACAGAAGGGACTACTGTCCCGGAATGGAATGCCCAAATGAGGGTGAATTTAAGTGGAAGGCTTGAGCGACCATCTTATGGTGGTCTGCCATCCTTGGATTTCTTGGTCTTCCCTTTGTTCCAGAGAGGGGAGACTGGGCTCGCTGGAGTGGGTCGTTTGGCGGAACCCCCTGATCCCGATGAGAAGTCCATGGGTGCTTCCTGTGATATCAGCTTGAGGTAAAGGAAAAGTTTCTTGCCTTCTGGTAGGCTGGAGAAGGAATAAGCTTTACCTTGGATTGTGAATTTCACTCCAAAGGGGAAGGCCCAGCGGTATTTAATGTCCTGTTGGGTGAGAACTGTGAGGAGTGGTTTGAGGGTTTGCCGCTTTTGGATGGTAGAGGGGGACAGATCCGCAAAAATTTGTATTTGGTGCCCCCGACATGTAACTTGCTGTTTGGGGCAGGATTGTCTCATGACTTCCTCCATCATGGCGTAGAAGTGTGGCTTAACAATGACATTCCTTGGGGAACCATCCTTTCTGGGGGTCCCTGGGCTCAGTGGGCTCTGTACAACTCTAGGCGGTGAGGGGGTGTGTTGGGTATCAGCTCCTTGATGAGGTCTTGTAACGCTGGGGGGATATCCATGATGTTCCCAGGAAAGCCCCGGATTCTAAAGTTATATCTCTTGGACCTATTCTCAAGGTCATCAATCCTGGAAAGGGCAGTGTCCAGCTGCTCCTGTAGAACCTTGATATGGGCTGCATTTTGGTTGGTACGTGAAACAGTAATGTCTAGTTTACTTTCTATGGCTTCCTTTCTGGATCCAAGGTTAGCAAAATCAGATTTGATATCTCTGGTAATTTGGGCTGCTGTGTTAGCCAGTCCCCTCTCCAGGAGTGCAGATAGTTTGAGGAATAAGTCACCCTGCGGTGTGGATAGGTCCTGGTCATGCAGGCTAGGGGAGGGGGCAGCATGGTGGTATGGTGGAGAAGGTCTGGCCGGTGACATGGTGTATTCCTCCATGGCGCGGCCCAGCAGGAACTCTCTGGAAGCTGGGGAGGGAGCCAGGGGGTACTATGGGGTTCCCTGGGTCACCTGGGTGTATGTGAGGATAGCTGGTGCTATGACTTGCCTTTTTTCCTGTGTCTTGTCTCCGCAGCCCGCCTGTGGCTGGGCTGTGGTGGTGGCGGCGACCATCTTGGTACACCCACCCCTGTCTGCTCTGTCAAAATTCCGGCCCAAGGTCGCGTCAGGCAACCAGGCCAGACATCCAGGGGGAGTCCCCGGGGTTTCCTAGCAGTGGGGGGGTTGTTGCCATCCGCCCTGGGGGGGTTGCTGTGCCTGCTATGGTTCTCGTGGGGCAGGGGCGATGCGGAGCTCCCGGCTCAAGCAGCCATCTTGGAGCTCCCGCGCATGCACCGTACTTCTGTGAGTGAGTTTAAGTAACTTGCCATTAAATATCAGGAGTACGGTACCATCTGGAGTAAATCTTGTAGGAATTCTCTTGGGCAGAAACATTCAAATATTGATCCTAATACTGCACTTAGGTGGCGCTCAAGCAGCCATCTTGGAGCTCCCGCGCATGCACCGTACTTCTGTGAGTGAGTTTAAGTAACTTGCCATTAAATATTGATCCTAATACTGCACTTAGGTGGCGCTTCCTTGTTTTTCTCTCTCATTGTCTGTATACAGTTAGAGCTCTCTGAAGGACAGCAGCTCCCACCATAGCCTATCCTCCTCTTCTATGGACTGATTAACTGATTATGAACTGCCAATAGATTGCATTCTGTCTTAAGTTGCACTGTTTTTTGCGCTAACAGTTATTGATACCATTTGTTATTGATACCAACTTATGACTACTACCCACCTATGGGATGTTTCTTAAATGGGTTAATTTACAAAAGGGTTAGCGACCCCTCACTTTACAAAGTGAATAATCACTGAGCTTAGTAAATACTGTGAAGCTATATTCACACTAATTATTTGCCAACAAAAATATTGTTTTTTTTTTCCCTTGCACATGACTGGACATTCATAGTGACACAGCTGCACATACTTTAACGTACAACTAAAGTTTTGTATGGTGTGGAGAGGGATTAGAACACCTGCCAGTTTTTTTATTCCTCTCTGTTCCCCCAGGGAGATTCATCCTCTCTATTTGACCTGTTTACCATTATCATTGAAAGTGAAAGTAAAAGAAAATCCCAAATTTTGGGCTGTCCCCAGAAAAGTAATAGAGTCTTCCAATCGAGACACTAGTTCTGGTAACCTAGGGTTCCCCAAGGGATTCTTTTAATTAAAAGGGATTTCTTCTCACTTCTTTTTGGCTATTTGACAGGAAGTGAAGGTAAATCTCCCCAATGGGACACAGATGGCAAAAAATAAACTGATAGGAGTTATGACCCTTTCTTACTCTATCCAAAATGAAAAAAACGTTTTGCTTATAGTTCTACTTTCAGCTCAGTGAATATTTACTTTGCTCATAGAATAGTCTATATTTGTTTAGTAAATCTACCCCTATTGACAACTATAGTTAACAAGATAAAGAAATACACTTAGGATGATTTACTACAGATGAGTCTGTTTAATTAGTAAATAAGGAGAGGATGTACTTGTGATGAACGTGGGTGTCAGATCCCTGCCCTCCTCGCTAACTTGCGACGAAAGACCAGGCAACCTCACACCACGCTGTCACTTACATAACAATGCCACTCTCAGCTGCGCCCAGCACAAAGATTTTCCAACTTGCAGGACCACAATCTAGATGCGAGCAGCCTGAGAGCGATTGTCACTGGGCTAATTATGCAATTACCCCTTTAACTGCCACCACCCCTGTTTTAAAAGACCGAGCCGGGGGAGCCTCGTAATTTTAGCAATACCAATTATAATTTTAGAATAAGCGTCTGCAACACACACTGCCACCACAGACAGGTCTGCTCACAGGCCTTACCCTACAACAGTAGCGCTCTTCTTTTAACCACTTGCCTACTGTGCACTTAAACACCCTTCCTGCCCAGACCAATTTTCAGCTTTCAGTGCTCGCGCACTTTCAGTGACAATTGCGCGGTCATGCAATGCTGTAACTAAATGAATTTTTTATCATTTTGTTCGCACAAATAGAGCTTTAGTTTGGTGGTATTTATTCGCGACTCCGTTTTTTATTTTTTTGCGATATAAGCGAAAACATAGCGGAAATTTTGAAAAAAAACAATATTTTCTCCTTTCTTTTTTAAAAGAAATCCAATAAAATCAAATTTTGTCATAAATTTAATCCAAAATGTATTCTGCTACATGTTTTTTGTAAAAAAAATTCCGTTAAGTGTATAATAATTGGTTCGCGTGATCACGGACATATGTACGCAAATGATCATGTAAAAGGGGTGTGCAGGTGATCACGGACATATGTGTGCAGATAATCATTGGCACATGTGATTTTAGTGGGACATATGTGAGGGACATGTGTTTTTATTATTTAGGGACATGTGTGTTTTGGGGACATGTGTGTTTTGGGGACATGTGTGTTTTACTGTGGGGACGTGTGTGTTTTACTGTGGGGACGTGTGTTTTACTATGGGGGACCCTAGACTGGTGATCAGTGAGTAAAAAAACATCTCATACTCACTGATCACCAGCCGGCTGCAGCGATCCGCTCTCCTCTCCTCACCGACGACTTCCGTGTGAGGAGAGGAGGGCCGATTGCCTAGCAACCGGCTGTTTGTTTACATCACATGACAGCCGTGATTCGTCACGGCCGTCATGTGATCAGGAGGGCCAATCACCGTGCCCTCCTGCCGATTCGAGATGCGCCGTGTCCGGGTGACACGGCCGCATCGGGATCGCGCCGCTGCGCGGGCACGCGCGCGATCCCGCTACTTCTGAAGGACGTTCCTGAACGTCCTATCAGAAGTAGACGGCTCCCACCCGGCCGTATATCTACATTGGCCGGGTGGGAAGTGGTTAAAGTGGTTTTAAACCCTTACAAACCACTTTGACCTACAGGTAAGCCTAGATTAAGGCTTACCTGTAGGTCCAATAAATATCTCCTAAACCTACATGGTTTAGGAGATATTTAGAAAAGAAAAGGCATCGCTGTCTACGGAGCATGCGCCGTAGACAGTGGCGCGCACTGCGCATGCCGGGTTCACGGCGATATGCCGCTTTCCTGCGCATGCGCGGGAGTGACGTTATCGCCGATCCAGCGAATGACAGCGATGGAGCGGCGAGACCCAGAAGTCACTCCGGGTTTGATGGCGACGCAGAAGATCGTGGATGAGGACCGCTTCGGGGGCTTCGTTTTCAGGTAAGTCATTCACAATGAGCTAGTATGCTATGCATACTAGCTCATTATGCCTTTGCCTTGCAGGGTGTCTTTTTTTTTTTTTTTTTTTTTTTTTTTAAGAGGCTTTACTTCCTCTTTAAGAGGCAGGTTTATAGCTTGCATTAAGAGCTTTAGAGACAAGGTTAACACTTTTCAACATAAGGGTTTATTATGAAAAGGTCAAAGTTGATGCAAATTTACAGAAAAAAGATGTTTCAAAGAGATGACAATATACAGCCACAAAGAAATAAGGTAGAATTGGGAAGGAAGAATACCTGCAATTAATGTCCGAGGGTTGATCAGAGTTCGATCGATGAGCTGGGTAATCGGTTCGCAAACTTGGCAGATGTTCCTGCTTGGATGGTAAACCGAGAACTGATCATTGTCTTGGCTTCTCCTCTTTTCTGTCAAATCAAAGGGGTGTTGACAGCGACCAGTGACCAATCGTCTGGTGATCTTGTTTAGGGGTTGGTTGCTGGGAGGTGTCTACACTCATGACCATATCCCAGGTACACTTTGTGATAAATATTCATATCTCCGCATCTCTACTGTTTATAGACTGCAAATATTATTGTTCAGCGTGAGATTTGCTTCAAAACAAATATAAATATGCTATGTCTCTAATGTCTAGTTTACGTAGGAGGACCTGACATAGGGTGTCTGGACTTGAAATGTTACAAATTATCTGAGGAATCTAAATATGTCCATATTATGGCTGTGCTATTATTACTTTGGAAGTTATAAAACATGCTGAAATTTCATACTTATTCCACTGTTTAAGGTTTATGTGCATTCAGGTATTTATGACCGGTATCTGTTGGTTGTCTGAATTGAGAGGGTGACAGTTTTACGACAGGCCTGAACATCCTGCCAGGCTGACATGAGCTATTTTTACTGACCTAGCCT
Source organism: Lithobates sylvaticus (assembly GCA_028564925.1). NCBI lineage: Eukaryota > Metazoa > Chordata > Amphibia > Anura > Ranidae > Lithobates > Lithobates sylvaticus. The sequence continues at coordinate 263,173,130 of CM053028.1, forward strand.
GGTTCTGTTTTCTCTGTTGAGATAACCGTTCCTTTGAAATATAAAACTATGGGGGTTATTTACTAAAGGCAAATCCACTTTGCACTACAAGTGCACTTGAAAGTGAAATCGATGTAGATCACTGTAGATTGAAGGGGAAGCTCTGAAATGAAGGGAAGCTCTGCAGATTTTTTCATCCAATCATGTGCAAGCAAAAATGCTGTTTTTTATTTTTCTTGTATGTCCCCCTCAGATCTACAGCTACTGCACTTCCAAGTGCACTTGCAGTGCAAAGTGGATTTACCTTTAGTAAATAACCCTCTATGAATTCCTGAACACCAGGGAGGGAGTTCAGATTGTTCTGTAATATTACGGTTAGCCAAGCTGTCATGGCTGCCCTAAGGTTCTCACACAACATGGCCACTAGCTACAGATTTTCATGTCCAGTACGTGATATCGTTACAGTACTGACTCTGAATGCCCAATCATGAGCAAGGGAATTTAAAAAACATTTTTTTTTTGGCATATGATCGAATGATTGATTTGAACTCAGTATTAGTACCATCAGTGAGCATTCGCTTTCAAGTAATTCAAAAGTTCCTGGTTCTAGAAAAGTGGCAACAGTGCTACTTGTGTGTGTGTATATATGAAAGAGCAGCATAGTTACACTTAAAAGTGCGCTCTTGCTAGAATTACAGGCTAATGTGCTAACGCCTCAGCACATTTGGCTGAAATTGTGTAAATTGAGTGTGCTTTCAAAAATAATGCAGTGACTATCGACCCATTGCTTTCTTAAAAACTCACTTTTTTCAAAGGTACTCGCAAACTCTTTCATACCATATATGCAACTCATTCATGTTGACTAAGTGGAGTCCAAACTTTCACGAGAACAGTGAGATAACATCATGAGTCTCATGTGTTATACATGCTGCCAAATGTCAATCCAAATTCCTGCTACTGCTGATGCCAAGTAGATCAGTGACAGGGTTGACTACTAATTAATCATTGGTAATAGAAAACGCGCTAGCAGGTGCAAAAAGCCGCTGGCGAAAAAAAAAAAAAGTCAGACACACTGCAATCAAAAAAATAAACAAAATTCTGCCGTGGTAATGATTTATGGTTTATGTGCCCATTCCGCCATCTTGAGTACTGGAAACCTGCATCTCTTTACTTGAGTGAGCAGTTTTATGTGATACTGAGAGGAGGATGATTCTGGGGAGGAGAACGTGGATTTGGAGTGAATAGATAAGTCTTTTAAAGCAGATGCTTGGTAAGAAAATAAGCAGGAGGGGTGAGGAGTCATGCATCACTGGTGATTTTCACACTTAAATGTCACATACACATGTGAGCACATTAAAGTTATTTTTTTTAATGGAATTTTCATTATCGCTTCTCTCTGATCTCTGTTAAGCAAGTATCGTCAAATAGCAAATTGTCATTGAGCCTCCAAGAATTCCTGGTTCTTTTTCCTTTGTCTATAGTCAGAGTGATAAAAATAGGTGCATGATCTGACCATATCGCATTGCCGATCTCTGGGGAGGAGAGCTCCGGCAGCCCTTGTTGGTTTACCAGGAGATAGTCTAGTCGGTGATAGGTTCCATGGACCTTTGATAGGAACGTGTAATCCCTATCTTCCGATAGGCCATTCTCCATGTATCTACTAAGTGATATCTATTCAACATTTCTGAAAACTTTTTTCTTGCTATATTTTTTTCTCTTTTTGGGGGAGCTGAGGTGTCCAACTCGGATCGAAGATAAAATAAAATCTCCACCGATTACTGTGATCCCTTCTGCTTTGCTCATTAAATCTGTAAGGAGTTGCGTCCCGAATTCAATTTGATCATAATTAGGTAAGTATATATTAATGAAGGTATATTTCTTGCCATAGATATTAACCTTCAGCAAGAGCCCTCTTCCGTCTTTGTTTCTATAGATTTCTAAAACTTGATGTGGGACAGATTTATGTATTACGATAGCAACTCCTCGAGATTTTGAGTATGCAAAAGAGTCATGGTACCATGTTGGGTAATGCCTATTCCGTATAGTGTGGGTATATGATCTGAACGGAAATGTGTCTCTTGGAGCATAAGTATACCAATTTTTTTGTCTATGGCATGACTGCAGAACCTGAGTCTTTTAGATGGAACTTTTAATCCTCTGATATTGTATGAGCATATTTTTATCATATTGGGGATTTCACCCAGGTGGTAGAAAAAAGGGAGAGGAGAAGGAGAAAAAAAAAAAAAAAAAGAAGAAAAAAAAAAAAAAAGGGACAAAGTTTATCTAAATGCTGTCCTTTAATCAAATTTCACTATCATTCCATTCACTCTACATGCATTTGTGTCCTTAATCTACGACTAATCTAATTCAACCCTTAATATATAGGTCCCTATTTGGGGTACATGAGCACTTCCCCAAGCAGATCGGTGCCCTCCCCAGTCAATTTATATTTTATATGTTCTTATATTAAAACAAAAAACAAAAAACAAAAAAAAAACAACCTCATCTTTATGGTCATCATAGAGAGAGAGGTAGGGAGTCAGGATGGGGGGAGGAAGAGGGAAGAAAGAGAGAGTAAGAAGAGAAAAAAAAAAAAAATAATAAAATAAAGGGGGGCTATCGTAAGGGACAGGGGGGACTTTGAAATATAACATATTTTCGTCTATCTATTACATGTCCATATACATGCTTATTCCTATAAGTATATAAACCGCTACCCTAGTGGTTTAGTTCCTATCCGGGGGGGGACACGAGAAAAAATAAATAAAATAATAAAAAAAAAAAAATAAAAAAATAAAAAAAAAAAAAAATAAATATAAAAATAAAGAAAAAAAAATAAAAAACTTTTGTCACATTAGTGTTCATACGCTTAGTGCCGTTAATGTTATTGTCCTACTTGGACAGTGAGAAAAATATCACAGGGGAAAAAAAAAAAAAAAAAAAAAAAAAAGAAAAATTAATACTTCAGTGTTGACCTATTTAGTGCTTATTATTATTTTGTCCTACTTGGACCGTGAAGAAAATATCGCAAAAAAAAAAGAAAAAAAAAAAAAAAAAAGGAAAAATAAAGAGATTTTTACTTCGGTGTTATTTGGTGCAATTATTATTATTGTCCAACTTGGACAGTGCGGAGACTATCGAAAAGACCAAAAAAAAAAAAAAAAAAGTTGCATTAGTGTTAACTATGTTATTAATTGTTGATTGTGCTCTGTGAAAAATATCGTGCCGCATATAAAATAAAAAAAAAAAAAAAAAGAACCGCCCGGGGGTAGGAAAAAAAAAACACTAGGGTATATCATCTTATTTCTGTTCCTATTACTAGGCACGGGTAGATATCTCTTGGGTGCTGTATCTTCATTCGTCCAGTACCTATCCACATAAGAGCATTTCATATTATCCACATCCCCGTTAGTTTAGACCTTATAATCTTACATTCGTTTCTCCCCTCAATTAATCCTAGTGTTCATACCTTTAGTGCCTACTCATTTGTTTATTTGTCCATTTAGGACTATGAAAGAAGAAGAGAAAAAAAAAAAAAAATAAATAAAAAAAAAATAAAAAAAAAAAACGGAGATAAAAATTTGGTATTCATATATTTAGTGCTTATTTTGTTGTCCATGTTGGACATTGAAAGGAAAAAAAAAAAAAAAAAGAGAAAATAAAAAAAAATAGAAAAAAAAAAAAAATAAATAAAAAAAAAATAAAAAAAAAAAAAATTTAGAGAAAAACAACCCATGGGACATTAAAAAAAAAAAAAAAAAAAAAAAAAAAAAAAAAAAAAAAATTTTTTTTTGAGAAAAAAAACGGAGATAAAAATTTGGTATTCATATATTTAGTGCTTATTTTGTTGTCCATGTTGGACATTGAAAGGAAAAAAAAAAAAAAAAAAAGAGAAAATAAAAAAAAAAAAAAAAAAAAAAAAAAAAAAAAAAAATTAGAAAAAATAAAAATTTTTTTTTCAATTTAAAAAAAAAAAAAAATTGCCGTTAGTGTGTCCATACTTAATACCATTTTACACAAAATTTGCCTGAGAAAATAAAAAAACAAAAAAAAAGTTATTTTTTTTAATGGAATTTTGCCTCATCATTGTTTCCATATATATCCAATATACCATTGGTGAACCGGAGATTGGTGAAATGGATTTGAACAAACCACCTGGTTCTTAGCATCGGATACTAGGATGCTGTTTGCAGGCCAATCTGACTCTGTAATAGAGTCCATAGATTTTGGTAAGAGTCCATCCAGTTACTGGTGATAGCCCACGTGGTGAATATAGAAGTCTTCTGATACTTTTCATTACACAGTGGTGTATGCATCCTCTAATTGGGAGAACTGTTGTTCTCAGTCTACATATTCAAAGTGGATTTACACAATGACTGCCTAATAATACAGTTAACCCTTAAACATATAGGCCTAGATGAGCACATGAGGAAATAAGTATCAGAGCTCTACTAATCACCAACTGCTGCAGTGAAAGTAAATGAAACCAGGTCCATCTACTTCAAAATATTCAATGGCACCCGACAAGAGTGACCACTGGCCATGCTAATATTTGTACTAACATTACAAACATTCCTATGCATAACATAAGAGCTGATAAAAATATAACTGAACCAATATACTGCAAGCCATAAAAAAGAATATGAAGCACTTTTGAATTTAAAAATAAATTTAACAAAATTACGGTAAATGTATCTGACCCCCAAAACTATCAAACTACTTTTCACTTTCGATGGGCACAAAGAAGGTATCAAATATCTACATAGACAGTCAGGAGAACTTATGGTCTTTATAGGCACCAATGTACATCACTGTTTTATTAAAAATATATATTTTATTACAATATTATTAAAAGGATTCAATACATTTAAAATCATTGCTACCCAATAGTAGCTAATATCAACTACAACACCATAACATAACAATTTCCTGTTTTAATCTATATAGTATGCACTACTAGAATTGGGCTAACAGTATCCAGGCAGGCTTGGTGTGTGTCGATATAGCTTATTCAAGCTCAACATGTTTCGCACATCTGATCTTCCTCAGGAGCTTTAAACACAAACTCTGGGTAATATAAACATAAGTTAAGTATTAATAGTCTCCAATAACAATGTATCTGGTTATGTGTATCACAATGGATTTTCCTAAAATATATGAAGCCAATTTTCCCTTGCTGGTTCCAAAAACTGAAAAAGGCCTACACAACTGGAGATAATGAATTTTCTAGTTGAGTTTGCTGTAGAGTATTATTCATTGTGCCTCTTTCAGCTGTGGTAGAATTCCTAAGTTTCTGATAGCTGAAAAGGTGATCTACCAAATACCTCCTATGATTTGTAGACACTTTTATTTATTTTATAGTTGTACCATTAAGTGGAGAGCATGCAGGTCTGGGGGCTGGACCAGCTAATAAAAATGGAGGCAAGTCTGTGGCTGTATCACCTTGCACTGTAGGTAGCAGCAAAAAAGGAGATGGAGGACCTGGCACAGGTAGCAGGTCTATAACTGAATCAACTGGCATGGATGGAGGCAGGTCTTTAGATGGTTTTGTTTCTAGATTGTAAGCTCTAAAAAGCAGGCTCCTCTGATTCCTCCTGTATTGACTTGTATTTTAACTGTACTGCCTGCCCTCATGTTGTAAAGCGGTGCACAAACTGTTGGCGCTCTATAAATCCTGTACAATAATAAAAATAATACAGGTGAAGGAAAATCTAGCTAGATTAGCTGGCACAAGTGGAGGCAAGTCAGGGCCTGGATCAGCTGGTACAGGTAAAGACTAAAAACTGTAGCTTTATTAGCTGAAGTTGAATGTTTGCAGTTGGAGAAGATAGGACGGGTGGAAGCAGGTCTGGAACAAGAAGCAATGGGTTGGGGATGCGACGGTGCCAAATCAGCTGGCACAGTTTGCAAGTCTAAAGTCGGATCAGCAGGCACATGAGTCTGCAGGTGTGAAGCTGGATCATCTGGCATGAACAGCTGGCATGGGTGAAAGGAGGTCAGGAACTAAATCAAGCTGTACATGGGTACCCAAAGCTAGCTGCAGTACAAAAGGAGTACCCTCTATAAATAAAAAAATTAAACTGGAGTGTCAAATTTGGCTTTAGCAGGGGCACAAAATCTCAGGAATTCCCCCAGGCAATCAGGGGCCTAATGGATTTTCACAAATTGTGCAAATATCTACGTGAACCCTGTGTGACGTCAAGATACACACTGGAACGTGTGAAAAACTGATTGTACGAAGGCAGAGGGACCTGTGCAGCAGGATCGTTCAAGTATGCAATAAACGGGACTGCCTAGTTGGACAGACACATTACAGTTCAGTACACATATGAGAAATTAAAGTAGATGTAAATCCAAATACTAAAATCGCATATAAGGTTGCATATGTTAATGTCATTTCAATAGCCATTTTCAATTATTTTAAATACAATAAAACCTTGGAATGCGAGCATAATTCGTTCCAGAAACATGCTTGTAATCCAAAGCAATTGTATATCAAAGCAAATTTCCCCATAAGAAATATTGGAAACTAAAATGATTCGTTCCACAACCATTTATTCATAGGTTCTTCAGTTTATAATTCATATAAAAAGATTATAGCAATGTGACCAGGTTGTGTAACCATAAAATGTCCATCCACAAATGGAAGCCTCCACAAGGGGATTAGAAGTAAAATCCAGCAGGAGCTACAGAGTATTAGGCGCCTCTAATTGTAGCATATCTATATATCAAGTAAAAATGTATTTAAAAATGTTTCTTGTCTTGCGAAACGCTCTCAAACCAAGTTACTCTCAAACCAAGGTTTTACTGTTTATAGCTTTCTCTAAAGGAGATGAAAATATACATACATACTCACCTACTGGGTCTGATGCTGCAGCTGTCCCCCACTGGCTCTAAACCTGAGAACTGAGTGATCCACACTGAGCAGGGAGAGGTGACTGCGACTGCCCGCTCTCTGTTCTGCTCCCCCAGCACGCAATGGAGCACAGGGCTGCAGAGGCCACAGGAACTGATTGCTCAAGCTTTCAGTGATATGCTGAGAGGCTAAGGTGGATCCTGACATTATTGTCCCTGCTGACAGCTGATTGTAAAAAAAAAAAAAATGCTGACAACTAAAAATGTTTTAAAAAAATAGCGTGGGGTCCCACCCAATGCATACCAGGCCCTTAGGGTCTGGTATGGATTTTAAGGGGAATCCCAGGCCAAAGGAAAAAAAAACGGTGTGGGGTCCCCGCAAAATCCATATCAGACACTTTTCCGAGCATGCAGCCCAGCAGGTCAGGAAAGGGGGGGACAAGCGAGCGCCTCCCCCCTCCTGAACCAAACCAGGCCACATGCCCTCAACATAGGGGGGAGGGGTGGGTGCTTTGTCATGTTGATGGGGACAGGGACAAGGGCCTCATCCCCACAACCGTGGCTGGCGGTTGTGGGGGTCTGCGGGCAGGGGGATAATCTGAATCAGGAAGTTCCCTTTAAGAAGGGTGCCACCAGATCCTACCCCCCATGTGAATGAGTATCGGGTATATAGTACCCCTACCTATACACCAAAAAAGTGTCACAAAGTAATAAAAACACACAGGGGGTTATTTACGAAAGGCAAATCTACTTTGCACTACAAGTGCACTTGAAAGTGCACTGAACGTGCACTTGGAAGTGAAGTCACTGTGAATCTGAGTGGAAGATCTGAAATGAGGGGAAGCTCTGCTGATTTTATCATCCAATCATGTGCAAACTAAAATGCTGTTTTTTATTTTCCTTGCATGTCCACCTTGGATCTATAGCGACTGCACTTCCAAGTCCACTGCAAGTGCACTTTCAAGTGCACTTGTAGTGCAAAGTGGATTTGCCTTTAGTAAATAATCCCCACACTGTTATTAACTACTTCAATACAGGGCACTTTCATTCCCTTCCTGCCCAGGCCATTTTTTAGCTTTCAGCGCTGTCACACTTTGAATGACAATTGTGCAGTCATGCAACACTTTACCCAAATTAAATTTTAATCATTTTCATCACACAAATAGATCTTTCTTTTGGGGTTATTTAATCACAGCAGGGTTTTTTATTTTTTACAAAAGAAAATAAAAAAGACTGAAAATTTTGAAAAAAAAAAGTTTTTTTGTCAGTAAGTTTTGTAAATAAGTATTTTTTCTCCTTCATTGTTGTGCACTGATGTGGCTTCACTGATGGGCACTGATGAGGCGGCACCTGGGCACTGATTAGGTGGCACTAATGAGGAGGCACTAATATGCCGCACTGATGGGTACTGATAGGCAGCACTGGTGGACACTGATGGGCGGCACTGGTGGGTACTGATAGGCAGCACAGATGGGCAGCAGTGAATGGCGGCACTGATGGGAAGCCCTGATGGGTATTGATGGGCAGCACTGATGAGCAGGCACTGATGGGCACTGAGAGGCAGCACTGACTGGCTTCACTAATGGGCACTGGTGTCACTGGGCACTCATTTGTAGTACTGATGGGCACTGATTGGTGGCATTGTTGGGCACTGCTGGGGCTTTACTGTAATCAGGGCACTGATGATCAGTGCCCTCATTACCTGCCCTGGTCTCCCCTGCAAGGAGATACCACTGATCGGCACGCCTCGCCATACACTCTGTCAGTGTGAGGCGAGGCGAGCCGATTAACGGCACTTCCGCATTTACATGTGACCGGCTATGATTGGACACAGCCGATCACATGGTTAAGAGCCGCATCATTGACTCTGCACAGAGATCGGGGTCGTGGTGTGTCCTAAGGCGCATGAGAGCGGGCGTTCTGGGGTGCCCTCATATGACGTCCTCCCAGGACGAGAGCCGCACCGCTCCTCCATCATTCGATGGTGGGCAGGCGGCAAGTGGTTAAAAAAAAAAAAAAAGTGTGTCCCCCGAAGTAAATCCACTGCCAATGACGCTGCCTGGCAGACTCGAAAAACAAACAAAAACAAAGACACTCCCGCCGTCGATGAAGGCTGACTGCCTACTGCAGGCTCCGCCGTCTGACAATTCTTATATAGGTAAGGGGCGGGGCTATCTGGCTATGTCACCTGGTGGTCCCGCCCCTTGGGATGTCACCAACCCAGCATGCACCGATCCGTGATGTCACCGATCCGTGATGTCACCATGTGGCCCCACCCCTTACCTATATATTTTTTTAAACATTTTTTATTGTCGACGAGGACAGCTGATGACTCATGACTCATCGGTTGTTAGGGAAGTGGTGGCCGTTTTCCTGGTTCCCTCCTTAGCAACTAGCTATTTGTCAAAAAACACTGTGGGGGTCAACGCCCAGGCTGTTTTTTGACAAATCTCGGCCCGCTCCTTAGCAGCTCAATGCGGTAAATTACTGATAAATCAAACAAATACCACATTCGGTATTTAACACTAAATTCTTAGTGAATTGATATTTCACAACTGATTTACCACATGCAGTATTTTATCGCATTTCAGTTGCCAGTATTTAACTCTTAGTGAATTAACCCCATAGTGCCCAAAACTATGGGATATATTTATGGAATTTGTATTTATTTCTTTTTTTACTAGTAATGGTGACGATCAGCGACTTATAGCGGGACTGCGATATTGCGGCAGACAAGTCGAACACCTAACTGACACTTTTTTGGGAACCAGTGAAACCAATACAGTGATCAGTGCTAAAAATATATGTAGCACCAGGCTCCTAATAAGCACGTGCTATATTTTTTTTGTAGATTTAATGTTCCTAAAATCACAGTTGGGTTTTAGGGTTAATTGTTCCAAATTATGGTCTCAGTACCAGTTTGACTGGATTGCACTGTATTCTGCTTGGCCATGGGTGTCGGTGTCACCTATGGCAAGCATAGGAACGCAGTCCGGTTGGACGCATTGGGTGCCAATCTCTCTCGAAACCAACCAGTGAGTGAGTTGTCTCGCTGTGCATACTGGGAGAGGGTACTTAAGGTACTGAGGTCACGTGCTTCTGGGTTACGGTCCAGAATATCTCTCTGTCTGTTTGGTCCTGGTCCTTTTGACCAGCCCTCAGGGGCCCTCATGACCTGGGGTGCGGATCCATCCATTTCCGAGTCTCGGGGCTGGCTAGCCCGAGGCACAGTAACTGGAAGGAGGATTCCAAGGTGGTCCGGTGCTGTCTCGGGTTTGGAGAGGCCCAGCAACTGAGAATGCAACCAGGGGAGGACTCTTCAGAAGAGGGCCACGCACAAGGCTGGCTGCTCGGCAAGAGCCTGGAAGCTAAGTTGGAAGGACACCAGGTGAATCCACACTCATACGGTATAGCTGGACCAGTTGCAAGATACTGGTACCGTATGAGGGTTCTCTAAGTTCATTTATCCTTCAGTTACAACCAAGTCTGTGGCAGAGACTTTTCACTTACAAGCTCTACAACCAAGTCTGTGGCAGAGACTTTGCTTTATCTGAATCACCTGTCGGCTGCTAAATCTACTGAGAGGAGAGTTGTCCAATAGCTGTAGTATCCAGTTGCGAATGGCTATTCCCTGGAGTTTATAGTGAGAGACATTCAGTTCTGAGCAGTTCCAAGAGTACCTGAACTTCCTACCCGTACCCTCTATTCCTTCATTGAGAGACTGTGTTTTGTCTGAGGTTTTGCAAATAAAAATCCCTAAAGTGGATCAAGTGTCAGTCTCTGCAGTCCTTTGGGCCATCTACCTCGGGAAACCCCTAGACGCATACAAGGTCAAGAAGGTAACAGTAAGCCCAAAAATAACCAGCAGCTCCTTAGGGGGTTAGTGCTACATATACTGTACTAATGACACTGGCAGGGTAGGGGTTAACATCTAGGGCGATAAAGGGGTTAAATGTGTGGCCAACATGTTTTACTGTGTGAGGCGTTTTTACTAAACAATGTACTGCTTTTTACTTCCTGAGAAAAACAGCATATTGCTGCTGTAAGAAGAGAGCCCTGTGTTTGTTTACCTACACAGGGCTTTTTTCAGGAATGTCTGGAGCCGATCGTCGGGTGCCAGCGACCAATCAGCAGCTGCACCTGCTAATTGGTTCATGCTGCAGCCAATCGCAGCTCAGCCGGGGGCCCTCCCTAGCCCGACACGTGGATCACGTACTAGGTACATGATCTGGCACAGGAGAGCCCCCTTGCCGCCACATATGCACTGTATACAGTCAGCAAATGATTAAAGAAAAAGTACATCACAAAACAGTGTAGTGCCATGTTTCAGAGCCATGCAGGACCTTCGTCAAGTATGTCATCACATGCCTGACGAAGGGGTCCTGCGTGGCTCTGAAACATTGCCCTACAGTGTTTTGTGATGTGATCTTTCTTTAATAAAAACTGTTTGGATGAAATTGAAGATCCTTGGTGTGCTAGCGACTATCTACATTATCGTACATGTTCCAGTATCCAGCTGGGGGTCACTACAGCACGGGGACCTTAAAAGCCCATTCCAGGAACATGTGTGAATATAGACCATGTAGGAATATGGACTGTGAATTCTGAGTGTGCCCCCATATAAAGCTGCCTAGTATGGGGGGCACACCTGCATGCTCGATCCCAAACTGCTCTACCTGTGTCCATAGACAGCGCGGCTTGACCCTGCCACTCCCGCTTTAGGATTTGACTGGCAGCAGCGGCAGCCAATGGCTCCTTCTGCCTCAGCAAAGCCTGTTAGACCAGGAAGTGAAAGGAGAGAGCCACTAGAGATGGGAAAAGTGCTGGATCGAGTGAGGACTCAGGTAATTATAAGGGGGAGGGGGGGCGTGAGGGAGTAATATTACTACCTAAACACTTTTTTACCTGAATGCAGGGAATGGATTAAGGTAAAAAAGGTTTAGGCTTTAGAATGTCTTTATGATGATCGTAGCCGTATTATTGCACGTGTAGCAACCCAGTATTAGCCATGATACATTTTTATAACCTTGCTGCCCATCCACTGCAGCTTCATCAGCAGTACTGCCTGACAAACGCAACAGGAGGTATAAATTGTATGGTGGCCATGGTATGTGTACAACCCCCTCCAGCCATTGTGTTAGGTTAGGGGGGTGGGGAGCAGATTAAATGGTGGCCCAACTGTTCCCCAGACACACGTGTGAACAAGCTCTAGCATGTAAATTTCCACAAAAAGCTTTTGTGGTATACCTACTTCTTCTAAGGCAGGGGTCTCAAACTTTCTAAAAAAAGGAGGCAGTTTACTTTGGGCGGTGGGGGAGTAATCAATGCCTTACTTTGGTATTGGGGGGAAGAAATAGTTGGTGTCTGTGGCAGGAATGATGTCCCATTGTTGGTGTCTGTGGCAGGAATAATGCTTGAAGGGCTGGATAAAGGCAAGAAAACAGCCGCAGCTTGGAGACCACTGTTTTATGGTCCAAGCAGTACAGATGTGCCAGACATTAACAAAATGTTAAGGGGGGACAGGTATTGAGGGCCGCGATGGACGTGCTGACGTCCACCCCCTAATTTGCTGTGAGACAATTTTGTCATCAATACCATGCCACCTACTCGGTGTACTCGAGGGGAGTGAGTATCCTGATAAAAAAGGGTACACAATTCTCCCCATTAGACATTAAACTTGATCCGGAAGGTCGCTACATATTTTTGCTGTGCTCCCTTTATGGGACCAAATGCATTTTGGCAGGATTGTACATTCCTCCTCCGTTTTCAGCCACCGTGCTTACACTACTTGCGTCTTATATGGCGCAGTTCCCGGGCGTGCCACTATTGGCAATAGGTGATTTTAATAATTACATTGACATAAGTAAAGATAAATTGAGCACTACTGGGGGAACCGGGCCACGAAGCGGCCAAAAGCCCACACCGTTTGCTCGTCTCCTCCAGGAGATGGGCCTTATAGACGTATGGAGGATGCACAACCCTGATACCAAAGTTTATTCCTGTCAATCTGCCTCCATTGGAGGATTATCGCGTATTGATCTAGCTCTGGGTAATGAATATATGCTACCATTAATTGACACTTCGCAATATCATACTATCCACTGTCCATAGATGTACACATGGGGATGGTCCGAGCTAGGGGTATATGGAAATTGAACCCATTTTGGATGGCTCTACTACCAGACCCAGATCCAATTAGTAGTCTCTTGACCACTTTCTTTCAGCAAAACATAGGGTCAGCCGACCTGACTATAGTATGGGATGCAACCAAAGCTTATTTACGGGGACAGTTTATTAGAGAGATCTCACATATTAAGTCTAAAACCAAGGAATGGGAGAATCTAGTGAGGTTAGAAGCAGGTAAAGCAGAAACACAATATATAGCAAACCCAAGTGATAGCACCAAGAGCACATGGCTCTCAGCCCAATCCATGCTAAAAAAACTTACGTTACAATTAGCTGAAAACAAACGCTTTTTCCTTCAACAGGCACACATGCTGGCCATGTTAGCCAAGTCACAACAGCCGGCGGCACATATAGTGGCAATGGCTGACAAACAGGGTACACTTCATTATTCTACCCCAGAAATCATGGGAATTTTTAAAGACTTTTTCCAAGACGTTTATACTTCCAAAGTAAACCCAACGAAGACAGAAATACATACGTTCTTAGACAGACACCCCTTGCCAAAAATCTCGAAGTCAGACACCGCCCAGCTAAACGCACCTCTCTCTGAGGAGGAACTACTGGAAGCACTAGCACAGGCACAAAATGGGAAGGCCCCAGGGTCAGACGGACTCCCCTCGGAAGTCTATAAAAGGTACACCTCACATTTGATCCCAGTTCTTTTGAAGGTATATAACAGGGCCTTTGAGACCGGTAGACTCCCCCTTTCTATGACCGAGGCTCTGATAGTGGTCCTTCTGAAACTGGGCAAAGCTGCGATATCACCAGATTCTTACCGACCGATATCTCTGCTTACTTTTGACGTTAAGCTGCTGGCCAGAGTATTGGCCAACAGATTGGCCAAGTGTATACAAACAGTAATCCACAGAGACCAATCTGGGTTCATCCCGACCAGATCGACAGCACATAACTTACGCAGATTGTTTCTCAACCTACAGATCCCAGTAGATAACCCGGGTAACAGAGCTGTCCTGTCACTTGACGCTGCCAAAGCTTTTGACAGCGTTGAGTGGCTATACCTGTGGGAAACGCTGGAAAGATTTGGGGTGGGTCCTACCTTCCTTAAATGGGTCCAGTTATTATATAACAACCCCACCGCGAGAATGCGGGTTAATGGGGAGGTATCTGATTCTTTCACTCTTTTCAGGGGCACACGACAGGGGTGTCCTTTATCACCCCTGTTGTTTGCAATGGCGCTCGAACCCTTGGCTAATCATGCAAGGGAATCACTGAACATAATTGGATTCCGTAGGGGACTTAGACAGGATGTTATTTCTCCATATGCAGACGACACTTTAATTTACCTAGGGGACACAGACGGCTCGTTGAGGCACACGATGCAATTGATCGCGGACTTCGGGGAGCTGTCAGGTTTTACTATTAACTGGAATAAATCAGTCATTCTACCCCTGGACCCACTATCGAAACCACTCCCAGACTGTGCCAAAGATATACTAACGGTGAACGAATTTCGTTACCTTGGGATACAAGTGACAGCTGACCCCACTCAATACTTGTCACTAAACCTCACGCCTCTGCTCCACAAATTTAGACAGAAGTGTGCGGTGTGGGTGAAATTGCCTATATCTGTGACCGGACGAGCGAATTTAATCAAAATGGTTTGGGCCCCTCAACTCCTATATGTGTTTCATAACACCCCTGTATGGATCCCTCATAAATGGTTCTCTCAGATAGATGCTCAATTTAGAGCGTTGATCTGGGGCAATAAGACAGCTAGAATCAGCCTAAACTCATTACAATTGACAAAAGACCAGGGGGGGCTCGCAGTACCACATGCCAGATACTACTTTGTTGCCTCACAAATCCAACACTTGGGTGGGTGGGGAATAATGGATGACAAAGACCCCATTAGGTCACTGCTGGTCCCGCAAGATTCCACACTCACGGTACTGTCTCATTTAGAAGCAGGCTTCACTCACATCCAACAAACCCTCCCCACAATTACGCTTTGCAATACATTATGGAAGTACATTAGGTCCCTTATGCACATAAGGGGGGTGTGCCATTTCACTCCTATCTGGAGAAACACTTACTTTAAAGAGCTGGCCAAACTTACAGACTTTCATCAGTGGGAAGAATTGGAAGTGCGATATATTGCTCAATTGTTCAGAGGTTCAGTGTTTAAGTCATTTGCAGATCTACAAGGGGAATTTGCAATTCCCAGGGTATGCTTCTTTCAATATCTTCAACTGCGACATGCAGTGCAAAGTGAACTCAGGCTTTCCTCTCTCACGTTGGTAGCGCATCCAATAATGAATGATGTGCTGTCGGCGGGTGACAGGAAGGGCATGATTTCCAGAGTGTACATGAGGCTGATCAACACATAACACGATGCTTCCAAACTAGCATGCAGACGCGGCTGGGAGAAAGATTTGGGCCCCATAGACGGAGAGCAGTGGGAGCTGTGCTTAACCTCGGCCCCATTGGTGTCGGTCTCTGCCTCCCACAGATTATCTCACCTATTTTTACTTCATAGGGTCTATAGAACTCCAACCAGGTTACACAAATGGGGCCTCAGGGAGTCTCCACTGTGCCCGAAATGCACTAGAGAAGAGGGAGATCTTTTACATATGATGTGGAAATGCCCGAAATTATTCCGGTACTGGCAATTTGTCTTAACAACCATCTCACAGGTGTTCCAACTCCCAGTATTAAATGATCCGATTGTGTGTCTCCTTGGAGCGTTGGAAATACCAACTTTTTCACCTGGTGGACATACAGCAGTACTGCGTTTATTATACCTAGCACGTAAGGCAATTGCACGATTCTGGATAACCCCTAGAGTTCCCACAGGAAAAGGTTGGGTGGACATGGTAAATAACATGCTGATACGGGAAAAGCTCACTTATCAGCATAGGAATGCACCCAAAAAATTCTACAATTTGTGGCAAAACTGGCTGGACGTGCCGGGGTTGGCACCGGCCCAGTTAATAACTGACAGGCTACTACAAATGTAACCTGATGCAACTTCAGCGAATGGCTGGCTGATCTAGAATATGTCAGCAACACAGGTCCTGTCACGCTGTCTGATGGCGAAAGCATAGGCAAGTGCAAGGTACTAGAAGAGAACTGAATCCTTCCACTATTTCAAAAGACAAAGAGTTTAGATATCTATTTCTTTCTTAGTTATTTCTTTACTATTTTCTTTGATTTTATACGCATTCTTGGTTCATGTATGCAGAAAGTACCTCTCGTGTCCAAGTCATTTTTTATGTGTGTACTGTAGAGTATTTAACACTTTGCTAGTCAGTTAAGACATTATACTACGGTTAATTATGGTTATGATCAACCCACTCATTCAATCTGACATGATGTACTGTACTCCATTACTGAAATTTGGATACTTCTGTATGCTATACTGTATGGTTTTCACTGTTTAGTTTTTCAATAAACTTTTTTCTGATTTAAAAAAAAAAAGATATTAAGTTGAAAGTATTCTCCCTACATGCCCTCCAGGATATCTTTTTTTCTCCGATGATATAGCCTCAGTGGGAGACAATTAAAGGCCCTGGGTAGGGCTTTTACTGGTTGGCTCTTCTATGGTCGGTGGTGTTTTCCCTTCTCTAAACTATTAAAATATGCGGCAATTGAGTGTTGACCAGAAAACCTAGGATTTGTTGACAGGATAATAGGCCTTATCCTCACTGGTCTCTGCAAGGAAAGGTTTAATGCAACTTAGTCATAACAGATAGAATTGGGACATATGGTCGGGCAACAGTTGGTGAGTCTTGGATATTTTTGGACCCCTGGAGCTGAGTGCCTGTGAGGAGCCTCAAGGGGAAAATATTTCCCACAAGCAAAGAGTATGAACTTGGACATGTGACAGGAGATATTTGTTGCATAGACCTATCTGGCATATAGCCGGCTCTTAATCAACATTTCAGATAAATAGGCAAACCGGGTACCTAAAGTATAAGGGGACCACGGTTATATGCGTAGACAAACAACTGTAGAGAATACAGGAGGAAAAAAGAGGAAGAGTATGGGGACGGAGGTCTACAAATAAAAGAGAATTTAATATATAGTGTATGGTAGAAAATCGCTTCAGCGAAATCCCCTCTATAAAGATGCCATATTAAGGAGTAGGGGTGCAACGGATCGTCGCCGATCCGTGATCCGAACGGGTCACCCTGTTCGGATCGGCACACCCCGCGATCCGCGGCCTCAGGAAAGGCCGCGGCTTCGGCCTAGCTCCGGAGCGGCGGCCATCTTGGTACACCCGGCGGCCTTAGGAAAGGCTGCGGCTTCGGCCTAGCTCCAGAGCGGCGGCCATCTTGGTACACCCGCCGGCCGTTTACAATGTGATCGCTCCGTCATTTGACGGAGCGATCACTTGTAAACATACTGTGCATTCCACCCTGCCAATACTCTGCATTCCACCCTGCCAATACTCTGCATTGCACCCTGCCAATACTCTGCATTGCACCCTGCCAATACTCCGCATTGCACCCTGCCAATATTACAGTGGGGAGATGGCGTGGATATTACAGTGGGGAGATGGCGTGGATATTACAGTGGGGGAGATGGCGTGGATATTACAGTGGGGGAGATGGCGTGGATATTACAGTGGGAACTATATAGTGGTGGAATTTTCACAGGTTTTTGCAAATTCAATTATTATTTGCTGATCCGAAAAATGATCCGATCCGTGACTCTGATCCGAGGATCGATCCGATCCGTGAGTTTTTTGATCCGTTGCACCCCAACTAAGGAGTCAACATAATAGTAGACCATCACCTATAGATCCTGTTAATAATTGATATCTCCAGTCTATCGTTTCATGAAAATACTCCTAGGATATATCCCCTGTTTGGAGTCTCGACATATCTAGAAGGAACTGTGATAAAACGGTCTGAGGTTGATGACTGAAAGGATTGGTAAAAATCATCCGATACAATGCGATAGTTACTGTTTTGTTGATTTTTATGAAGGGATACCTGCTCTACCTCCTCCTCGAGGGGATTCCTACCCCCGGTATTTCCTCCCTTTTCAGCATTACCCCCCGCAGTTTTTTTTTATGATAGTTGCCTTATTCTGAAAACAGCAAATAAGCAAGCAAATAAGCAAGAAGTAAAACCGATTTTTGGTCATCATTGGTAAAGAGGAGATAATACGGTAACAAACTGGGCAAAAGAATAAGAGTCAGGAAGGGCATTATGAGCAAAATCACAAGTAAGTCTTCCAAGAAAGGGGCCCCTAAAACCCCTAAAGGTGCTACAAGTACTATTAAACAGTACCTGAGGCAGGGGTCAAGTCCCCAAACCTCAGGCACTGACATTCTACAGAAGGCCACAATGGAGAGGAAGAAGGGAAAAGAGAAGAAAACAGATGAGACCCATGATCAGTCGAGAGACGATTTTACAACAGAAAGCGAAGTTGAAATAAGTAGGAGTTGAAGAACAGCAGGCCGGGGCTCAATTGCCAAATAAAAGGGAAATGGAGAAGATGCTGCAGAGATTGGAAAATGCGATTAAAACAGAAATGAATACACTAGGAGAGGATATGGGACATTTACTGACAAGAGTTGAGGTGGTGGAAGAGAGAGCAGATAAAATGGACCAAGAAGTACACAAATTGAAGGACCAATTGAAAACAACTCAGCTAAACCAAAGGGAAATCCTGTATAGAATCGAGGATCAAGAAAACAGAAACAGGAGACAAAATCTGAGAATCCGTGCAATTCCGGAACAAAGAGGAGGAGACCTGGGTAAAATAGTCAGAACCATATTCAGTCCTGTAATTGGAAAAGAAGAAGCTCAATTCCCCAAGATTGAAAGAGTGCACCGTATAGGGAGGACAGATTTTGCAGATTCTAGCAGAGCTCGTGATATAATAGTGAGATTTCGATTCTTTGAGGAGAAAGCCGAAATATGGTCTAAATTACGAGGAAAAACACAATTGAAATATGGAGAAACGGAAATACAGATCTATGCGGATCTATCTTCGCAAACATTAGAAAGAAGAAGGTTACAAAAACCCCTACTTGAAATGATGCGGAAAGATAACATCAAATATAACTGGGGGTTCCCGGCCTGCCTGATAGGCACAAAAGACGGTCACTCGGCAAGACTAAGATATCCGGAAGATTTACGGGGATTCTGCAAGAGACTTGATCTATAAGTCCCGGAATTACCGGGCTGGACTGAAATGTGGGGAAACTAAGTGAAAGCCTAAAGTGCGGGGGAAGTCGGGGTGGGGGATTGGGGGAGGGAGGATATATGTCGAGATAATCGACCTACAGTTGTGCTACCCCAGAGTTGGCCTTCTCATCCACTATACCCCGTTGACATCTGGGGGGTGGGCGAGCAAAAAAGGGCGGGATGAGAACCTCACCTCAACTCGGAACTAGGAGAATCGAGGGGGGCCACGAGATTGTGGCCACCAACGACCCAAAGACCCGAGATGGGGTCAGGGAGAGGAGGGGTAGGAGGGTGGAAGGGAGGTTGGGGGGGGAGAGGGAGGGGGGAAGGAGGGGGGGGAAACAGGGAGGGAAGTTCCCATCGCTACTTACTAGTCAAATCTTAAAAATCAAAAGAGAACTAAATAGATGAATGAAATCAATTTTCTTTCATATGACGTAAAGGGTCTGAACACTCCAGGTAAGTGCCATCAGATTCTAGAAGAAATTAAAAGATATGGGACCAGTGTGGTCGTTCTCCAAGAGACCCACCTCTCACATGCTTCAAATGTTAAATTATTCTTAAAGTCGTATTCAACATGGTACTATGGAGATACAATATCTAATAGAGCAAGAGGGGTTGCCATTGGTTTTGCTAGGGACACACACTTTAAACTGGATGATAGAAAGGTAGACCCAGAGGGGAGGTTTCTTTTTTTAAGAGGAACCCTATATGGAACAACATACAAACTGGCTAATATATACGCCCCAAACACAAACCCTATAAAATACTTGGATGAGATTCTGCTGAAATTGGGGGCCTTTAGGAAAGGATTTCTGATCCTTATGGGAGACCTACATTTTTGTCTGGATCATGATTTAGATAATACGTCCGGTGTGCAGGGAACTAGGAATGTACAGCTAAAACTGAAAAAAAAAAATTGCTCACTAACCAACTGGTTGATGTATGGAGGATCCAACATCCTCAAACAAGGGATTATACATTCTTCTCCCCTGTGCACGGGACATATTCCCGACTTGATTATATACTTATTGATCATGGTATTTTAGATAAAGTTATCAAAACTAATATTGAGATAATCTCCTTGTCCGATCACGCACCGGTCACTATGAAACTAACTGTTCCAGAATATAAGCAATCCTCATGTGGTTGGAAACTAAATGAAGAGTTATTACGGGATAATGAGGTGCTGGAGTATGTGAGAGGAGAACTGAAACGATTTTTCAAACCAACGATAATGGGGAAGTACAGGGGTCTAATTTGTGGGATGCTCATAAAGCGTTTATAAGAGGGATTTTAATAGCCAAGGCGTCATGGAAAAAAAGAGAGAGGATGAGGAAAGTACAGGATTTGATGGTTGAAATAAATAGAATTGAACAAAAACATAATTCTCACCTGGGCCAAAACAGTGTGTTATACCAAGAAGTAGTGGCAAAAAGAGAGGCACTAAAAGAGCTTGCAGAACAAGAAGCTAAACAGACATTTAATAGGATAGCAAAAGAACGTTACATTTGGGGAAATAAATCAAGTAAACATTTAGCAAGAACGCTTCAAAAAAATTAAAATCAAAAAACTTTATAGAAAAAATTCAAGCTAAAAACAGAGAGATGAAATATATGTCTAAAGACATTGCGTCATCTTTTAGCGAATATTATGAAGAGTTATATTCAGTTGATTCAAAGGGCAATAAAAAAGGGGATAATAGAGAGAAAATAAATGACTTCCTAAGTAAAGGCCCATACACACGATCTGACTTTTTGACAACCAACATGCAAATTAGCTGGTTTGGACCAACATCCGACCGTGTGTACGCTCCATCGGACCAACTTTTTCCAGGTTTCATCGGACTTTTGTTGGCTGTGCGAACAGACCAACTTTCTGCCAACAAAAGTCCGATGGACCAAAGTCCGACCGCGTGTACACAAAACCAACGGACTTTTGTCCACAGTACAAACACGCATGCTCAGAACCAATGCAAAAGATCAGACAACAATATAGAAGTTGGCCAAAGGTGGCGCTGGAGTATTCGAACGTCCTCTTTTGAAGTGTCGTCAGTACGTTGAAACGTCACTACGTTCATGTTGGTTGCCTAAAAAGTCTGACCGTGTGTATGCAAGACCAACTTGGGGCCAACGCCCTTTGGACAAACATCCATGGGAAAGTTGGTCCACGGTCCGATCGTGTGTATGAGGCTTTAGGCAGGGTTGGTTACCCTGAGTCAGGAAGAAAGTGAGGCGCTGGAAAGACCCATCACAGAGAATGAAATAAATAGAGCGCTGATGAATTCCTCTCCGGGTAAGACCCCGGGCCCTGACGGGTTCACGACATTCTATTATAAAGCCTTTAACCACTTCCCGACCGCCCCATGTAGATATACGTCGGCAGAATGGCACGTACAGGCAGAACCACGTACCTGTACGTGCCATTCTTCAGGCGGTTGGGGGGTCCGATCGGACCCCCCTCCGCCGGCGGGGACGGTCGGGATCGTGTCAGGAGCGATCCGGGACGAGGGGACGGCCAGTGGTTTCTGGCCACCCCCTCGCGATCGCTCCTGGCCAATGAAAAGCTTCCCCTTCCTGTCTATTGTATAGACAGGAAGGCGGAAGTGATGTCACGCTCGGTGCGCCGGTCTACGTGACCGGAGACGCCGAGCGGCGAACATGTAAAGGTTAGTGCACAACAGTACACTGACACCAGTACAGTTAGGCACATATTCCACCCCCCTGTCACCCCCTGATCACCCCCCAGATCACCCCCTCCCCCCCCCAGTCACAGTGTCACTAATTGCAGTGATCATTTTTTTACTGATCACTGCATTTAGTGTCAGTGTGACTGTAATAACTGTCAGGGCAGTTAGTTTTAGGTCCAAGGTAGCCCCCTACCCCCCCCTAATAAAGGTTTAACCCCTTGATTGCCCCCCAGGTAACCCTTTCACCCCCTTTTGCCAGTGTCACTAAGCGATCGTTTTTCTGATCGCTGTATTAGTGTCACTGCTGTCGCTAGGTAACCATTTTTTTTTTTTAGGTAACCGCCATGTTTATATAGGTTCATAAATAGTTTTATAGGTCAGGTACCCCCATATTACAACCTAAATAAAGGTTTTAACCCCTTGATTGCCCCTAGAGTTAACCCTTTCACCAGTGATCACTGTATAACTGTCACTGGTGACGCTGGTTAGCCAGTTAGTTATTTCGTTATTTAGGTTCCCCGTCAGGTTTTTATATAGCGTCAGGTACCCCCATATATTACCTAATAAAGGTTTTAACCCCCTGATTGCCCCTAGTTAACCCTTTCACCCCCTTTTGCCAGTGTCACTAAGCGATCGTTTTTCTGATCGCTGCATTAGTGTCGCTAGGTAACCATTTTTTTTTTTAGGTAACCGCCATGTTTATATAGGTTCATAAATAGGTTTATAGGTCAGGTACCCCCATATTACAACCTAAATAAAGGTTTTAACCCCCTGATTGCCCCTAGAGTTAACCCTTTCACCAGTGATCACTGTATAACTGTCACTGGTGACGCTGGTTAGCCAGTTAGTTATTTCGTTATTTAGGTTGCCCGTCAGGTTTTTATATAGCGTCAGGTACCCCCATATATTACCTAATAAAGGTTTAACCCCCTGATTGCCCCTAGTTAACCCTTTCACCCCCTTTTGCCAGTGTCACTAAGCGATCGTTTTTCTGATCGCTGCATTAGTGTCGCTAGGTAACCAGTTTTTTTTTGTATTACTGTTACGGGTGACGCTGGTTAGTTAGCTTGTTTTTTATACTGTCAGGGCACCCGCCATTTATTACCCAATAACGGTTTAACCCCCTGATCGCCCGGCGGGTGATATCAATTAGGTTTTAGGGTCAAATAAGGTCTGCGTCGCCCCAGGTTAGTGCCAGTACCGCAAACACCCACGCACAAAGCATACACCTCCCTTAGTGGCACAGTATCTGAACAGATCAATATCTGATCTGATCAGATCTATACTAGCGTCCCAGCAGTTTAGGGTTCCAAAAAAAACGCATTGTTAGCGGGATCAGCCCAGATACCTGCTAGCACCTGCGTTTTCCCCCTCCGCCCAGCCCAGCCCACCCAAGTGCAGTATCGATCGATCACTGTCACTTACAAAACACTAAGCACACATAACTGCAGCGTTCGCAGAGTCAGGCCTGATCCCTGCGATCGCTAGCAGTTTTTTTGTGGTAGCGTTTTGATTCAGTCGCTTCAGTCAGGAGCTTTTTTACCTGTGAATCTCAAAAAAATAAAAAAAAATAAAATAGTTGTCGTTTTATTGTTCTCTCTCTCACTCTATTCTCTCTCTATTGTTGCTCTTTTTTTACTCCATTCTATTCTGCAATGTTTTATTATGTTTTATCATGTTTTATCATGCTTGCTTTTCAGGTATGTAATTTTGTTTACTGTGTTTTAGTGTTAAGCATTTTTTTGTTTTCAGGTGCGCCATTCCGTTGCAACGCGGATTTATTTATCTTGACAGCAACAGTGTTTGCTCCCACGATACATAAAGACGCGACTCCAACACTGTAGGAGGTGATTTCACCACCACAGTTAAAAAAAAGAGCATATATGCCGAAGCATGGGGGCAGCAGGGGGGGGAGGAGCGATTGGCTCCTAATGCCACGTACATACGGTCGAAATTCCGACCGTGTGTACACGGCATAACTTTTGCGGAAGGATGCCCCCATGCATCGGCATATATAAATGGTGCATGTATGCCCATCATTAGAAGTGGGTGGATGAAGGGAGGTATTCTAATGGTGGGCATACCCACCAATCAATCTCTTTTTTTCGTTCAGCCAAGAGGCTGCATGAAAAAAAAAAGATTACAATATATGTCCAGTATGTTGCTGGACTTTGAATGGTTATACCAGAATGATGCCTGCAGGTTTAGGTATCATCTTGGTATCATTCTTTTCAGCCAGTGATCGGCTTTCATGTAAAAGCAATTCTAGCGGGTAATTAGCCTCTAGACTGCTTTTACAAGCAGTGGGAGGGAATGTCCCCCCTCCCGGATATAAACCGCGCCATTGGGAAATTGGGAAAGCATTTTATCACACCAATCTTGGTGTGGTCAGATGCTTTGAGGGCAGAGGAAAGATCTAGGGTCTAATAGACCCCAATTTTTTCAAAAAAAGAGTACCTGTCACTGCCTATTGCTATCATAGGGGATATTTACATTCCCTGAGATAACAATAAAAATCATAACAAAGAAAAAAAATGGAAGGAACAGTTTAAAAATAAAATAAAAAAGCTAAATAAATAAAAAAAAAAACAAAAAAAAAAAAAAAAAAAAAAAGCACCCCTGCCCCCCCTTCTCTTGCGCAAAGGCGTACACAAGCGTTGGTCTGGCGTCATATGTAAACAGCAATTGCACCATGCATGTGAGGTATCACCGCGAAGGTCAGATCGAGGGCAGTAATTTTAGCAGTAGACCTCCTCCGTGAATCTAATGTGGTATCATGTAAAGGCTTTTAAAGGCTTTTAAAAAATGTATGTAGTTTGTCGCCACTGCGTGTTTGTGCGCAATTTTAAAGCATGTCGTGTTTGGTATCCATGTACTCGGCCTAAGATCATATTTTTTATTTCATCAAAAATTTGAGCAATATATTGTGTTTTAGTGCATTAAAATAAAAAAAAGTGTATTTTTTCCACAAAAAATGCGTTTGAAAAATCGCTGCGCAAATACTGTGTGGAAAAAAAAAATGCAACACCCACCATTTTAATCTGTAGGGCCTTTGCTTTAACATTATATATAGTGTTTGGGGGTTCAACGTATCTTTCTTGCAAAAAAAAAATATGTTTTCATGTAAACAAAAAGTGTCAGAAAGGGCTTTGTCTACAAGTGGTTAGAAGAGTGGGTGACGTGTGACATAGGCTTCTAAATGTTGTGCATAAAATGCCAGGACAGTTCAAACCCCCCCCCAAATGACCCCATTTTGGAAAGTAGACACCCCAAGCTATTTGATGAGAGCAATGTTGAGCCCATTAAATATTTTTTTTTTTTGTCCCAAGAGATTGAATAATGAAAAAAAAAAATATATATATTTTTTTTTACAAAAAGTTGTCACTAAATGATATATTGCTCAAACATGTCATGGGCATATGTAGAAATACACCCCAAAATACATTCTGTTGCTTCTCCTGAGTACGGGGATACCACATGTGTGGGACTTTTTGGGAGCCTAGCTGCGTACGGAACCCCAAAAACCAATCACCGCCTTCAGGCTTTCTAAGGGTGTAATTTTTTTATTTCACTTCTCACTGCCAATCACAGTTTCGGAGGCCATGGAATGCCCAGATGGCATAAAACCCCCCAAAATGACCCCATTTTGGAAAGTAGACACCCCAAGCTATTTGCTGAGAGGTATTGTGAGTATTTTGCAGATGTCGCTTTTTGTCACAAAGTTTTGAAAATTGAAAAAAGAAAAAAAAATTTCTTTCTTCATTTTCAAAAACAAATGAGAGCTGTAAAATACTCACCATGCCTCTCAACAAATAGCTTGGGGTGTCTACTTTCCAAAATGGGGTCATTTGGGGGGGTTTTGTGCTATTTTGGCATTTTATGGCCTTCGAAACTGTGATAGGTAGTGAGGAGTGAAATCAAAAATTTGCACCCTTAGAAATCCTGAAGGCGGTGCTTGGGTTTCGGGGCCCCGTACGCGGCTAGGCTCCCAAAAAGTCCCACACATGTGGTATCCCCATACTCAGGAGAAGCAGCAAAATGTATTTTGGGGTGCAATTCCACATATAACTATGGCATGTGTGAGCAATATATCATTTAGTGACAACTTTTTGAAAAAAAAAAAAATCTTTTTTATTTTTGTCTTTATTCAATCACTTGGGACTAAAAAAAAAATATTCAATGGGCTCAACATGCCTCTCAGCAAATAGCTTGGGGTGTCTACTTTCCAAAATGGGGTCATTTGGGGGGGGTTTTGTACTTCTCTGCCATTTTAGCACCTCAAGAAATGAAATAGGCAGTCATAAATTAAAAGCGGTGTAAATTCCAGAAAATGTACTCTAGTTTGTAGACGCTATAACTTTTGCGCAAACCAATAAATATACGCTTATTGGCATTTTTTTTTTACTAAAGACATGTGGCTGAATACATTTTGGCCCAAATGTTTGACTAAAATTGAGTTTATTAGATTTTTTTTATAACAAAAAGTAGAAAATCTCTTTTTTTTTCAAAATTTTCGCTCTTTTTTTCGTTTATATCGCAAAAAATAAAAATCACAGAGGCAATCAAATACCATCAAAAGGAAGCTCTATTTGTGGGAAGAAAAGGACGCAAATTTCGTTTGGTTACAAAATTGCATGACCGCGCAATTACCAGTTAAAGTAGTGCAGTGCGAAATTGAAAAAAGACCTCTGGTCCTTTGGCTGCCAAATGGTCCGGGGCTGAAGTGGTTAAAGAGATTCTGATCCCAGGCTCTGTCAATATATGAATGGGCTGGGAACAGAGTACGAAATTAATGAGGCCTCTTGTCCGCAACCATTGCGGTACTGCTGAAGGAGGGAAAGGATGGCTCGGTGTGCTCAAGTTAAAGGGCCCATTTCATTATTAAATTCCGATACAAAGCTCTATGCCAAAATTTTGGCTGAGCGAATAAAAGGCCACTTGGGAACACTGATCCATCCAGACCAAGTTGGATTTGTACCCGGTAGGGAAGGCAGGGATAACGGCGTACGAAAGCTGTTGGCCCTTCAAAACATTAAAGACGCGCGATCCCCCGG
Source organism: Lithobates sylvaticus (assembly GCA_028564925.1). Taxonomy (NCBI): domain Eukaryota; kingdom Metazoa; phylum Chordata; class Amphibia; order Anura; family Ranidae; genus Lithobates; species Lithobates sylvaticus. The sequence continues at coordinate 263,200,054 of CM053028.1, forward strand.
TCTACTCCAGTCAATAGACGCTGAAAAAGCGTTTTACAGGGTAGACTGGGGGTTCATGTTTCATACACTTGAATACATGGGGTTTGGCCAAAAAATCATCCAACAAATCAAAGTATTATACGGGCACCCGAAAGCAAATATTAAAGTAAACGGAATTACATCCTCTCTCTTTGAAATGAGAAATGGGACGAGACAGGGATGTCCCTTGTCTCCTCTCCTTTTTATCCTGTCCCTTGAGCCCCTTCTAGCAATGATAAGAGGAAACCCAGATATAAAAGGTTTCACGGCAGGAGGAGAAGAACTCAAACTGGCAGCATTTGATGATGATATTCTATTTTATGTAGGAGACCCCCAGATGTCTATGCCCAATCTTTTGAAGACTTTACTCTTATATGGTGAAATATCGAACTTCAGAATCAACTCAACGAAATCCTTTATACTAAATATTAATCTAAGTAAGATAGAGCAGCAGAACCTACAGGGAGAATTTAAATTCCCGTGGAAGAAACAAATAAAATATCTGGGTATAAATTTGTCCAACACCATGAAAAAAAATTACAAAATAAACTATCTCCCTTTACTAGATGAAATAAAAAAAAAAATGCCAAGAATATATAAATAGGCCACTCTCGTGAATAGGGCGTATTAAAGCCGTAAAAATTATGTTGTTACCTGTAATAACTTATAAGTTCCAGATGCTCCCAATACCTCTTCCCCATCAGTATTTAAGGAAATTAAAAGCTCTGATGATGAATTTTGTATGGAAGAACAAGAAGCATAGAACATCCTTGCAAACCCTAAAACAAGATATGAGTCAGGGGGGCCTTGCAGTCCCGGATATTGTGAACTATTATTATTCTATAGTTTTATTAAGAATCCCTGAGTGGGGAAAAGACACAAGTGATAAAAGATGGGTTAATTTAGAAAAGGCACTTTGCAATGCACATCTTGGAAAGATTATATGGAACCCCCCAAGGTATAGAGCACTAGGAGAGAATACACATATAATTACACGGAACACGTTTAAAATTTGGGATAAGATATATAAACAGTTAAACTGAAAATATAATTCACCTTTGATTGCACTTAAAGAGAACGATTATTTTCCCCCGGGGAAAAAAATATAGGAGGGGGATAGATAATAAATGACAATACACAATTAAGGGATGTATTATTTAAGGGAAAAATGTTGGCACTACATGAATTACAAAGAAAGAAGGAATTGATCACAATTGATGGGTGGCGGTATCTCCAGTTAAGTCACTTCGTGAAAATGTTACCACAACCGATAAGAGATGCCGGTGATCTGACAAAGTTGGAGCGAATATGTACGGCAGAAAATACAAAAAAAACGATATCTAAAATATATAAATTGTTGTTGGAGAAGGACAGACTGGAGATCCCCCCTTTCATCAAGAAGTGGGAGAGGGAGTTGGGATCACAAATAAACACGGGCATGGTAAAGAAAATTTTGAAACGTACTCATAGTTCGGCGGTAGACGCGAGGACCGCCGAAATGAACTATAAATGTTTAATAAGGTGGTATGCGACTCCTGATAAAATAAGCAAATTTCAACAGGGAACTTCCGCTAAAATATATTAAGGAAATTACTCAATTAGAGGTGGAAAACGACCCGTGGGTGATTCTGATGCACGCCACAGCGGGGGGAGCGAGGCAATATGAGAGAACACTGGTCCCACATCTTTTGAATGCCGCGAAAAGATTAATCCCGAGGAGGTGGCAGGATCCGAGTGGGAAATTATAGTAGACCACATAAGATTATTTAAGGAGGAGGAAGTAAATGTGGAGGCTGGTTGTCCTTTCTTTTCTTTCTCTGTTAAAAGATTGACTAAACCAAAAGGTATTTTTATTATGAAAATTTATAAAGTAAAGAGTAAAGGTAAAACCCACAATTAGGGTTAAAGAATGTAAAAGGAAAAGCCACAATGATGTCAAGACGACATGGGACAGAGATGAACGGCGAAGCTGACATAGGTCCCCCATAAAAGTTTTGCTGAGGTGGCAAAAAAAAAATAATAATTTTTTTTTTTTTTAAGAACAGCAAAAAAACACACTGTGAGAGAACCCACTGTCACTGTGTGTTTTGGAGGGGGTTGTGGGCTCGTCTTCTACCCACAGACTATGGCCCAGCAGAGAACATGGGATTTGGAGTGCTATTTGCCATCTTCCACCACCTGGAGAAGATACCACCTCCAGACATTTGTGTCTAGATTCGCCAGTTCATCGGAACCGGGTGAATGCGGTATCTGTGGCTGGGCTTGTGGAGTCGTTCCTGGCTACCTAGACCTTTTGTCTAGGGCCTGGGCTAAATATATACTTTTATTCCACAAACAATGTACTTTTAGCTGATAAAGACATATACAAAATGGCACTGAGATAAGGTAATGTAATGCTGCATCCCTTCTCCCCCCCCTCTTGTTGCTGTGTTTAATTGTGTTGGGTCATGGCATGTAGACAAAAGGTCTGGACTGGAGACACATCTCAGCAGGGGATCTGTTAGGAGGGGCTGCCTGCTTATCATAATCCCTTCATGTGTTTCAACTGTAGTTGTTTGAATATACAAGTGTTGAGTTTCCATTGGTTCTTCCTTGTCCCCTACCCCCTCTATGACAAGGCTAAGGGGGGTGTCCCTAACTGTGTTTAAAGTGTATTTTTGAAACTTAATAAACAGTTTATGCTCTGTATGTTTAACCCTCAACACCTGTGTGGCTTGTCTCGTGATTGAGGGGTTAAGGGCTGGTTACGGCGAATCTGCAGGCTGCGGGTGCGTTTGGAGGACAGGAGACACAGGTCTGGCGGAGATGCTCAGCAGAGGCATCCGAGATCCGTCACACACACAACAACCCATAAATAAGGCTACTTTCACACTGGGGTGGGGGGGGGGGGGCGTTAGTGGTAAAGCGCCGCTAGTTTTAGCGGCGCTTTACTGCTGTTATGCCCGAAAAGCGGGCAGTGGCGGTTTAGGAGCGGTGTATACAATGCTTCCGCACCGCCCCCAAGATGCTGCTTGCAGGACTTTGTTTCCCGTCCTGCAAGCACACCACCCCAGTGTGAAAGCACTCGGGTTTTCACACTGGGGAGGCATGAGGCGCTTTTCATTTTTAGCGCTAAAACGTCTGAAAAGCACCCCAGTGTGAAAGGGGTAAAAAGTAAAAAAAGTCAGATAACAAGAAGAGCTATGAAATGGGTGGTGGGGGATCACAGAGATGCAGTGCAAATGGTCGTTAACCACTTCAATACCAGACACTTACCCCCTTCCTGTCCAGGCCAATTTTCAACTTTCAGCGCTGTCACACTTTGAATGACGACTTCTTCACACCTTTGTTTTGGTGGTATTTAATCACCACTGGAGTTTTTATTTTTTGCTAAATAAACGAACAAAGGCCGAAAATGTTTTCTGTTATAAAATTTCGCAAATAAATAATCTTTCTTCATAAATTTAGGTCAAAATGTATTCTGCTATATTTCTTTGGTGAAAATAACCGGAATCAGTGTATAGTATTTAGTCTGTAGCAAAGTTATAGTCCGCAAACTATGCTATATATATAGGAAAATTGATCAATCCTGATGGGACAAATATCCCCCAAATTAGATGTGATTGGCCACAGCTAATCAAATGGTATAGATGGGCTGTGATTGGCCTGTCTGTATCATGTGATCACTGTGACCACAGCTACCAACATTCATCAGGAATCCATCCATTGTTTACAACAGTCATGTGATCTGATGTGATTAGTGTGTAATTTCCCCATTGTGTGCCTCCTAGGTGTGCATTCCCATTGTTAATTGAGTAACCTATTGTTTCTGTCTGTTTGCTAATCCTCCTGCTGTGATTAGTCTTGTGTCAACTTGAACTCGTTACCTAACCATTGTGGGATGTTTACCCCAATGAGTAATATGTGGTGACTGCCCCTATTTTTGAAGTGTATAAAAACCTGTATTTCTGTTCCATAAAATGATTCCTTTGCTTTTTAACTCAACATGGGATAAAGGGCTGGTATTAGCTACCGGTCTGCTGGAAGGATATTGGGGGCAGGAGGCACCGTTTGGTGGAGGAACCCAGTCGGGGATCTAGGGGGTCTGTCACAGTTTACTTATTAAGGCTTTTGTATTACATAGCAACAGTATTTTACTTTCCAATTCCTTCATATCTGCGCACCCTGGCTGTTCTGGGTTGGGCTATGAATTTTACGGCCACACTCGGAAGTCATGGCTCTACCTCGAGACAGGACTAGTAGCTGTATACCGTGTGGGAGATTAGCTCGTGGGAATCTCCCTTTCTGAATGACAGCAAAACAGGCACTTTCTTAAAAATCTGGCGGATCCCAGGTTTATTTGCAGGAGGTTTGCAAAGTAAAAACAAACAAAAAGTAAATTAAATCCTTGCCGTCCTGCGCTAACTAAACAAATAGTCTCCTCTCTATACAGTGCGGGGCTGTTCCCCGTCACCCACAAAACATACGGAAAAGCAAACCTTTTTTTAGTTCAACAGCCAGAGCTCCTCTTACTCAGGTTCCTTCCTGAGTCTCAAAACCAGAGCCCTGCTGTGCTCTCTTCCTGGAAATTTAAAGTCCAGCTGACTTTGGACTCCAGTGGACTTGAACATCCGGACCAGAACCCAGCCAGCCACAGAGGCTGGAAAAACCGGGCCGGATTTTGGTTTAGTCCCTTACAATGGCACGAATGCGAGGTGAAATATACCTATTATCGTGTATCTCACCTCACATACTGTCACAACCCCTATAATTTTGGGGCTGTCTTGTTGACCTGTCCCAAGCTCAGAGCATTAAACCAGTGCCGACTTCAATTTATACTTTGAGGGGCTTTTCAATTTCCAATGGTATGATCTCTAGCATGCCCTGGTCCGCTATAAAGCGGAGACCTTCTTTATGCTATACAGAGTTAATATAGTCCCCCCGTTTTTTTGCCTTCTAAGTTGCTTGATATATTGCATTTTATGTCCGTTGATATTCCATTTCACTTACCAATGCTTTTCTAATTGTGCACTCGAATCGTTCTGCGTGAGGGTGTGAATTTTGCAGCCACACTCAGAAGTCATCAAAATACAGATTTGGTAGAGTGGCTTTGCGCTGATTCTGGCAATATCTGTTTATCATCTAATTGCTACTGGGAAGGGAACAAATGGGTTAGTGGAAGGTACGGGGAGATAAAACTTTGGGAAGGGAAAAAAGCACAGGGGAAGGATGGGCCAATCAAACTTGCATGTGACTTGTCACCAAAATAAAAAAGCAATAGCTTAAAATATTGTTCTGTGACAGTCCATGTCATATAGTTTGGAGAATAATAGCAGCAGTTTTTAGAAGGCAGCCCAGTTTGAAGATCTAAGAAGCGGCAAAGAAATCCTCTGGAGGTACTGGGAAGAGAAACAGAAGGCGCCACTCTAAGTGCAATAAATAGTGGAAATCTTCAATATAAAGGGTTAAAAATAGCTGTACTCACAAAAGTACTATGTCCAAGGGCGTGTGATACTGAGATGGTGAGCCGGATGTCCATGGAGGGTGTAGAACAAGCGATTTCTGTATCCTGGAGGTGCTGTCTTGTTGCTAAAAACGAGCTGGGGCATCCACTGCTGACACTTCCTGGTCAGTGGAGCGCACACCAGCAACCAGGTGGATCGGTTTACTTCCGGGGGCGGGAGCCGGTCTCGTCAAATAGGCTAATAGCTAGATAGATATTTTTTTTTTTATTATTCTTTCTCCCTCTACCCCTCACCCCTCACCCCAAGAGCAGGCGGCAGTGGTAGAGGAATCTTCAGCAGTAGGTCTGTCAAGATCCTATCTTGGAACATAAAAGGGTTGAATTCCCCGGAGAAGCATACTAGTTGTCTAGCAGAGCTCTGGAGACACAGGGCACATATTGCATACTTTCCGATGGCCTATCATAGTCTGTCCTCAACCTCTAAATCTAAAGGGATGAGTATCCTCATATCCAAATCCCTTCCCTGGCAATTCCTTGACGAGTACCATGATCAGGATGGTAGGTTCCTGCTTCTGAAGGGGGAAATTTATTCTCAGACCTTCACTCTTGCGAACATTTACCTCCCAAATTCCAATCCACTTCCAACCCTCAAGGCCTTTCTGTCCACCCTTGAACCTTTCCTCATAAGAACTCTTGTCTTAGGAGGAGACTTCAACTTAACCTTGGATCCCCACAAGGATTCTTCTTCAAACTTATCTTCTCTACCTCGGGAAACCCGACTTCACCTTAAAGACCTTTTGCACACCCATCAATTGGTCGATTTATGGAGAATATTTCATCCACAGGAGCGGGACTATACCTTTTATTCTAATGTTCACAGTTCTTACTCCAGAATAGATTTTTTCTTTCTAAAACATTCCGCGATCCCCCTGGTCACCAAAACAGACATCGGCCACATCGCATTCTCTGACCACGCTCCAATTAATTTGGCACTTGCTCTCCCACAAGCATCCCCCAAGACTTCTATGTGGTGACTCAACGAGGTGCTCTTAAAAGATCCTGAAATCACGGCAGATATTCTCAAGGAGATGTCCTTATACTTTTCTACTAATGTAGGCTCTGTGGACAATCCAATTTCTGTGCGGTCTTCACACAAATGCTACATTAGGGGAATTCTACTTAAACATGGTCATGTGGCCAAACAACGTCACAACAAAACCTTGTCCGACCTTCTGGCTTGACTCCATTCCCTAGAACGCCAACGTAAGTCCAGACCAGGCCGTATAATTGAAGCGGAACTGTTTAGACTCTGGGAGGCCAAAAGGGATCAATCTCTATACGAAGCAAAATATCTTTTGTTGAAGGCTCATCGTTCTTTTTACGAATACGGAGATAAGTTTGGTCGCCTACTGGTCAATGCCTTACGCACCAGACATACATTCTAGCTTTACTCGTCGCCGGGTTCTGAAGTTCATTCCTACCCAGAACTAGCGGAGAGTTTCAGCGACTTCTACTCAAAGTTGTATAACTTAGACCAACCTTCCACTTCTGGTTCACCATCCTAGAGCTCTTCGGACATTAGCGACTACCTTAGGGAATCCAATCTCCCTACATTGACTACGGAGGAGCGCAAGGACCTCTCTAAGCCCATTACAGTAGAGGAATTTGCGTCGGCCATAGCCGACACTCAGTCTGGCAAGGCTCTCGGCCCCAATGTATTTAGCCTCACTTACTATAAACAGTACCAGGACTCCTTGGCGCCTTACTTCATCACGGCCTTTAACTCTGTCTTAGACGGACACAGCTTCCTTGTGGACATGCAACGCGCCTCTATTTCAGTGGTCCCTAACCCGGGTAAGGACCTATTGCTATGTGCCAGCTATAGGCCTATCTCTCTTTTGAATTGTGATGTGAAATTATTCAAAGTTCTGGCTTCTAGGATGAATGTCTTCTTACATCGCTTAATTGCAACAGACCAAGTCAGCTTTATTTGGACTAGAGAAGCTAAGGACAACTCTATTTGGACACTGAACATCATAGAGACATCAAAGTGCTCCCCTTCTGCTCCTGTCCACAGACGCTGAGAAGGCCTTTGACAGGGTGGATTGGGCCTTTCTCCAAGAGACACTCAAATTTATGGGAATGCTGAACTCCATCTTGTCTTGGATTTCAGCCATCTATCAGAATCCCACTGCTATGGTACGGGTAAACGGCTACGATTCCAACCCTTTTTCCATTTCAAACGGCACCAGACAGGGTTGTCCAGCAAATACCAATACTTACGCAGACGACCACTTATTCTATATTACTGAGCCACTTACCTCCTTACCCTCTTTGTTACAAGAGCTGAAACCCTATAGTAGTTTGTCTAAATTCAAGGTCAACTTACAAAAAACGGAGGCCTTAAATATCTCTCTATCAGACGGTACCAGAGAGACCTTACACACTTTTTTCCCATTCAAATGGGATGCCTGCTCGATTCAATATCTGGGAACGAATTTCTTCGAACCTAAATGATGTGCTTCCTCTCAACTATCAGCCTTTCCTGTCAACACTAGCGGCTGACCTTAAAAAGTGGGACTCTCTGGTCCTTTCCTGGTTTGGCCCGCTGTAACGTACTAAAGATGAACGCAATGCCCAGACTCCTCTACTTATTGCAGGCTCTGCCGGTAACAATAACCCAAACCATTTTTCATATGGTGCGTTCAGTATTTTTCAAATTCATTTGGCGAGGTAAACATCCACGCCTTAGCAGAACGTTGTTGTTATGACCTAAGCTGAAGTGCGGTGTGGGTCTCCCGGACCCGGCCCAGTATTTTACTGCAACGCATATGACCAGGGTCGTGTACTGGTGCTGACACATCGACCTGAAACTCTGGGTATCGCTGGAACAGGAGGTGGCCAAGGCTCCGCTTCCTGTCCTACCGTGTGCTGGGAAAATCCACATTATCCATTTATCTACTCATCCGTTGATTGTCCCCACTTTAGTGGAACTGAACAGGTTTTTCCGGCTTTCTTCAATGAGCAGTTTCCCATTCCCAATGACTCCAATTGTTGGTCACCCGGGGTTCATACTCTGTTTCACTGAACCAACTTTTCTTTCGCAAATTCCACAGGGACTTCTGAGGGCCTCTCGGCTCTTACAAACTTTGGGTTGGATATCTACGGAGACTTTGCTTTCTGGAAGGGCTCCTCTTAAATTGGATCACTGGTGGACTATTCAATTGTCGCACTTTCTTGGATCATTGCCTAAACCGGCCCTTTTTGTCTGTAAGCCCACTATTTTGAAGAACTTTTGTTTGGGCGATGGCCCGGTCCGGAATTCCTTATCAACCTCCTATAAGTCTCTGCTGGATCTCAATGCCTGTTCTTAGCAAAATGGGAGAGAGACTTACAAGTTACTTTTACTGAACCCCCTCTTCTGCTTCTCTGACAAATTCCTCCAATATACCTAATAAAGATTCACTGTCAGCGGTCTCCACTGCCTGACTGACGCTGTTGATTTCTGCTCTTTGGAGGTGACCCCTCCATCCCCCTACCACCCTCCCTAGCTCTCACCCTAACTTCTCCCGCTTTTTCCCCCCCCCCCTCTTCTCTTTTCTTCTTACCTCTCCCTCGCATTCCTTCTTCATCTGATCTCCTCTATTTCTTTCACAACAAATAAGTAAAAAACATGGTGTGTACAGACATGTGTAAACTACCCCGTTTTAAACTTCCTTCTACGACGTGATAGATTTCTATGGCAACTTGGGATCACCCCCCCCTCCGGAAAAAAAACAAGCACAATATGCTCAACAGGTTCTATACATTTAGGTATGATTGTTTTTTTTATCTCTTACCGCATTTAACATTTGCCTTAATCTTTCGCAATACAGTATGTAGCTTTGGTTGTGCCTTATAAGCTTGACAACCCTGAATGACTGTACTGAGAAGTTATCTTTTTATTGCCATGTGGGGAACACAGCAAACATGTGGATGAAGATGCTCTGGTCAGATGAGACCAAAATTTAACTTTTTGGCCTAAAAGCAAAACAATATGTTTGGCGGAAAATTAACACTGCACATCACCCTGAACACACCATGTTCTTCAGGAGGGACAGGGAAGCTGGTCAGAGTTGATGGAAGATGGATGGAGCCAAGTAAAGGGTGATCTTAGAAGAAAACCTGTTATGCCGTGTACACACGGCCAGAATTTCCGATGGAAACAGTCCGATGGGAGCTTTTCATCGGATTTTCCGACCGTGTGTATGCACATCGGTCTTTTTCTGTCGTCATTTCCGACGGTCTTTAGATTGAGAGCCTGTTCTTAATTTTTCAGACAGAAAACCTTTCTATCGGATTTTCCAATTGTGTGTATGCAAATCCGACACGCAAAATTCCGAAGCGTGCTCGGAAACAATTTGACGCATGCTCGTAACCATTAAACTTCCCTTTTATAGTGCTGTCGAACGTGTTGTATGTCGTGGTGTTATTGACTGTCGGAATTTGGTGTGACCGTGTGTAGGCAAGACAGTTTGAGCGAAATTCCGTCGGAATTCCGACGGGAAAACCATCAGAGCTTTTTCCGCCGAGAACATCGATCGTGTGTACGTGGCATTAGAGTCTGCAAAAGACTTGAGCCTGGGGCGGAGGTTCACCTTTCAGCAGGACAACGGCTCAAAACATACAGCCAGAGCTACAATGTAATGGTTTACTTTAAATCAAAGCATATTTGTGTATTAGAATGGCCCAAGTCCAGACCTAAATCCAATTAAGAATCTGTGGCAAGACTTGAAAATGGCTGCTCAGATGCTCTCCATCCAACCTAACAGAGTTTGAGCTATTTTGCAAAGAAGAATGAGCAAAAATGTCACTCTCTGGATGTGCAAAGCTGGTAGAGACATACCCAAAAAGACTTGCAGCTGTAATTGCAGCGAAAGGTGGTTCTACAAAGTGTTGACTTATGGGGGCTGAATACAAATGCATGCCACACTTTTCTGATATTTATATTTTTTTAATTTGAAATCCATTTATCTTTTTCCTTCCACTTCACAATTATGTGCCTCTTTGTGTTGGTCTATCACATAAAATTCCAATAAAATACATTTACATTTTCATCAGGAGCTGTAGACCAGAGGTGTCCAAACTTTTTTCAAAGAGGGCCAGATTTCATGAAGCGAACATGCGTGAGGGCCGACCTTTTTTCCTGACATTGTTTGAACCATTAAAATTCAGTCTGTGTGTTCGTTCGAGTACTGACACACTGCCCAACAAGAATTCTCTTGCCTTTGTGGCTGTGTGTGAGTAAAGAGATAATCTCAGGCGTGTTATTTGGATATACCGTATTTATTGGCGTATAACACACACCTTCACTTTAACCACTTGCCTACCAGCCACGAACACCTCCTTCCTGACCAAGCCATTTTTTCAGCTTTCAGCGCTGTCGCATTTTGAATGACAATTGCGCGGTCATGCAACGCTGTACCCAAATAAAATTTTTTATCATTTTTTCCCCACAGATAGAGCTTTATTTTGGTGCTATTTGGTCACCTCTGCGGTTTTTATTTCTTGCGCTATAAACAAAAGAAGAGGACAAGTTTGAAAAAACATAATATTTTTTACTATTTATTATAATAAATATCCAATTTTTTTTTTTTTTTTAAACAAATTTTTTCCTCAGTTTAGGCCGATACGTATTCTTCTACATATTTTTGGTAAAAAAAATCGCAATAAGCGTATATTGATTGGTTTGCGCAAAAAGTTATAGCGTCTACAAAATAGGGGATAGATTTATAGCATTTTTATTATTATTTTTTTTTTTTACTAGTAATGGCGGCGATTTGCGATTTTTATCGTGACTGCGACATTGCGGCGGACACTTTCGGACACTTTTGACTCATTTTTGGGACCATTCACATTTATACAGCGATCCGTGCTATAAAAAATGCATTGATTACTGTATAAATGTGACTGGCAGGGAAGGGTTAACGCTAGGGGGCGCTGCAGGGGTTAATGTGTACCCTATCTTGGTGATTCTTACTGTGGGGGGAGGGGACTGACTGGGGGAGGAGACCGATCGGTGTCCCTATGTACAAGGGACACACCATCGGTCTCCCCTCCTCTGACAGGACGTGGATCTTTTTCTTGTCTTCATTGTCACTTCACAATTATGTGCCTCTTTGTGTTGGTCTATCACATAAAATTCCAATAAAATACATTTACATTTTTGATTGTAACATGACAAAATTTCATGGGGTTTTGAAAAAAAAAAATACATTTACATTTTTGATTGTAACATGACAAAATTTCATGGGGTATCAATACATTTTCAAGGCACTGTATTACAGAGCATAAACATACAGTAGTGTACAGCAAAATCAAGTATACGGTATAAACAAGATGTAGTGAAACAAATAAAAAAAAAAAAAGACATTATCCACTATCCGTGGATTCCGGGAGTTCTACACCCACATTGATTTGAATAAGCCAAACATTGTCTATATTGAGGTAAGAGTCTAGAGAGCACTAAGTAATACACATGAAGACTGCACATCGGAGACTAATCATGTGACTCAAAAACTGCATCAAAAACATAACACCGGTGTGTCATTGATGTGTCCTTGCTGTGTTTTCAATGCATTTCAACGGGGAGGTGCGTTTTTGGTGCATTTCTTTTAACAGACCAAAAATGCTGCAAGCAACCACAACAAAAGCGCAACGGACCAGTGTGGACCATACATAGAATTTGATGGGATGCATTTTTCTTGAGCTTTTCTTGCGCTAAAGGTGCCGATAATGGCCGACAATAAATCCATATTCATTTAAATTCATGATATTAATTAAAAAGTCAAATAGAATACAATTATACAGCAGTAAAATAAGTTTTGAACACATCACAATTTTTCTAGGCAAATATATTTCTGAGGGTGCTATTGACATGAAATTTCACCAAATGTCAATAACAACCCATGCAATCCATACATACAAAGAAACCAAAACCCTTATAGATGTGAATCCCAATGACTGAAAATAAAAGATGCCGCTAGTAGATTCTTTGTAAGGGAGGTGGCTGGACGGAGAAGAGGAGGAGGAGGAGGAGGAAAGTTTTTTTTTTTTTAGGTTTTATTTTGTTTTTGTTTGTAAATATAGAGGTAAGAGAGAGCTATACACGTCAGGAATATATAGATAGAATCCCCCAGGATGGAGTCTGAGATATACTTTGATTAAGGGTGGGACATGACTTCTGCCTTGATGTAATGGGGGGATTATAATTATAATAAGATAGTTGATTTTGTTGTATTTAGAGTGCATGGTCGTATATGTATATTAGATTAGCATATAGGCATAATATGTTATATTTTATGTTGATAAAGTGTATGCCTTTCTTCCTCTTAAAACCAATAAAATATTAAATGGGGAAAAAAAAAAAAACAAAGAAACCAAAACAAATAAGTTCATAAAATAAAGTTATGCGTCATAAAATGGAATGACACAGGGAAAAAGTACTGAACACGCTAACTGAAATGTATTTAATACTTCGTACAAAATTCCTTTGTTGGTAATGACAGCTTCAAGATGCCTTCTGTATGGTGAAACTAGTTGCATGCATTGCTCAGGTGCAGTGGCGGCTGGTGCTCAAAATTTTTTGGTGGGGCGCAAACAAACTGAAAAGTTCTGAAAAAAAAACATCAATCACAGCCACTGTACCCATTAAACGCAGCCACTGTGCCATCAAATGCTGCCACTGTGCCACAGCTACTGTGCCCATCCAATTCAGCCTCACTGTGCCCATCAAATGCAGCCTCACTGTGTCCCATCAAATGCAGTCTCACTGTGTCCCATCAAATGCAGTCTCACTGTGTCCCATCAAATGCAGTCTCACTGTGTCCCATCAAATGCAGTCTCACTGTGTCCCATCAAATGCAGTCTCACTGTGTCCTATCAAATGTAGCCTGTGTCCCATGAAATGCAGCCTGTGCCCCATGAAATGCAGCCTGTGTCCCATCAAATGCAGCCTGTGCCCCATGAAATGCAGCCTGTGTCCCATCAAATGCAGCCTGTGTCCCGTCAAACCCACCTGTTCTCTGCGGGAGGTCCAGATCGGCACTTACCTTACCTTGCTGTGGTGTCCTCTCCTCCTGCTGTGTCTCCTTCAGTGGGCACTGGCAGCAGCAGTGGAGGAGTACGCTACTTCCTCCGCTCGGGCGCAATGGGACTCGGAGAGAGAAAACCGGAAGTGACATCTAACTTGGATGTCAATCAAACCACCCGGCCATAGTAATACATACTACAGGGGGCGCTGGGCGGAAGCTGCTCGGCACTTTGGAATGCGCCGCAAGGTGGGACAAAAGTCTGCAAATGAAGCGCCGTGATTGCATAGATATGGCGCTTCCCATAGTGCACTGTGTACGGGTGCCGAACACAGTGCACTTAAGGACCCTTGTTTAAAAATCTTTTTGTTGTGACTGCCTGGGGGGTGGCGCCTGTGCACCCCATATGGACTGGCCCCCACTGCTCAGGTGTGATTTTGGCCCATTCTTCCACACAGTCTTCAAATCTTGAAGGTTCCGCGGGCCTCTCTATGAACTCTGATCTTTAGTTCTCCATAGATTTTCTATTGGATTCAAGTCAGGTGATTGGCTGGGCCATTCTAGCAGCTTTTTCTTTCTTTGAAACCAATTGAGTTTTCTTGGCTTTGTGTTTGGGATCATTATCCTGCTGAAAAGTCCACCTTGTTTCATCATCATCCTGGTGGATGGCAGCAGTTTTTATCAAGAATTTCTTGGTACATTTTTCCATTTATCCTTTCTTAACCACTTCAATACAGGGCATTTTCACCCCCTTCCTGCACAGACCAATTTTCAGCTTTCAGCACTGTTACAATTTGAATGACAATTGCGCGGTCATGCTACACTGTACCCATATGACATTTTGATAATTTTTTTCCCCACAAATAGAGCTTTCTTTTGGTGGTATTTGATCACCTCTGCGGTTTTTATTTTTTGCAATATAAACAAAAAAAAAACAAATATTTTTTACTTTTTGCTATAATAAATATCCCATTAAAAAAAAAAAAAAAAATATGTTTCCTTTAGGCCGATATGTATTCTACATATTTTTGGTAAAAAAAAAAAATCCCAATAAGCGTATATTGATTGGTTTGAGCAAAAGTTATAGCATCTACAAAATAGGGGATACATTAATGGCATTTTTATTGTTATTTTTTTTTACAAGTAATGGTGGCGATCTGCGATTTTTATCGTGACTGCGATATTGCGGCGGACACTTTTGACACTATTTTGGGACCATTCACATTTATATAGCGATCAGAGCTATAAAAATGCACTGATTACTGTGTAAATGTTTTTTTTAACGTACTATTTGAAATCTCTTGATTTTAGGGTCTCTGTGCGCCTAGACGCACTCCTAATGGAGAGCATTCGGCGCAATACAAATCCAATATCAAATCAAATGTGACTGGCAAGGAAGGGGTTAACACTAGGGGGCGAGGAAGGGGTTAAATGTGTATCCTAGGGAGTGATTCTAACTGTAGGGGGAGGGGATTCACAAGGGGAGGAGACCGACCGGTGTTCCTCTGTACTGGGAACACACCATCGGTCTCTTAATGGATCTGTGTGTTTACACACACAGATCCACAGTCCTGCTGTGTTCACTGGCAATCGCGGGTGCCTAGTAACGCAGCATGCGCGCCCCCTAGAGGCTCAGAAAATAAAAAGACGTCATATGACAGTGGCCCGGAGGGACAAAGGGTTTCTGCCGCTGTCATATCACTCACTATGTGCGGTAGGGACGTGGTTAATGATATGAAGTTTGCTAGTACCGTATGCTGAAAAACAGCCCCACACCATGATGTTCCCACCTCCAAACTTCACTCTTGGTATGGGGGCGTTTTTGGGGTTATGTGTAGTACCATTTGATCTCCAAACATGGTGTGTATTATGGCATCCAGAGTTCCATTTTGGTCTCATCTGACCAGATACAGTATATTCTCCCAGTATTTTACAGGCTTGTCTAAATGTTGTGCAGCAAACTTTAAATGAGCTTCAACATGCTTTTTCTATAGCAATGGAGTCAGCGTGCTTATGTCGGTTGAGTGCATTACTTATTGTTTTCCTTGAAACAATTGTACCTGCTAATTCCAGGTCATTCTGAAGCTCTCCACAAGTGGTCCTTGGCACTTGGACAACTCCTCTGATAATTATTTTCACTCCTCTGTCAGAAATCTTGCGAGGAGCACCTAGTCGTGGCTGGTTTATGGTGAAATTATGTTCTTTCCACTTGGATAAAACTTATTTGTTTTGGTTTCTTTTTATGACGTGGCAAAAATTTCATGTCAATAGCACCTTTAGAAATATATTTACCTAGAAAAATGATGATGTGTTCAATACTTATTTACCTGCTGTATATAAAAATATATATATGTAGCACTGACCCCCAAAGGAGCGGCTGAATTTTTCTGGGCTTACTGATTACCTCCACCAGCTCGTAACTCGTTGTTCTTGTCTAGGGGTTCCCAGGGTAGATGACGCATAGGGGTGCAACGGATCGTCGCCGATCCATGATCCGAACGGGTCACCCTGTTCGGATCGGCACACCCCGCGACTTCGGCCTAGCTCCGGAGCGGCGGCGGCCATCTTGGTACACCCGGCGGCCTTAGGAAAGGCCGCGGCTTCGGCCTAGCTCCGGAGCGGCGGCCATCTTGGTACACCCGGCCACTGTTTACAATGTGATCGCTCCGTCAAATGACGGAGCGATCACTTGTAAACATACCCTGCATTACCCAGCCAATAGCCTGCATTACCCAGCATATACTCTGCATTACCCAGCATATACTCTGCATTACCCAGCCAATACTCTGCGATACTCTGCATTACCCAGCCGATACTCTGCGATACCCAGCCAATACTCTGCGATACCCAGCCAATATTACAGTGGGGGAGAGGATGTGGATATTACAGTGGGGGAGATGACGTGGATATTACAGTGGGGGACTATATGGTGGCGGAATTTTCACAGGTTTTTGCAAATTCCATTATTATTTGCTGATCCGAAAAATGATCCGATCCGTGACTCCTGATCCGAGGATCGATCCGATCCGTGAGTTTTTTGATCCGTTGCACCCCTAATGACGCAGTAACTGTAGAGACCGACACCTGAATTCCCTTTTAGGATTTTTATTTTGCTTAAAACAGTTGAACAAACTCAGTCTCTAAGTTGGGAATAGAGGGTATAAGGATAAAGTTTAGCTCAGGTGCTTGGAACTGCTGACTTCAATAAAAGTCTCTCTCTGTACATAATCCAGGGAATAGCCACTCACAACTGGATTCTTTAATTGCTGGATAAATCCTTGAGCTTGGATCTAGCAGCCAACAAGTAATTCTAGCTTCTAGCTGCATTTCTCACACAGACTTGGTTGAAAAGACTTAGTTATAACTGGAAGGTAAAGGTAGGAACTTTTCTTACTGTACCAGAATCGTTCAGCCGGTCCGGCGATACCGTAAGAAATTGTGGATTCAATCAATGTCCATGGCAGCTCAGCTTCCAGTCTCTTACCGAGCAGCCAGCCTCGTGCATGGCTCTCTTACTGAAGAGTCCTCCCCTGGTTGCACATAGAGTCGCTGGACCCCTCCAAACCCGAGACGGCACCGGAACACCTTAGAATCCTCCTTCCAGTTACTGCGCCTCGAAACTAGCCAGTTCCGAGGCTCGGAAACGGATGGATTCGCACCCTAGGCCATGAGGGCCTCTGGGGGCTGGTCAGGAGGACAAGGAACACGGAGTCAGCAACAACTTCTGGACCGGAAACCCCGAACCACGTGACTTCAGCCCCTTAAGTACCCTCTCCCGGAATACACAGCGAGACAAACGCGACCACTGATTGGCTCCGAGAAGAGATTGGTACCCAATGCGTCCAACCAGACTGCGTTGTAAGGCCTCTCACAGGTGCAAACCCCACCTATGACCAGGCAGAACCTCAATACAGAACAGCCAAACTAATGCCAAAGCATACTTTAGAACAATTAACCCCAAAACTCAACTACAGTTTGGGCAAAAACGAAATTTAAAGACATAGCGCTTACTCATCAGGAGTACCGGCGCTACATATATTTTTTTTAAAACTCATTTTCGATTAAGTGCATCCTGAATTTTCGTTTTCTAGTCTAGTTCTCTAGTTAGTACTCCCAACTGTCTCTGCCAAAAGTGCACTAATACAGCTACAATCACCTCTTTTTTCTCCAAATTTTCAGTCTTTTTTTGTTTATATCGCAAAAAAAAAAAAAAACTCAGTGGTGATCAAATTCCACCAAAAAGAAAACTATTTGTGTGGGAAAAAAATTATGTAATTTGTGTACAGTATTGCATGACCGAGCAATTGCCAGTTAAAGTAGCACAGTGCTGAATAGCTAAAAATGGCTTGCTCATGAAAGGGGGGTAAAACCTTCCAGAGTTGAAGTGCTTAAAGCGGTGTTCCACCCAAAAGAGGAAACTCTGCTTGTTTGCACCCTCCACTGTTACATTTGGCAGGGAGGGGTTACCTGGTTTTGACAGGTAGCCTCTTCCACTTTTGGCTCAGATCGCCACAGCAATCTACGACTATCTTCAGCTCTTCCTCCTTCCCCCCGCATGCCTTCTGGGACCTGTGCGCGTGCGGCGGGAACATTCACAAAGCGCAGCGCACCTCGCGCATGCACAGTAGGAAACAGGCTGTGATGCAGGAAGGCTTCAGTGCCAGTTTCCCTTACCCAACATGCCGGCTCCTGCACCCAAAGCCAATTGAGGAGTCGGCTCGGGTGCCCACGTCGCTGGATCCTGAGTGTCCTTATATAAGAAGTCAGTAGCTACAGTATTTGTAGCTGCTGACTTTTCATTTTTTTGCCCAGACTGGAGCTCCTCTTTAACCATTTGTCGATCATGATATAGCCAAATGATGGCTACAGTGTCCTCCCAGAACCACACCGCCCCCATCTAGTACGCTCTGTGATCGCTGTGTCCTTCAGACACAGCCGATCACAGATCGGTGCAAAGAGCCAATTACAGCAGCTCTTTACTATGTGATCAGCTGTGTCCAATCACAACTGATCACGATGTAAACACACTTGCCAGTTATCAGCATTCCTTTCCTCATGCTGCCACAGCCTGAGGAGAGAGACAATAACAACCTAGTGTGAAACGGGACATCTGCACTGATCATCAGTGAAGCCCCAACAGTGTCCATCACTGCAAAATTTTATAAACAGAAAAAAAGAAAAAACATTTTTTTTCATTTGTTTAGCAAAAAAACAACCCATAAGTGATTAACCACTTCCCGCCCATATGACGTCCTGGACTTTCAGTGGGAATATCTGAATGATGCCTGCAGCTACAGGCATCATTCAGATATCCTTGTTTTCAGCCGGCGATTCTGTGCACCATAAGAACAATCATAGGGGCAGTTTCACCGCTTGATCGTTCTTACAGGCGACGGGAGGGAACATCCCCCCACCATCAGGTGCTTCTCTGGGCTCTCCCGTGCCATTGGGGACGCATAGAGATTTCCAGATGGTCACCGGTCATCTCTATGACTGTCGGAGGCCCGGCGTGACGTTATGACATCATGCGGCTGGTAAGCATGAGATTGCGGATTTTTTTTTCGATCTCATGCTTTCCAGCCTGGAGGAGAGATGTGGGGTCTTATTGACCCTGCATCTCTTCATAAAGAGGACCTGTCAGGAATGATTGTAATGCTCTTTTTCTATTACAAGGGATGTTTACATCCCTTGTAATAGGAATGAAAGTGATCAAAAAAAAAAATGTTGTAAAAGAAAGTAAAAAAAATAAAAAATAAAATTATTTAACATGCCCCTGTCCCCGGTAGCTGGCGCTCAGAAGCGAACGCACACGTTAATCCCGCCCACATATGTTAACGCCGTTCAAACCACACATGAGGTATTGCCGCGTGCGTTAGAGCGCGAACAACAATTCTAGAACTAGACCTCCTCTGTAACTTTAAACATGTAACCTGTAAAAAAAAGAGTGTCGCCTATGGAGATTTTAAGTACTGAAGTTTGGCGTCATTCCATGAGTGTTCGCAATTTTAAAGCATGACATGTTGGGTATCTATTTAATCGGTGTAACATCATCTTTCACATTATATAAAAAAAAGATTGGGCTAACTTTACTGTTTTTTTATTTTTTAAATCATGAAACAGGTTTTTTTTTCCAAAAAAAAAAACAAGTTTTAAAAATTGTTGCGCAAATACCGTGCGAGATAAAAAGTTGCAATGACCGCCATTTTATTCCCTAGGGTGTCTGCTGAAAAAAAAAATATATAATGTTTGGGGATTCTGAGTAATTTTCTAGCAAAAAAAAATATGATTTTTACATGTAGGAGAGGAGTGCCAGAATAGGCTTGGTATGGAAGTGGTTTAAAAACCACCAAAATAAAGCTCTATTTTTGTAAAAAAAAAAAAAAAAAAAAATGATAAAAATGTCATATGGGTACATTGCTGCATGACTGAGTAATTGTCATTGAAAGTGCGACAGTGCTGAAAGCTGAAATTGGCCTGGGCAGAAAGGGGAGTAAAAGTGCCATGTAGACAAGTGCTTAAAGTGGAGCTCTAGGTTCCTTCAAAATAAAATTAAAAGTCAGCAGCTACAAATACTGCACAGCCGGTTCCCTACTGCACATGCGCAAAGTGTGCTGCACTTTGTGAAAGGCTCGGCGGTAGGGGAAGGAGGATAAAAAGTTGCAATGACCGCCATTTTATTCCCTAGGGTGTCTACTGAAAAAAAAAAATGTATATGTTTGGAGGTTCTGAATAATTTTCTAGCAAAAAAAAAAAAAAAAAAGATTTTTACATGTAGGAGAGGAGTGCCAAAATAGGCTTGGTATGGAAGTGGCTAAAAAACACAAAAATAAAGATCTATTTTTGTAAAAAAAATTATTAAAAATTATAAAGATTTCATGGGGGGGTGGGGGGGGGGTGAATGTGCCCTGTAGTCAAGTGCTTAAAGTGGAGCTCCGGGTTCCTTCAAAATAAAATTAAAAGACAGCCGCTACAGATACTGTAGCGGCTGACTTTTAATATTAGGACACTTACCTGTCCAGGGAGCTGCAATGATTTTTTTTTAATCGGCTGCTGGCACTTCCTAGTCTGTATTTAGTGAATTGCCCAGTGGCAGGGGAAGGAGGAGAGTTGAACTTCTGGGAGACCCCACTGCCCCAAACAAAGCTTCCCCTTTTGGGTGGCGCTCCGCTTTAAGAGGGGAAAAAATGCTTTTTATTTTGTCCCTTACAAGGACCATTAGCAAGTTTAAGTGGTTGTAAACCCTTTACAACCACTTTTTTACCTAAAATTAGGCTTACCTGTAGCTACACTGGATATCTCGTAAACCTGTACTGTTTAGGAGATATCCCCTGTATTTGCATGTGCTGACGTCATCACACGTGCCCGTGCTTCAGTTAGCACATGCCGTTACCGGCGGCGCATGCAGGGGAGTGATGTCATCGCGGCTCCGGCCAATCACAGCGCCGGAGGCCGCAATACCCGAAAGTAACGGTGAATGAGGACCGCTGCGGGGGCTTCGATCTCAGGTAAGTAATTTATAATGAGCTAGTATGCTATGCATACTAGCTCATTATGCCTTTGTCTTGCAGGTTTTTTTTTTCTTTTAGGGTTTACAACCACTTTAAAGAGGTGGTCCACCTGAAAATTTTTTTTTTAAAAGTCAGCAGCTACAAATACTGCAGCTGCTGACTTTTAATAAATAGACACTTACCTGTTCCAGGTTCCAGCGGTGTCGGCAGAAGATGACGAGTGATCGCTCATCTCTCGGCTGCCCCGCCGCCATCCTCTGTCAGGGAATCAGGAAGTAAAGCTTGCGGCTTCACTTCTCGGTTCCCTACTGTGCATGCGCGAGTCGCGCTGCGCGTCGTTATTGGTCCCCGTTGTGTCCTGGGAACTGTGTTTCCCAAGACACAACGGGCATTTTCGGATATGGGCGGGGCAGCTCCGGCTATCTCGTCCCGGAAGTGGGTGCAGATACCTGTATTATACAGGTATCTGCAACCCCCTCCCCCCTGAAAGGTGTCAATTGTGGCACCGGAGGGGGGGAGGAATCCTATAAGCGGAAGTTCCACTTTAGAGTGGAGCTCCGCTTTAACGCACATAAAAATGTACGTCAACTCACATAAACATGCCCGCCAATAAAACCCGAGGCACATCCATGTTTCAGGCACGTTTATGTGTGAACAGACCCTATTCAATGCCTGTGGAAACTTTGAGGCCTGTCCTGTCAAAAAATGCAGGCCATCACTTGTTTTTCAATAAAAAAATAAATAAAATAAAAAACCCTGTACGTCCTCTTCTCTTCCCAGGCCAGCTTCCTTCAGCAACCCTCCCTGGCCCTGAGAAGAAAGTTCCCGCTTCCACACACACACACAGCCCCCCCCGAGGCGTGACGCGCCAGCTGTGGGCAGACAAGTAACCCGTTGTTGTATCCGGCCGCTGGCATTGTGTGAAATAGAAAGTAAAGATAGGGGGCGCTGTGCAGGCCAAGTACATGGCATGCGTGTGTGTGTGTGTGCACAGGAGAAGAAAAACAAGGAAATGGTGGAGGCTGCTAGTTTTCCCATGTAAGCGCCGGCAGCCCGCTCGGGGGGGCGCGCATTGATGGGTTAAACAGCGGCCGGCCGTGGAGGATGGATTACGAGTTCAAGAGCAAGCTGTCTGCCGAGCGAGAGCGGGTGGAAGACCTCTTTGAGTATGAAGGCTGCAAAGTGGGTCGTGGAACGTACGGGCATGTTTACAAAGCGAAGAGGAAAGACGGGTGAGTGTCACGGAGGGGGCGTGTCCTGGGCAGGGCGCCGCACCTTATCCCTGCATCTGTCACAGCGCTCCTTTGTGTGTAATGCAATGTCCGAGGTGGCTGCACACTGCTACTCCTGTCAGCTTGGCAGCTTATTGATGGCAAGCCTGTGCTAGTTATGTGTTTGTAGCGCCCTCCTCCTCTGCACAAGTTGTGTTGGGGGAGGGGAGAGACTGAGCTACAAATGTTTATGTTGGGGTGGTCCCACCTCTTCCATCCCTCCTCCTTCCCATGTGTGAATGTTATTCACCAGCTTTCTCACACCAGTGCTAACAGTCCCACTCTTCTCCTTCTGATGGAGTGCTGGCTTCTGTACTTGTCACATTCCAAGGAGCACACTTCTATGGGGAACACTCAAATGGTTTGCAGCCCCCTATAAGGCCCCCTTAATAGAAAACTGTAACCAAGCCATCTGAAATAGAAAAGGTTTATTATAGTATTAGTATACATAGTGAGACGCCAAATTGCTTCAAACCTGCTTGGGACAAACAGATCTATACGCAGACAAAAAATAAAATAAGACTCGATGGATAACTCTGTCTTTTTCTGCCTTCACTTTTCTATTATACGAAAGACGAAACAGCTTGGAAAATATTAAAGTGATTGTAAAGTCTTTTATTTTTTTATTTAAAGGGGGGAAGTAAACCCATTGATTTAATAGTTTAAAAAAAAACAGTTAGCATTTCCGACATGCAGGGAATGTAACTGTCACATTGGTTGTGCACTCAACCAAACTGTCAAACCATCCAATGGCTGGTGTCATAACTGATCACATGTGCATCATCATGACAGTTAAAGATTAAACAGAGGCCAAGATGGCGGCTTCCTTGGCTGAAAACGATCGGAGGGTTTACTTCCACTTTAAATAACAAACATGTCATACTTACCTGCATTGTGTAGTGGCTTTGCACAGAGCAACCCTAGATCCTTCTCTTCTTGTGTCACTCTTCTGTGCTCCTGGACCCTCCCTCCTGTCGAGTGCCTATGGGGGGCATCTGAGCCGAGCTGCAGCTCCATGTGTCAATTCGTACACAGAGCTGCAGTTTGGCCCCACCCCCTCTGTCTCCCGATTGGCTAACTGACTTTGATAGCAGCAGGAGCCAATGGCGCAGTTTTGTGTCTCAGCCAATCAGGAGGGAGAGTCCCGGACGGCCGAGGGAGAGTCCTGGATGGCCGAGGGACACGTGGACATCGCTGGACAGAGATGGACCTCAGGTAAGTATTAGGGGGTACTGGGGGCTGCTGCACACAGAAGGCTTTTTATCTTAATGCATTAAAGCAGAGTTCCACCCATTTAAAAGTCAGCAGCTACAAAAAGTGTAGCTACTGTCTTTTAATAATCAGACACTCACCTGTCCCACGGTCCAGCGATGCGGGCGCATGAACCCCCGGCATTCTGACTGTGGGCGCCCGGCTGTGGCTACACAGCCGGGCGTGCACTGCGCGCTGCCATTGGCCAGGCAATCTTCTGGGACCTGTGACGTGTCCCAGAAGATTGCAGGGAGGGAGGGGGAGAGGTGATCTTCCTTCCAGCGCCGCGGTGCCAGGGAGGAAGTGGGAGCTGGGAGCCTGTAACAACTAGGTACTCGCTCCTCCCCCCAAAAAAAAAGACATGCCAAATGTGGCATGTCAGGGGGGTCACCAACACTTAAAGCGGTTCTGCACCCATTTCATTTAGTAAATCTCTTTGCCTTCCAAATCAGGCAAAGAGTACTAAATGAAATGTTTTTTTTTTTTTTTTACTTACCTTGTAATTGAAGACTTCCGGTCTTCTCTCTCTGCGGCGGCGGGCGGGGTCTCTGCGTCGATCGTCGTCACGCCGCACTGTCTCCTGGGATCTGGTGTCATTGATCCCAGGAGTCAGTGCGGGCATCTTCCGAAATCTCGCGAGATTTCGGCCACATCTTCCGAAATCTCGCGAGATTTCGGCCACATCTGCCGAAATCTCGTGAGATGTCGGCAGATGTGCCGTTACTGCGCACGCGCGAGTAACGGCGGTGCATGCTGGGCCATCTAAAGTTCCTGCGGGTGTTTCACATGCCCACAGGCAAGATGGCCCCCAGCACAAAAGAAGAAGACGAGGAACTTCATCGGACGAAAACCGGCGGCGATCGAGATGGAAGATGGAACAGGTGAGTCCCCCAATAAAGGTAAGCATCCTTTATTTTCCTTCCCAAAAAAAAAAAAAATTTTTACAGAGTGCATAACCGCTTTAAACACTTCCATTTTTGGGTGGAACTCTGCTTTAGCATAAAAAACCTTCTGCCTTTACAACCCCTTTAAGCCATGGCCCTTTTTTTTTTTAAAAACAATTAAAATCAATAAACTTACTTAAACCACTTCAATACCGGGCACGTTCACCCCCTCCCTGCCCAGGCCAATTTACAGCTTTTATTCTCTCACAGTTTGAATGACAATTGCGCGGTCATGCAACAGTCTACCCTTATAAAATGGTATAATTTTTTGAGACAGATGGAGCTTTTTTTTGGTGGTATTTAGTCACCACTTTTTTTTTCTCACCTTGTCTTTCAGGACAGCACCTGGAGAGAGCGCAGCTCCACCCACTTCCCAGGAAACACTGCAGTCATTGCTTTAAAGCGTGGACACTTCCGCCATGGCCTCAGTTGTATTGTTTCCTCCAGCCATGGTGGAAGTGCTGCAGGGGACCAGGGGTGGGCTGTGCTCTCTCCAGGTGGAGTAGGGTTAGGGCATACCTTTGTGGTGTTTTCTTTTTTTTCTGTCTGGCCAGCCCAACACCCCCCCTGACGGGTGGGGGGTGTTCAGTGCCTTTCCCCTTCTCAAGCCCCATGATGGCAGAGGCCGGCAGAGGTCCCATGCCGACAGACAGGAGGGCAAGGTCTGAGACTGCACTGTGAATCAGTGCGGCGTCTCTGGTAAGCCTGCTGTTGTTCGGGTACCAAGAAGTGGCGAGTGACGTCACTGCCGGACGGGGCGGGACTTCTGGTGGTGCGTGGCAGCTTCCGGTTCCAGCCGCTGGAACGCATGAGGGGGAGGCGGCCTCAGCGGGTGCAATTTCTGTCCCTCGCATCTGCGAAAGGACTGTGAAAGTTTATTTATGGTATATTTTTTCTGCTTGGTGTGTTTTCAGGCTAAAGAAAAGACTAAGCACATTTCCCCTCCCCCCCATGAAACGATGTGCCTCATGTAAAGCTTCCCTTAGGGATTCTTGGACAAAGCCTTTGTGCAGGTCCTGCATAGCAGATTTGGTCAGAGAGGAGACTTCTACTAAAGCGCCCTCTGCCCAACCTAGTTAGATGCTCACTTCTTGATTCGGGAAGGAGTTGGAATACACCTTTCAGTCTTTCCACTCCTTTTTGGACAAATGTTTGGTAGCACAATCAACAGATGGTCCTCCATCCAGCCCTCGCACATCCTCTGAAACTTGGAGAGTGGTCAGTAAATCAGAGGAGGGAAGTGTTTCTCCAGGGTCGGATGAGGTTGAAGGTGAAGAAAAGGAGGTATCTTCCTCCCATTACAGGTTGTCCCTAGAAGAGGTGAACTACCTATTGATGACTATACATACCAGGTTATATGTATTACCTTGGGGAGATGCAGACTAGAATACTGCAATCACTGAGCAGCAAATGATGATCTTGAAACCTGGCCTGTTATGGGCCCTGAGGACAGGGTTGATGACCCTAAATATCAAAGAGGATAAGACCCAATTGTCCCTGCATGTATCAGGGTATGGATGAGGTCAAGCATCAGGTGTTCCTGGTGCTCAAAGTGTTGACAGAGGCTATTGGAAGGACCCTGAGAGGGTCCCCTTTTTTTCCAGGTCGCTTAAAAGGAGATTCCCTTTTGATGAGGATAGTACGCAAGTTTGGAATAAGAGGCCTAAACTTGACGCAGCTTTCTCGCAAGTGTCGCGTAATACCGATTTAGCCTTTGAGGACATGGGGGTATTGAAGGACACTATAGATAAAGGAGCTGATTCCTTGTTAAAAAAGGTCTGGGATTCTACACTAGCCAATCTCAAACCTGAAATGACATTGAGCGTAGTAGCCAGAAATTTAAAACACTGGTTAGATCAGTTAAAGGGCCATATTGAGGCAGGGCCCGCTCAGGCTGGAGGGGGTCTCAGTAGTACCTTATCTGGATGACCTCCTGTTATTTGCCAGCTCAAAAGACCTGTTGTGCAGGGATTTAAGAAAGGTGCAGATCCATTTAGAAAATGTGGGCTGGCTTCTAAACAAGGAAAAATCAAACCTAATTCCTTCTCAGATGATCATTTTCCTGGGGTATGCCATCGACTCGGTACAGGAAAAGATTTTCCTCCCAGAGGAAAAAATAATAAAGGTGCAGGCCGCAGTGAAGAAAGTACAGACAAATTTATCTGTTACAGTTAGGGCAGCCATGTCCATGCTGGGGCTTCTCACAGCCTCAATCCCAGCTGTTCAGTGGTCCTGCCTCCATTCGAGAGACCTCCAGCAGGCGATTCTGCAGAATTGGACCCACGGAGAGTCTTTGGAGAAACAGATCAAGATCCCCTCTCCAGTCAAGAGGAAGTTATGGTGGTGGAAGAGGCGAACAAATTTGAGCAAGGGTCTGTTCTGGACTTTTCCTGCAGCAAAAACTTTAAGACAGATGCGAGTTCCTGGGGGTGGGGTGCACATATGGAAAGCAGGATGGCCGAGGGATCCTGGGCAGTAGTTTGACATCCACCTGAGGGTTTGGATGCCAGGACGCGTCTCCACGCGGCTGCTCTTGGTTTACTAGTATATACCAACTGTACAGTTTCATACTATTCTTGCATCAGTAACCTGCTCTCACCTGGTAAAGGGCGACACCCTTTTCTTGGCTTCAGTGTCTTTAGCTATCCAGCCCCCCCTGTAGGAGCCTGGCATTATTCAAATTCTATCCTTTTTGTGCAATGTCAGAGAATGCTGTCAAGACCAGCTACTTCAAACAGGCAAATCTCAGAGACACAGTTCCGCTTCTGTCCTTTGATTTTAAATATGTCTATTGGAATGTTTAATTTGTGATACCACTGCAATATACATGTATTATTGACCTCCTCATAACACCCCTGAAGAAAGAGACATTGAGACTCTGAAACACGTCGGATGGAATACGAGATTCTCAGTGGCAATTTTTGTGGTGACTTTGTATTTTGTACATAGCTGTTAACCGATATAAATCACTGGACAGTAGAGGAATCCAGAAGGTCCCCCAACTGGAGGGAACTAAGGGCCCATTTCCTGGGGCTGTGGGCCTTCAAAGAGTTTATCGGGGGGCCAACACATCCAGGTGTTATCAGACAATGTGAGGGTGGTGTCTTCTAACTTTGGCCTTACAGATTCTGACTTGGGCAGAAGACAACTTGGCATCCTTAACAGCAGTACATCTGAAGGGCAGTCTAAACCAGATAGTGGACTTTTTAAGCAGAAGAAGGGTGCTAGAGTCGGAATGGAGCTTAAGTACGGAGATGTTTTAGAGTAGGGGGTTCCCCAGGTTGACATTTTTGCATCACAATCGAATGTAATGTACCAGTCTACTTTTCTCTGAACAGGCAGGACCAAGCGGCTGGTCTGGATGCACTGGCCCAGCACTGGACCTTTGTCAGAGGCGCTACCTTTTTAAGGCGCTAGCTAGGGCTAGGCCGGTTCCATTTAAGTTTTTCCCAAAATGGGATTTATCAGTGGTTTTGCAAGGTCTGACTAGAAGACCTTTCAAACCATTAGAAGAAGCTCTGCTGGTAGCAGTTACCTTGGCTAGAAGAGTTAGTGAACTACAGGCATTGTCTATCATTGAGCCTTTTTTGACCGTTTTTCCAGACCGGATAGTGCTGAGGACAGACCCAGGGTTTTTGCCGAAGGTCTCTAGTTTTTCACAGTTTCCAAGAGATAGTTCTACCAACATTTACCAACATTTCTAACCTGCCCTAAGGAGAGGGAATTTCATAGGCTGGACATAAAGAGATGCATATTACATTATCTGTAGGTAACAAGAGAGTTTAGAAAGTCCAATTCTCTGTTTATTTTGTTTTTGGGATCTTGTAAGGGTTACGGAGCTTCTAAAAGCACGATTGGAAGGTGAAGTTGGATGGCTATCCATGAAGCAAATAGGGTTGCAGAAGTAGAACCCCTCGCAGGGGTAGTGGCCCATTCAACTCTGGCTGTAGCAGCGTCCTGGGCTGAACAAGCTGGGGCTTCACCAGGGCAAATCTACAAGGCGGCCACATGGACGAGTTTCTCCACCTTCACTCGTCACTACAGGATGGACCTGCTCTTGGCAGCAGAGCAATGATTTGTAAGGAAAGTCCTGCAGGCGGTGGTCCCACCCTAGAGTAAGTACTCGCTCATCATCTCCAGGTGCTGTCCTGAAAGACGAGGTGAGAAAACCTTAGTTAGACTTACCGGTAATGGTATTTCTATGAGTCTTTCAGGACAGCGCCGATGACCCTCCCTTATTTCTAAATGTTAATATGATGTTATTGCTATGTTTTGCTTATATAATTTCAGCATGGCTGGAGGTGCTCGATGAAATCTGAGGCCATGGTGGAAGAGTCCAGGCTTTAACCACTTCAGCACCGGGTGATTTTACCCCCTTCCTTACCAGAGCAATTTTTGCGATTCGGCACTGCGTCGGTTTAACTAACAATTGCGCGGTCGTGCGACGTTACACCCAAAACAAAATTGACGTCTTTTTTTTCCCACAAATAGAGCTTTCTTTTGGTGGTATTTGATCACCTCTGCGTTTTTTTTATTTTTTGCGCTATAAACAAAAGAAGAGCGACAATTTTGAAAAAAAACACAATATTTTTTACTTTTTGCTATAATAAATATCCCATTTAAAAAAAAAAAAAAAACAATTTTTTTACTCAGTTTAGGCCGATGCGTATTCTTTTACATATTTTTGGTAAAAAAAAATCGCAATAAGCGTATATAGATCGGTTTGCGCAAAAGCAAAATATAGCGTCTACAAAATAGGGGATAGATTTATTGCATTTTTTTTTTTTTTTACTAGTAATGGCGGCAATCTGCGATTTTTTTTTTTTTTTTCGTGACTGCGACATTGCAGCGGACACTTCGGACACTTTTGACACATTTTTGGGACCATTCATATTTACACAACGATCGTTGCTATAAAATTGCAGTGATTACTGTGTAAATGTGACTGTCAGGGAAGGGGTTAACACTAGGGGGCGCTGCAGGGTTAATGTGTTCCCTAAGGTAGTGATTCTAACTGTGGGGGGAGGGGACTCACAAGGGGAGGAGACCAATCGGTGTTCCTCTGTACTGGGAACACATGATTGGTCTCCTCTCCACTGACCGCTCCACACACAGCTCCACGGTCCTGCACGGTCCCCCCGCAATCGCGGGTGCCCGGCGGACATCGCGGCTGCCGGGCACGCGCACCGGGGTCCCGAGCGACGCCGCGGGCGCGCACGCGCGCCCCCTAGGTGGCCGGGAATTGTAGGACGTCATATGACGCACACCCAGGATGGGAGATCCACCTTGTGGGCGTCATATGACTATGGGTGGGTAGGGAAGTGGTTAAAGCAATGACTGTAGTGTTTCCTGGGAAGTGGGTGGAGCTGCGCTCTCTCCAGGTGCTGTCCTGAAAGACTTGTAGAAATACTGTTACCGGTAAGTTTAATTTTTTTTAGCTAAATAAACGAAAAAGAGGCCTACAAACAAAAGGATTTTCTTAGTTTCTGTAATAAAATTTTGCAAATAAGTAATTTTTCTTCTTCACAGATCAGCACTGATGAGGAGGCACTGATGGGCACTGATCATCAGGGAACTGATGATCAGTGACCTGATTATCAATGTAAACAATGTGCTGACAGGTTTGCCGGTTAATGGCAATTCCTTCCTTGCACAGACACAGCGTGTGAGGAAAGGACTGCCGATATTCCAAGGTGCGCACAGGAGGCAGAGTACTGGGAGAATGTCCATGGACCCAGAATGGGACAACCAGTCTTTTGGCTATTGTGCGGTCGGGAAGTAGTTTAGGGTCATGGGACAACCCTCCTATCATTTTCAGCCAATGAAGCTGCCATCTTGGCCCCTGTTTAATCTTCAATTTCCATGATGCTGCACATGTGATTAGTTATGACACCGGCCATTGGATGGTTTGGTTAAGAGCACAACCAATGTGACAGTTACATTCTCGGCACCATTTTTTTAAACTGTTAAATCGATGGGTTTACTTCTGCTTCAATAGAAATGGTAACCAAGCCCCCTGAAATAGAAAAGGTTTATCATAAAAACAACAAAAGACAAAACACCTTGGAAATATTAAGCTGTGGCCTTATCAGGGTTAAAATCATATAAGTAAAATTAATAAACGTAACTTTAATGTGGCATTAAACCCAAAACAAAAAATGTAATCTATTGCAGCTTACCAATCATTAGATGTGGTGGCCGCATTATTTTCATTTTTTTTTTGTCTTTTTTGTCTCTTTTTCCATCTGTTTTCACCTGGTGATCTGGCCAGCAACACATCTTCTGTATTAGGGCAAGTTCATACCAGAACGCATTGCGGGAAACCTATAGTTCTGTGCATGTTTCCCACACCGCTTTCAAAACGCACTGCATTTGCGATCTGCAGCAGGTGTCAGTATTCAATTAAAGGAGCTCTAAACGCTCAAGGTTTTTCACCTTCATGCAGTCTATGCATGAAGGTGAAAAACCTTCTGCACTGCAGCTGCCCCCCAGAGCCCTCCTTTTTCTTACCTGAACCCAATCGTCCAGCGACGAGCACAAGCCCAGCAGCTCCAGCTGCCATCTCGGGTCCTCATTGGATAGATTGATAGCAGCAGGAGCCATTGGTTCCCGCTGCTCTCAATCAAATCCAGCGTCACGGGAGCCGGGTGGCGGGGCCGAGTCCCGCCGTCTACATCCATTGACACAGACAGCAGGACTCAGGGGCGTGCCCCCATGAAAGCAGCTCTCAGTGGGAGCACCCAATGAAGAGGAGGAGCAAGATGCGCCGCCGGGACACCCCAAAAAAAGGAGGATTGGGCCGCTCTGTGCAAAACCCTTGCACAGAGCAGGTAAGTATAACATGTTTTTTATTTTACAAAAAAACAAAAACAAACCTTTACAATCACTTTATCAACACACCAAATGCAGGTCGCATGGTATGGTATGGTTGTTGTTGTTTTTGTAAAGTAGTGCATGCACTACTTTCGGTGTGGTCTGGCACGCTTTCAGCCCATTCAAATGAATGGGCTGAAATTGCACTGCACATGGATTGCATGCAAGTCACACAGGAACGTGCTGTGCATTCCTGTGTGATTCATGGTGTGAACTAGCCCTTAAAGTGCCCCCACTCTGGATGAACGAGCACAGGGGGCACCTTTGGACAGCAGCATTTTCAGTCTGGGGGGGAGGGGAGTGTTAGATGGACTAGCAGATTTAAATGCACTACAAATTGAAGCCAAACTCCACCTCACACTTTATAATCAGTTACAGCAAACATTTTTTTTTCCTTTTGGAATAAAGGTTTTACATGAATAAATAAACCTAATAATTGTAATCACCCCGGTCAGTGTTTAATGGTTTGTCTCATCCCTGTAATGGATACAATCTGAAAGAGAGCTTGTTCTGTTTAAAAATAACAGATTTGCGGGCCAGCAATACTAATTTTGTCTATGAAAATATTTTCGTCATAGTTTTTGTCAGCTGCATGTTTTCACTGACGAAAACTAAACAAAAATAAAATTAATTTTCAATTCAGATGACTAAAATACGACTAATAAATGGTATTTTCGTCAAAAGACTATGACTAAAATGAAATTGAAATTTGACGTCAAAATTAACGCTGGCCAAAATGCAATATTGTTGTTTGTTTACAAAACTTGGATTTATTTATAAGGCTTCATGTACACGGGGCGTTGTTTAACCACTTGCTTACTGGGCACTTAAACCCCCCTCCTGCCCAGACCAATTTTCAGCTTTCGGTGCTCTCACACTTTGAATGACAATTACTCAGTCATGCAACACTGAACCCAAATGAATTTTTTTGTCCTTTTTTTCCCACAAATAGAGCTTTCTTTTGGTGGTATTTGATCACCTCTGGGTTTTTTTTTTTTTTTTTTTGCGCTATAAATGAAAAAAGACCGAAAATTTTGAAAAAAAATGCATTTTTTTTTGTTTCTGTGATAAAATTTAGCAAATTATTAATTTTTCTTCATAAATTTTTGCCACAATTTATACTGCTACATATCTTTGGTAAAAATAACCCAAATTAGTGGACATTATTTGGTCTTTGTGAAAGTTACAGACTCTACAATCTGTGGTGCGAATTATACAAAATTGATCACATCTGAAGTACTGGTGACCTATCTCATTTCTTGTGACCCGAACAAGCCAGGAAAGTACAAATACCCCCCAAATTTTTTTGAAAGTAGACATTCCAAGGTATTTAGTAAGAGGCATGGTGAGCTTTTTGATGTTGTCATTTTTTTCCCACAATTCTTTGCAAAATGAATTATTTTTTTATTTTTTTCCACAAAATTGTCATTGTAATAGGTTATTTCTCTCACATGGCATCCGTATACCACAAATGACACCCCAAAATAAATTCTGCTACTCCTCCTGAGAATTACAATACCACATATGTGGGACTTTTCCACAGCCTGGCCACTTAGAGAGGCCCAACATGCAGGGAGCGCCATCACGTGTTCTAGGAGCATAAATTACACATCTAAATTGTTGACTACCTATTACACTTTTGAAGGCCCTGGAGCACCAGGACAATGACACGTGACACTGACGTGGCACTGATGACACGTGACACTGATGACATGTGACACTGATGTGGCACTGATAACAGATGGCACTAATACGGGGCACTGATGACACGTGACACTGATGACAGATGGCACTAATACGGGGGCACTGATGACACGTGACACTGACAGATGGCACTAATATGTGGCACTGCTGACAGATGGAACTTATACGTGGCACTGATATCATGTGGCACTAATACGTGGCACTGAGAGGTGGCACTGATGACAGATGGCACCGATACGTGGCACTGATGACACGTGACACTGATGACAGATGGCACTGATACGTGGCATTGATGACACGTGCCACTGATAACAGATGGCACGTGACACTGACAGGTGGCACTTTTGACAGATGGCACTGATATGTGGCACTGATGACAGATGGCACTGACGTGGCACTGATGACACGTGGCACTGACGTGGCACTGATGACAGATGGCACTGACGTGGCACTGATGACAGATGGCACTGACGTGGCACTGATGTGGCACTGGGGACAGGTGGCACTGGGGACAGGTGGCACTGGCAGATGGCACAGATGGCACTGGGGACAGGTGGTACTGGGGACAGGTGGCACTGGCAGATGGCACGGATGGCACTCTGGGGACATGTGGTACTGGGGACAGGTGGCACGGATGGCACTCTGGGGACAGGTGGTACTGAGTACTGATGACAGGTGGCAGCGGGACAGATCGCTTTATTTTTCTTCTTTTTTTTTTTTTTACTTACGGCGCCGGCGCCGTTCCTCTCTCCCTCCGCACACGCTGTCTGTGTGAGGAGGCAGAGCGGCGCTGACAGATGATCTCATATGTTTGCATATGCAAACATATGAGATCATCTCTCATTGGACAGCCAGATCTCGCTGTAAACGGCCGCTGTGATTGGCCGTTTACAGCGATCTGTGACCGGCTGTGTCCGATGGACACGGCCAGCACAGAACTTCCCCGAGCGCGCATTAGGGAAGTAAACGAGGACATCCAGGGGACGTCCTCCCAGCAGAGAGCGTCCGCGCTGCAGCCGTCTTTCGGCTATAGCGCAGGCGCATAGTGGTTAACCTCTCCTGAACGAGCTAGAAACTGGCATCTAAAAACGTCCGTTTAGCCGCGTTTGCGTCTAGAAGCATTTGTAAACTGTTTTTTTTTTTTGGTTAAAATAAACGCGAGTTAGGCCTCATGTACACTGCTGCTGGTAAACTGATGTTTAGGAGCAGTTGGGCATTTTTTTCAACTTCTCCGGAAACCCTCCTGCTCCTGTTGTCCTTTCAGTACATGTACACAGGTTAGTTTATAGTCGTTTCTAGGCAGTTGTGTTTTTAGAGGCATTTCAAATGCCAAATGCGGCTAAACACACTTCTAGACGCAAACGCAGCTAATCGTGACTAAACGCGGCATGTCAATGCAGCTAAACGGCCGTTTATAGACGCCGGTTTCTAGCTGTCAATTAAATCGTTCAGGAGAGGTTGAACAATGTCCCATGTACATGAAACCTTACTGCGTTTACAAGCTAGTACAGGCATTTGGCGTTTCAAATGCCTCTGAACATCTGTCTAAACCCATTTTTTTTGCGTTACAAAAAATGCTTCTAAACTCAACTGCCTAGAAACGACTATAAACCACCCTGTGTACATGTACTGGTAAGATAATATAGAGGAGAGTTCAGGGGCAGCTGAAAAAAATGCCCAACTGCTTCTAAATGTCCATTTACTGGCAGCAGTGTACACGAGGCCTTAAAGGGTTTGTAAAGCTTTGTGTTTTTTCACCTTAATGCATCCTATGCAAAACAAACCTTTAGTATCCCTATAAGATGTAACTTGATATTTGTCTTCATTATTAAAGTGGAGTTCCGCCGGGAAAAAAAAAAAAAATTAAAGTAAGCAGCTACAAATACTGCAGCTGCTGACTTTTAAAATAAGGACACCTACCTGTCCAGGGCGTCCCGCGATGTGCTCACCCGAAGCCAACCCGTCCTTCGGCTCCTGCGTAAAGGCGCAGGCATCTTCAGTAAGGGAATCGGGAAGTGAAGCCTTGCGGCTTCACAGCCTGGTTCCCTACTGTGCATGCGTGAGTCGCACTGCACGTTCTGTGTGTCTCTCATAAGACAGCGGGGGGGGGGGGGGCAGGCATGGCGTAGTTCGCCGTGGATTCTGCTGCGCTCTTTCGCCGAAAGTGGAAGGATATACCTGTACTAGACAGGTATCTGCTCCCCCCTGAAAGGTGCCAAATGTGACACCAGAGGGGGAGGGGGGGGAACCGGATCAGTGGAAGTTGCATTTCTGTGTGGAACCCTGCTTTAACTGAGAACTGTTAGGCCCCATTCACACCTGAGCGATTTTCTGCTTGAAGCTTGTAGCTCTAAAATGCTCAACAAGCCAAATCCCATTCACTCAATAGCCCCTGTTTGCACAAAAAAGTACTTATTTTTGGCAGATTACAATTGTTTTTGGCCCCATAGACTTCAATAGAAACACCTGAAAACGTGTGACCAGAGCATTTTGTTACGTGTTTCCTGCTCAAATGGCAGCTCTCCACCCTTAATCTGCTTCCCCTAGTACTTTCTATTGGCTAAATAAAAACACCTGAAGCTGTAAAACGCTTGTAACATACTTTTAAAACGCTTGTAATACACCTACAAAAACGCTGAAAAACTCTCAAATAAAAACGCCTGAAAGTCGCTCTGCTCAGGAACGGAGCCTTAAAGTTTTTATATTAAGGTAATATGTGCAATGGCATTACAGCCAATAAAGTTTACAGTTTTTTTTTTTTTTTTTTTTATATTTTAAAGTTGCTTTTCTGTTTGTCAAAAAGCAATTTTTTTGTTTGTTTATGATACTGGAGATTTTAGTGGACGACTAAAACTAAAACAATTCCGATGATTAAAACACGACTAAAACTAAAATGACATTTTAGTCAAAAGACTATGACTAAAACTAAATCGAAATTTGATGTCAAAATTAACACTGCTGGCCAGATCACTAGACATTTATAGAAGAAAGAAAGCCTAAAGAAGAAAAATAATACAACCATCACATCTAAGAACTGGTAAGCAATATAATAAATGTTTTGCTTTTGGGTTTAATAACGCTTTAAACTTTATAACCATAAAAAAACAATTTTTAAATAAATATCAAGCACCAAAGCTCAGTCACAAAGACTAGAAGTGAATATAACTGTCCATCAAAGTCTTTAACCACGCTGTCCACCCATAATAGGCAACAATATTCCCAAAACAGGATAGCCGCAACAAAGGGAAGGGAGGGCAGCACAGGTTGTCTTGATTAAAGCGGAACTTTACCCATAACTTGATAAAAAATGCTCTTTAGCAAGGATCATACCATGGTAGAGCTGCACGATTCTGGCTAAAATCAAGATTTTTTTTTCTTTTGACAGCTGAGTGAGGAGAGACCTCTCTACACTTTTTACATGAATGATTTAGGAAATTCTGCATAGAGATCGTGAGGTGGGTTGAATCGCGATCACGATTTTTTAACGATTAATCTTGCACCTCTTTACAGTGGGGAAAATAATTATTTGCTCCCCTGCAGATTTTTTAAGTTTGCCTACTTGCAAGGAAATGAAGGGTCTATAAGTTTTATCATAGGTATATTTTAAATGATAGAGACAGAATATCAACCAAAAATCCAGAAAAAATCACGCGATACAAATGTATTTTGTCGTGAAATAAGTATTTGATTCCCTACCAACCAACAATATTTATGGCTCCCACAGACTGGCTACAATATGTGGTCATGTGGTACACAGATTAGTCCATTCAATTTAAAGAGGAATTCCACCCAAAAATTTAACTTCCGCTTTTCGGACCCCCCCCCCCCTCCGGTGTCGCATCCGTCTTCCAGCTTCCCACCTCCTGTCATCTTCATCCCCCTGCACCTGTCTGACAGCTTCCTACCCAACCCCCTGTCATCTTCATCCCCTGGCACCCATCTGCCTTCTTCCCACCACCACCCCACACCCTGTCATCTTCATCCCCTTGCTCCCGCCTGCCAGCTTCCCACCAACCCACCCCCTGTCATCTTCATCCCCCCTGCACCCATCTTCCAGCTTCCCACTCCGTCATCTTCATCCCCCTGCACCCATCTACCAGCTTCCCACCACCCCACCCCTTGTCATCTTCCTCCCCCTGCTCCCATCTTCCAGCTTCCCACCACCCCACCCCCTGTCGTCTTCATCCCCCCTGCACCCATCTGCCAGCTTCCCACCACCACCCCACACCCTGTCATCTTCATCACCCTGCACCCGTCATCCAGCTTCCCACCACCCCACCCCTTGTCATCTTCCTCCCCCTGCTCCCATCTGCCAGCTTCCTACCCCCCACCCCCTGTTCCAGCTTCCTACCCCACCCCCTGTTATCTTCATCCCCCTGCACCCATCTGCCAGCTTCCCACCCCATGTCATCTTCATCCCCCCTGCACCCATAATTGTAAGAGTAATTGGTTAGAGAAAATCTTAGAAACTGAGTCATGGTTCATAGGATTTAAGGCTCTTAACCACTTCAATACCAGGCACTTTCACCCCCTTCCTGCCCAGGACAACTTTCAGCGCTGTCACAATTGCGCGGTCATGTAACACTAATCAAACTACATTTTTGTAATTTTCTTCCCACAAATGGAGCTTTTATTTGGTGGTATTTGATCACCGCTGGGGTTTTTATTTTTTGCAAAAAAAAACAAAAAAATTACCCAAATTTTGGAAAAAAATTAGTTTTTCTTCATTTCTGTTATCAAATGTTGTTTTCTTCTTCACTGACAAGCACTAATGAGGCGGCACTGATGAGGAAGCACCGATATGTAGAATTGATGGGCACTAATGGCACTGATGGGCAACACTGATGATGAGGTACTGACAGGTTGTATTGATGGGCACTGATGGGCACTTATTGGCATGGTTTATGGCACATTTGATGGGGCTGTGCTGATTGGTCACAGCTGATCACGTGGTAAGAAGCCTCCGTCAGAGACTCCTCACTACGATCGGATATGCAGTGTGTCAGACTGACGCCTAACACCTCTGATCGCCGCGGGCGCGCACCGGCATGTTATCCTGCTGGACGTCATATGGCGCCCAGTCAGGATAACAGAACCAGCAGGAAGTGGTTAATATTTGCAATTTATACCGTTTATTTTTTTATCGCTTGAATTATTTTTCCCATTTTGGGCGTGAGTGGGACCTCATGTCCAAGATTTACCTAAGGCCTCACAAAGCCTAGAGCCGCCTCTGCTGCCAGCACTAACCAATCAGAATCGCTCTGATCTGTCCCAGATGCACTGAACAGAGAAGAGGGAGAGGAACAGGGATTTCAAACCCCCAGACTGCTACATGGACTGCATGGGCAGTGACAGTTCAGCACCCACAGAAGTAAGTACAGCAGGGACCCAGGGTGTGGGGAGGATGTACGGGAGCAAGCAAGAGAGGATAGCTACCTTCCTACATACAGTGGGATCATGAAGAACAAATGTAGCCACCCTCTAACAGGACGTCAGATCACAGCAGCAAAAAAAAAAGTTAGAGATTTGGAGGAGGCATGGAAGGTACTTTTTTGAGTTATGAGTACATGATGGAATATCATTTTTTTTAAACCATAGTTCAATGCCACTTTCAGTGTGTAGAGGGAAAGCTGCTGGAGCAGAATCCTGAAGATCACAGCCTTCACTGTTCACTGTATGTAGTGCGATTACTACAGTGATTTACATCATCCCCAACCCTCACCCCCTAGAGTTAACAAGCATTTATTGTGCAGTGGGGCCCACTGCAAGGGTAGTTATTTTGTAATTCCCAGAGTTAGACTTGTGCACTGTTGCCTGTAGCTAGATAAAATAATACTTTGCTTCACGTATAAAATGTCACTACTAGGAACCTTACTTTTTTTTTTTGCACGCACAGCTGATAATCTGATTTTGTCCTGCCCTGGTAAATGACATTGGAAATGTAAAGGCCCATTCACATAAGGAAACACTCCGCCACAACAGGCTATAAGGGCCCCTGCACACTGGGCCACTTCCTGCCATTGCAAAGTCAATGGCAGGCAGTGGCTTTACAGGTCTGAACACTTTACAGAGTGGTACAGTCATTTAGGGTCCTGTCCTTTCAGGGACAAGATTAGAGAACACAGTTCTTCTGTGTTATAATATTTTTTTTCTAATTTAAATATTTGTCCGGCCGTAAAGAGGAGAGCGGGCTGTGTCTGTGTCCGTTCTGCATAAGCGGAGCGGACATGGATCAACCATCCCCATGCTCAGTGGGAATTGTCAGACAGAAAGGTGTAAAAGGGTCCTTAACCACTTTCAGACCGGACCAATTTGCAGCCAAAGGACCAGGCCCCTTTTTGCGATTCGGCCCTGCGTCGCTTTAACTGACAATTGCGCGGTCGTGCGACGTGGCTCCCAAACAAAATTGACGTCCTTTTTTTCCCACAAATAGAGCTTTCTTTTGGTGGTATTTGATCGCCCCTGCGGTTTTTATTTTTTGCGCTATAAACAAAAATATAGCGACAATTTTGAAAAAAATTCATTATTTTTTACTTTTTGCTATAATAAATATCCCCAAAAAATATATAAAAAAAATTTTTTTTTTCTCAGTTTAGGCCGATACGTATTCTTCTACATATTTTTGGTAAAAAAAATCGCAATAAGCGATTATTGATCGGTTTGCGCAGAAGTTATAGCGTTTACAAGATAGGGGATAGTTTTATAGCATTTTTATTAATAATTTTTTTTTATTAGTAATGGCGGCGATCTGCGATTTTTTTTTTTTTTTTTTTTTTTTTTTGTGACTGCGACATTATGGCGGACACATCAGACATTTTTGACACATTTTTGGGACCATTGTCATTTATACAGCAATCAATGCTATTTAAATGCATTGATTCCTGTATAAATGACACGAGCAGTGAAGGGGTTAACCACAAGGGGGCAGTGTAAGGGTTAAGTATGCCTAGGGGTGTGTTTCTTACTGTGGGGGGGGGTGGGCTGTCAGCTAGTGAATGCTGATCTCTGCTCCAATCACAGGGAGCAGAGATCGGCGTCACTAGTTGCTAGGCAGAACGGGGAGATGCTGTGTATCTCGGCATCTCCCCCTTCAGCCTTCCCGTGAGACAATCGCGGGGGTCCCCGCGGCGATCGAGTCTGCGGGGACCGCGACCGGACTAACGGGGGTCCCGACCGGTGCGGTAGCGCGCCGCTCCCGGCGCGCTCCCGATGGCACGGACAGGCTTAAAGGAGGGACTTATATATACGCCCTCCTGCCTGTCCGTGCCATTCTGCCGACGTATATCGTCGTGCGCCGGTCAGCAAGTGGTTAAAGTGTCACTAAACCCACATCATAAAAAACTGTGAATAAATTTTGTTACATGCTGTTCATACTTACTCACTATGGGATTCAATTTCTGTAGTCTGCAAAAAAACAGGTTTATTCTGCTGTTCTCTTTCTCCACCTTTTGTTCACGTCCCCAATGCAGTTGGGGATTTTGCAGAGCAGTGTTGGCAGCTCTGCACATGCACAGTTTTCAGTGTATATTTATCCTCTCTATTATATCTGAGCAGCCCATGTGACTATAGAGTGGTAAATGACAGCCTACCCCCCCCTCCCTCCTCCATGCCCACTAACCAGCTAAACACAAGGTGGTGGGATATTACACCTTGATTGATGAAGGCTTCACCTCCCTGTTATTCTAATACACAGGCTGGAGTCATGTGACAC
The DNA here is from genome assembly GCA_028564925.1 of Lithobates sylvaticus. Classification (NCBI taxonomy): domain Eukaryota; kingdom Metazoa; phylum Chordata; class Amphibia; order Anura; family Ranidae; genus Lithobates; species Lithobates sylvaticus. The sequence continues at coordinate 263,240,846 of CM053028.1, forward strand.
AACCTGTGACTGTCAGAAATCTGCCCTCAACGTGTTATTGCTGAAATATAACACAGATTTGATTTCATATATACTGTATATTTGTATGAAATTGAAGACAGTTTATTGATGATAATTATTTTTATGCTGTATCCCAAAGGCTGTTTTTTTTTTTTTTAACCACTTACGGACCACCCACCGTCGTTATACGTTGGCTGTTTGAAGAGGGATATCGTTGTTATGGCAGCAGCTAGCTACCATAACCCCAGTATCCTCTTCTTCAGCGGGCGGTCTGCTTTTGGATAAAAGTGGTCTCTGAGGCGGGAGAGGGCGAGATCACTTTTATCGGTGGCAGGAGTGGGCCCCCCCCGCCGCTTACCGGAGCCGGCAGCAGCGGCGGGGGTGATCGCGTCCTTCTCATAGCCCATAGCTCTTAAAGCAACATTTATTTTATTTTTTTATTGCATTTTAGTGTAAATATGAGATCTGAGGTGTTTTTGACCCCAGATCTCATATTTAATAGGTCCATGTACATTCCTTGTAATAGGAATAAAAGTGACACATTTTTTTTTTTTTTTAAGAACAGTGTAAAAATTAAAAGGTAAAATAAATAATAAAAAGAAATATATATATTTTAAACGCTCCCCGCCCCGCTGAGCTTGCGTGCAGAAGCGAACTCATATGTGAATAGAGCCCACATATGAAAACGGGGTTCAAACCACACATGTGATATCACTGCGATCGTGAGAGCCAGAGCAATAATTCTAGCCCTAGACCTCCTCTGTAACTCAAAACATGCAATCTGTAGAATATTTTTGCATATGGAGATTTTTAAGGGTAAATGTTTGTCGCCATTGCACGAGCGGGCGCAACTTTGAAGCGTAACATGTTGGGTATCAATTTATTCGGCGTAACATCATCTTTCACAATATAAAAAAAATTGGGCTAACTTTACTGTTGTCTTATTTTTTATTTAAAAAAAGTGATTTTTTTTCCCAAAAAAGTGCGCTTGTAAGATCGATGCGCAAATACGGTGTAACAAAAAGTATTACAATGACCGCCATTTTATTCTCTAGGGTGTTAGAAAAAATATATATAATGTTTGGGGGTCCTAAGTAATTTTCTAGCAAAAAAAAAATGATTTTTAACTTGTAAACAACAAGTTTGAAAAATAGGCCCTGTCTTAAAGCGGAGGTCCACACAAAAATGTAACTTTCTCTTTTCGGAACCCTCCGAAAATACAGGTATTTGCACCCACTTCCGGGCATAGATCACCGCGGTGATTGCGATGACCTATGCCACTTCCTGTCCCCCCCCCCCCCCCGCTGTCTGCTGGGAGACACACGGGTCCCAGAGACAGCAGGAACCATTCGCCATTCGGATTGCGCAGCGCGACTTGCGCACGCTCAGTACTCCAAAACACGGCGGCAAGACTGATAACAGGGAAAAAACCCTGGGAATCCATCTCCCCTTCCCTGAGGAACCTACATTGGCTAAACGTAAGGAATCGGGTCGCATTCAAGACCCTCTGCCTCACCCACAAATGCACACATGGAAACGCTCCGCAATACCTTCGCGAGAAAATAAAACACTACACACCGAATCGCAGTCTTCGATCGGCTAATCAAAATCTTCTCCTCATTTCTAAATCCCGCTACAAATCAAAGGGGGGACGGAGATTCGCTGTCCAGGGACCACGGCTATGGAACGCTCTACCAACCGACATTCGCATGGAAGAAAACCATCAGGCTTTCAGGAAGAAACTCAAGACCTACCTCTTCTAGAAGCTTGATAACCAAACGCCAATACAGCGCCTTGAGGCGATTCAGTTCGCATTGTAGCGCTATACAAGTTATTCATTCATTCATTCATTCAGCAGGGAACCAGGAAGTGAAGCCGCAAGGCTTGAATTCCTGATTCCCTTACCGAAGATGGCGGCGGCAGCATCCGAGGACTGGGGGGGCGGTTCGGTCTCGGGTGCCGACATCGCGGGCGCCCTGGACAGGTAAGTGTCTTTATTTTAAAAGTCAGTAGCTGCAGTATTTATAGCTGCTGACTTTAAAAAAAAGAAAATTTGGCGGACCTCCGCTTTAAAGTGGTTAATGTTGATAATGTCATAAGTAGCAAAGCACTAGAAGCTCTTCATGCTTATGTTTCCTGGCAGACAAGCTGGGAAAGATCTGGGTCATGTGACAGCTGTACAGTAAATAGATTAGAGAAAAAGGTACTTGAATGAAATTTAGTTATTAAAATAATTACAGTGCCATCATTTTAATTTTTTTGGTACTAGCGTTTAGGCACATTCTGCATTTCTTTTGCTAGAAAACTACTCTCAAAAACGCAAAACAGATGGGCAAAACAGCAACACACTGCCTTAGTTCTTCTTTTACAAACTGGAACAATATATGAAAGAACAAATCCCTGACATCCCTTTAGACAGGCATGCTCCTTCCTGCTGGCCACAGGATGTTGCAGTCTGCTAAACAGTTTCTTGATTTGTAATTCCTTATTTTCTGAATGACATGATTTACTTGATTTGCAATCAAGCAATTCATCTGCAGATTGCACAGCTAAAGTCTGCACCAGCAAAGGAGCATGCACACCTAAAGTAAATCCTGCATGTGTTCTTTCATCTAATGCTTGTCAACAAAATGATTGATGGCAGAGAGAGCTACTAATAGCTATTAGAGGCAGGCAACAACAGTATGCATCAGGGGGACAGGTGATTGATGATGATTGAAGTTGTTCAAACAGGAAATGAATACAGGCTCCAGATAGCTACAGCAGCTTTAATGGGTTAAATTGTGGAGATGCAAGTTTTCAAGCAATTGAGAGTAATCTGTTTAAACAGAAGGAAGAGCACACAAAAAGACTTGCTATAAGGCCCCTTTCACACTGGGGCGGGAGCCGCGGTGACGGTAAAGCAGCGCTATATTTAGCGCTGCTTTACCGTTGTTTTAGCCACGGTATTCGGCCGCTCGCGGGGCGGTTTTACCCCCCACGAGCGGCCGAAAAGGGTTAAAATCCCCCGCAAAGCGCCACCGTAGCAGCGCTCTGCAGCGGTATTGCCGCGGTATTACCGCAGTGTCCCATTGAAATCAATGGGTAGGAGCGATGAACACACCACTCCTATACCGCTCCAAAGATGCTGCTAGCAGGACTTTTTTGACCGTCCTGCTAGTGCACCGCTCCAGTGTGAAAGCCCGCCGGCTTTCACACTGGAGTGAATGGGGCAGTTTTTTTTCAGGCGGTGTACAGGCGCTATTTTTAGCGCTGTACCGCCTGAAAACCGCCCCAGTGTGAAAGGGGCCTTAGGCCCCTTTCACACCGGGGCGTTTTTCATGCGGTACAAAAAATAGCGCCTGTTCACCGCATGAAAAAATCCGGCCCCTTTAACTCCAGTGTGAAAGCCGGCGGGCTTTCACACTGGAGCGGTGCGCTAGCAGGACGGCAAAAAAAGTCCTGCTAGCAGCATCTTTGGAGCGGTATAGGAGCGGTGTGTTCACCGCTCCTATACCGCTCCTTCCCATTGATTTGAATGGGAAACCGCGGTAAAACCGCAGCAATACCGCCGCAAAGCGCTGCTACGGCGGCGCTCTGCGGGGGTGTTTAACCCTTTTTCGGCCGCTCGCGGGGGGGGTAAAACCGCACTGCGAGCGGCCGAATACCGCGGTTAAAACGACGGTAAAGCAGCGCTAAATATAGCGCTGCTTTACCGTCACAGCGGCTCCCCGCCCCAGTGTGAAAGGGGCCTTAGTGTGTGGGGAAAAAAGTATGGCTGGAGTTCAGCTATAAATCGACAAAGATAGCACGTTTTAGTAAAATGCACAACTATAATTTTTTATTTTAGCTTTGTGATCAAGAAATCTGTAAGTATTTAATTTTCTTTTTTGTATCTTTTTTTTTTTTTGTATCAGAAAGCTACCTACAGTAGACATAGAATAAAGTGCATCTCACGACAATATAATTCCTCTTACAATCCTCTCCACTACCATTGATTAAAGGCCAAGTTCACCTTTAGAACATGTTATATGGCACATCTGTATTTAGGATGTAACATGTTCCAGCTTATGCCCCGCTCACCACTTCCCCTGTGACAGTGGGTGGGAGATCCTTTCCAAGCACCCGATGTCACATTTTAAAAATGGCACACAGCCATGTCATTTATTCACAGCAATCTGTGAATGAAGAAACTACAAGTTCTGTCTTCCACGATGGCAGTTGTATGTGGTTTTCAATGGACTGTGAGGGCACCGATGAGCGACCTCCTAGTCCATTCATGATTCCTCCAGCTTTGTGACTGAAAACCCATATGGAAGTATGGGCACAAAGCTGGAGGCAGAATTTGCAGGAGCCTCACATTGCACCCGCTATCTACTGATATGAATTAAAAATCTATAGTGCAGCTACTCTTAAAGTGATTGTAAACAATCACCTTGTAAAACAACCCATTCAGTCTTAAATAGAAATGAAAGGCAAAAATTTTTGGATAGATATAAAATACACTATAAATTATTAATATTATTATACAAGATTTATACAATGCCAACAGTTTGCGCAGACAGTACAGTTACAATACAATTTAGTACAGGAGGAATTGGAGGGCCCTGCTCGTTAGAGCTTACAATCTAAAGGGGAGGTTCAATTGAAACAAAAGGTAATTACTGTGGGGGATGAACTGATGGAGAAAATTAAAATACAGTTGATAGGTGTGGGTAGGATAGGCTTCTCTGAAGAGGAGTGTTTTCAGGGATCGTCTAAAAGCTAATAGAGTAGGAGATAATCGGACAGATTGTGGTAAGGAGTTCCATAGGATTGGAGAGGGTCTAGAAAAGTCCTGGAGGTGAGCATGGGAGGAGGTGACGAGGGAGCTAGAGAGTAGGAGGTCTTGAGAAGAACAAAGAGAACGATTAGGTTGTTATTTAGAGACTAGGTTAGTGATGTAGCTGGGGGTTAAGTTGTGGATGGCTTTGTAAGTTGTTGTTAGTATTTTGAATTGAAATCGTTGGGTGAGCGGAATTCGAGTGGAGGGATTGACAGAGAGGAGTAGCAGATATTGAGTGGTTTGTAAGGAGGATGAGTCTGGCAGTAGCATTCATGATGGATTGAAGGGGGATAGCCTATATAGAGGTAAACCAATGAGAAGGGAACTGCAGTAGTCGAGGCGAGAGATGACCAGGGAGTTAATTAAGAGCTTTGTTGTATCATTGGTTAGAAAGGGGCGTATTTTGGAGATGTTGAGGCTGCAAGATTTGGACAGTGATTGGACGTGAGGCTTAAAGTGGAGTTCAGAGTCCAGCACTACACCTAGGACCTTGGCACGTGGAGGATGGGCTTATAGTTGTGCCATCAAGTTTAACAGAGCGATCTCGGAAAGGAGCACGTGGGGAAGGAAAAATTATAAGTTCGGTTTTGAATAGATTGAGCTTGAGGAAGTGGTGTGACAACCAGACTTTTTTCCCCTTTTTTATAAGTGATCACATTCTTTCTGTTCTCAGTTGCATAAGAGCGTGGGAAGAGAAACAGCAGTACAATGAGCTTCCCAGTGAAGGGCTGTGCTACAGGGGCATGTCAAGACAAGTCTGATCATTGGCGGAGAGCAGGCTGAGTTTCCTGCATAGCTAGAGAACTGACCAAAGTGTGTTCTCCTGCTTAGTGTGGTCAGTTTTTAATAGGAGAGTAAAGGGACTGACAGGAACAACAGTGATTTCACATAAAGCAAACAATACAAACAGAACAGGACACTTTCTTATACAAGTACATGGCATAATAGGCACATATCAAGAATATGAAGTGTTGGGGTAACAAACACTTTAAAGCAGAACTCCAGCCAAACCAGTTGATTAAAAGATAAAAAAATAAAAAAAAAACTAGCTTCAATAGCCATTTTCACTTAAGCCGTGAATACCTGCTCCTACTGCTGCATGCTGTATTTCCTATCGACAGCTCCTATGACACTACAGGATGTATGACTTGGCAAAAGGAACCACTGCAAGCGGTGGGAGGAACAGATATTTGGCTTATCTGAAGGGTGGTGGAGGTGGCATTTACAGGAACCAATCGCCCCTTTTTTTCCCACTGAAGCAGCTAAATTCTGGCAGAAGGAAGAGGATGAAAAGCCAGCTTTCATCTGCTGCAGGGGAAAATACAGGGGATCAGTTCCTGTAAGTGCTACCCCACTCCTGTCCAGGTTAAGGGGGTTGGCAAGGAAGGGTCGTGATCCACCCATCACTTTCCTGCAGTGAATGGGTAGATCGCAATCGCCGTGTTACCAAACCCTGCTCTTGAAACAGTAAGGGTAATATAAAACAAAAATTGTTTGGGTGGGCAAGTAGGTGGGAACAACAAATGGTCTATCGCATCCCAAAATTGTATAACAGTTTTAATAGTAGGCCATAATGTGCATAAAGTAAAGGCCAGTACCCCTGGGGGATGCTTGGGGTAAAGATAGACACTTTAAAACGATGTATGCATGTGAAGAAGTAAACGTTTATTCAAAATTGTACACAGTGAACAAGGAAATGCTCAGAAGGCATGGTATGTTTGCAATAGGGATACAGTCAGTTGATACAGTTTATAACATGTCAAAAGAGCAAAACATACAAAGCATTTATGACAGAGGTATAAACTTGCTTGGTACATATGGTAAGGAAGATGCCAACATGTTTCGGACTGTGGTCCTTTGTCAAGGCAAATTGTGTCCTTAGAAACTCATCTAAATAGATGAAGGGTCATAAAATTAGTCTCAATATATCAATACATTATATTTGCACTAGAAAACTCTAAACTCTTTCTAGTGCAAATATAATGTATTGATATATTGAGACTAATTTTATGACCCTTCATCTATTTAGATGAGTTTCTAAGGACACAATTTGCCTTGACAAAGGACCACAGTCCGAAACATGTTGGCATCTTCCTTACCATATGTACCAAGCAAGTTTATACCTCCTGTCATAAATGCTTTGTATGTTTTGCTCTTTTGACATGTTATAAACTGTATCAACTGACTGTATCCCTATTGCAAACATACCATGCCTTCTGAGCATTTCCTTGTTCACTGTGTACAATTTTGAATAAACGTTTACTTCTTCACATGCATACATCGTTTTAAAGTGTCTATCTTTACCCCAAGCATCCCCCAGGGGTACTGGCCTTTACTTTATGCACATTATGGCCTACTATTAAAACTGTAATATAAAACAAGGAAACAAGCTACTTTTACACTGTGTGCAAAACAGTTGGCTCCCCAACTATTAAAACAGAAGGTAATAGTAGCATGGCATGCAGATTTATGAAGCATAGCACAGTTAGCATAGTATTTACGGATAGTGTTTCTTTATTGAGACATAATTCAAGGTCCTTTAGTCCCATACTTCATTAACGTTTTTTTTTTTTTTTTTTGCATGGTCAAATGTAAAAGGATTGCACTGAATGATTTTTCTATTTGCTATTGCTTTTTATGGTGACATTGAGTGCCGGAAATACATTGATTTGGTTTACATGGAAAATCCCTTCTGGCTAGGTTTACGCATTATTACCATTATTGTTTGTGTTGAGTGGACATATGAAATACCAGGAAAGTTTATAAACTGTATGGCATAATGCAGTTTTTCTTTATAAGAACCTTTATTACACACATATAAATTCATGTGTTTAGATATGCAACTTTGTAATTGCTTTCTTGCCATGGCTGGTTTGTATTACCTTTGTTCTAGAATATGAATGCTCAGTCTTCAAACAAAACTGCTTTTACATTTAACCGTTCTGAGCCTGCCTGGGGATATTTAGCAGAAGTGACAGTGCTATGTTCAAGAGTGGGCAGATATCACTCAAATTGTTTAAATCAGGTTGATGTCTCAAGATACAAAGAAGCTAACAGTAATTCCAAAGAAACTGTCATGTGCAATAAAGCAGTGTAATGAGCAGAAATTATGTGCAATGTTAGTTTATGGAAATATGGTTGCTATGCACTATTAAAACTACTCTAAATCATAAAGTTTAAAGCTCAACTAAAGGCAAACAGCAATTACACAGATGAAATGTATACACAAAAACTATTTTGCAAGCCAAAGGTTTTGACTTTCTGTCTTTCCAGTCCTGAGGTATGCACAGTCCTGTCTAGCACAGGAGGGGACCTGATCTTTCTCAGCTTCAGTTCCACTTTTAATTTCATATCACCATCCACCCTGTGTGTGAACAGTGAAAAGAGAATCAGCATATTGATCAGCCGATCTCTGTCACTCTGCTCTGCACAGGGACTGAAAGCCAATACCAAGTCAAATTCAAGTACTTGCACTGCTTGAATTTAAAAAATACATTTGACAATGTATTTTTTATATTTTTTTTCTCACATTTTTTTATTTAGTCAAAGGACATGGTTCAAGGACATACAACACAATATGAACAGTTTTGGAATACTATACCTCCATTACAATTATTCATTCCATAAAATGAAACATTGTAGACTCAGGATAACATTATGTCCATTGGCTACCTGAGGTGTCTTGTATATGCCAGGCTAGAGGTGAGAAAGATAGTACCTCGAGCTGGGCTTGATTAAGGTCAATCATAACCAAACTCCAATATGTTCTGATAGGGTGAGGCCTCGGAACCCGCCCCAATCAGTTTTTGGATTTTATATAGAAAAAGAGTAACATGGAGCCATAAAGACACTGGTCCATAAAGAAGAAACAGCGTAATATAGGAGAAGAAGAAAAAAGAGCATAAGAGAAGAAGGAAGAGTAAGAGATGGGTGAGGGGGAGAAACAGGGGGTAAGATGGAGAAGAGGGGGGGGGGGGGGGGGTTGGAGAAGGAATGAAGAGATACGAAATGTGAGTTCGCAGACTGCATAGATGGCTGGCGGGAAGCCGGTTTTGTATTCCTAGAATATCAAGTGGGGTCGAGGTCCAAGTAACATAGGTTTAGTCGACAGGGTCACAGTCAAGGAGGGCTCTACCTTCACCAGAGAAGATGAACATGTTCCAAAGTGACCAGGTCCTGGAGTAGCGTTCCTGTTGATGAGGTCTTCCAGCTTGTTTATTTCCCCTACTTTTTTAAGCCACATCCCTATGGTCAGGGGCTGTGGGGATTTTCATTTAAGAGGAATGCATGCCATGTTGTGAGGGGTCTATTGAAGTTGCTCGGGGGCGAGAGGGATCAGAGAAAATGAGTCAGTTGAAGAGCTTTCCAAAATCCCAAACGGAAGGCACCAGCCGGAATGGCAAGAGCCGAGATTGATGGCCAATTCCCCTCAATCAAGAAGTGAGAGGCCTGCGAACGACCTGACCTCGTTAAGTTCCGAAAGGTTGGATCCCGAAATCCCGGGGTGAAAAGTGGGTTCCCCAATATTGAGAATAATGGCGAGGTCGGGGATAAGAGAGGGGTGTGTGTAAGCAAGGTCGAACAGAGTGTCGCTGTTTGGCTAATCAAAGGGTGGTTTTTCACCTCCCTCGGTACAGAGACAAAGCACCAAGGTGCTTTACAGAGGGGTATGACACTTTGAGCTTGCTCAATTTGAACCCATAATTTGAAGTCGCTGTGTCTATTCCAATCAAGGAGTCTACTTAGGTGTATAGCCTGGTAGTATTTGCGTATGTCTGGCACTGCCAGTCCCCCATATTGTTTAGGTAGTGTGAGCTGGCTGCGTTTCAATCGTGGGCGTTTATGGGCCCATATGAATGCAAACAATACCTTGGATCTGTTTAAAATAGTTAGATGGGATATGGATTGATAGAGCCTGTAGGAGATATAGGAACTTAGGAAGGATACTCATTTTGAGAATGTTGGAGCCGGCGAACCATGAGCGGAGCCCCGTGTTCCATTTGTCCAAAAGAGCTCTAACTTTTTTCAGTAGTGGAGGAAAGTTTAGATTGAATATTTTGCATATGTTGGCAGGGATAAGCGTGCCCAAATATGTCAATGCCGTGCTGTTTCATTTTAATTTAAAGTTGCTCTGGAGTTGTGAGAGAGTCGGCTGCGGGATTGATTAATTTGAAGATTGGAGAGGGCTCCATATCTCTCAAATTCTTTCATCAAGTTCGGGAGTGAGATCAGGGGATTCGTGAGGGAGAATAACATGTTGTCTGCGTAGGCTGAGATTTTGTGTTGCGAATCTCTGACCATTATGCCAGTTAAACTTATGGTGCATAAAAAGGTTCCAGTGACAGGGAGAAGAGGAGGGTCGACAATGGGCATCCTTGTCGCATCCCATTGGCAATCTTAAAGGGTTCCAACATAACACCATTGGCTCGAACTCGAGCTGAGGAGCGAGAGTAAATTGTGGAAATCCATTGAAGCACATTGTGCCGAAGCCAGCATACTTTAAAACTGAAAGCATGAAGCTCCAGTTCACCCTGTCAAAGGCCTTTTCCGTGCCGGTACTAAGGAACATACATTGGGTGCGGGATTTGTTGGCTACATGTAATAAATTTAGGACCTTGGTGGTGTTGTCTCTAGCTTCTCGGGTGGGAACGAAGCCTACTTGATCTAAATGGACAAGGCTCGGAAGAAGGTGTTGAATCCTATTTGCCAAGATTTTCGTGAAGAGTTTGAGGTCTAGATTGAGCAATTGGGCGATAGCTTCCACAGGAGGTTAGGTCTTTGCCCTCCTTAGGGATCACTGATATATGGGCCTGTAAGGTGTCTGCCGCAAATGATGCGGTGGAGCCTAGCGCGTTAAACAGTTTGACCATGAATGGGGCAAGAGAGGGTAGTAAGACCTTATAATATTGGATAATGAGGCCATCTGGGCCGGGGGCCTTCCCCGGTTTAGTGGCCCCTATGGCTCCCTGGAGTTCCTCTGTGGTGATGGGGTCTTCTAAGGTTTCCCTATCTGCAGTCGATAGTTGGGGCATATAGGAGGAGGACAGATAGGAATCTATGTGTTCCTGAGGTGGGGACCTAGTTGTCAAATTATATAGTGAGTTATAAAATTCCTGAAACTTCCTTGCTACATCATGAGGCATTATAACCTTGGGTCCATGTGGCGGTATCAGGTAAGGCACATAGATCGCCAGTTTCCGTTCTTTCAGGGATCTAGCTAGCATCCTGCCGCATTTATTACTGGATTCGTACGATACTTTCCGGCAGATCTGCAGCGCCGCTTTGGCTTTGAATTGCAGGGGGTCTGTAATTTGTGTACGTCGAGTGAGCAGTTCGTTCTCTAGGGAGGGAGACGGTGCATGATTATAATGGGCTTCTAGGGCCTTCAAATCCTCTAACAACGTTAACTGTTTGGTACGTTGTCGATTGAGCCTTGCTCCATGCTTGATAAGCACACTGCGAATGACCTCTTTGTGCGCCTCCCAAATAATACCAGGGTCACATTCAGATGTATTGTTGGTTCTGAAGTAAAAATCTAGTTCCCTAGTGACAACTGCACTTTGTTGTCCCGCAGGAGGCTTTCATTCAGACTCCCACTTTTGGACCTGGATTTTATGGAGTCGGTGAGAGCATAGGACAGGAATACAGGGGAATGGTCATACCATGTAATGGAGCCTATGGTGGAGGCGCGTACTGCATGTAATTGACCGTGAGGTATTAAAAAGTAGTCAATGCACGAGTATACCTTGTGGGGCAGGGAATAGAAAGTGAAATCACTTTCTGTGGGATGCGAAAAGCATCACGCGTCAATTAGTTGGCTCTTATGTAAAGAATGGGCAATGTGTTTACGAGAGCCAGGGGAAATGGAGAACATACAAGAGGAGTTGTGCTCAGATGGGATTAGGGGGACGTTTAGGTCTCCCCCCACAATCAATTGCCCCTCAGCAAAATCCATCAAGCGGGCTAGCGTCTTACTTGTGAATACATCTTGGTGGTCATTAGGGATGTAGAGATTTGCCAGGGTAACTTTGACACCGCCAATCATGCCTTTTAAAAACAGGAAGCGACCTCCAGGGTCATAATAGACTCTGTGCAGGACCATGACATTCTGATCGAAAAAAGAATAGAAACCCCCGTGACTTTGCCATTGGATTGGTGGAATGGTAAACTATCAGGAACGACCGATTCTTGAGTATGGGTAATTGGTCGTCTCTAAAATGGGTCTCCTGTATAAAAGCCACATCTGATTTAAGACGATGTAAGTCTTGCAGGAGCATCCGTCTTTTCTCTGGGATATTAAGTCCCTTGGCGTTGAGCGAAATCACATTGATAACCTCCATGAGTAGGAATGGGAATGGGGTAAAAAGAAGGGGGGGGGTGGGGGTAAGATAGAGTAGAAAAGGCTAGAAACGAAGATTAGTAGTAGTTGAGCAGAAGAGGGTAATAGATCACTAAAATGGAAGCAAACTATTGCTATTACGCGCACCAGTCCTGAGACTGGAGACTGAGCGTTGGCCTACGTGGGGGTGTGGACAGACACAACTGGGAATGAAGCTCCGGTTGTCCCCACCCACCCTGACCTTGAAAATCAATGAAAACAGTTGAGCCGAAAATCTGAAAACCAATATGTAACAGTATTACGAAGAGCAGCAAGTGTGGTAAATAATACGTCTAGTAACTTAAACTGTAACTTTAACCATAACAGACTGTATGGTCAACCTTGACATGTAACCCAATGTACATTCATTGTAATTCAATGCAAACCAGACCTCAAGAGTCTGCTTGTATGCATGAGAGTTCCCCTGTCCCTAAAGGGAGGAGGAAATCTCCAGACATCCATGGATACTGATGTCCAGCTCACTTCAATCACAGCAGAGGTAGAACAGTGTCCCAGAGGTGTTTACGAGGGCCCATCATAAGTTCGAGGCCTCCATAGGGGTGGGGAAGGGAGGAAAGGTATGGGGGAGAGGGGGTAAGGAGGGGGAATGGTGAGGGAGGAGGGTTGGGAGATGGAAAAGAGAGGAGTAGTAGGATGGGGGGTGGGTATGGGGGGGCTTGGGGAAGGTAGGGCCATAGCCACCAGGACCCGTATCTCATACCAAGGGAGGGGCTACATGTCAGTCACCAGGCACAAGGATGGTGAGATGGTGAGATGTATGGGCAGCAGAGAGAACATGCCACATAGGACTACTGGGTAACACTGATGACTGACACATAGCCCACTCCGCTAGAAGGGCTGTATGCGCCGTCACAGAAATTACACAATATATGCAAATCTACCATTGTAGAAGAGCTCCAGCTCCCAATCAGTAGACCCATGAAAGAAGTTTGACATGGTGATATCAGGCATGAAAATGTTAAATATTAAGACAAATCTAGCTATGAACATGCAAGGACCCCCTTGCCCTAGTGCAGCTCATAGTAAACAATACATATTCCTGATTGAGCCAGATTAACCACGATGCAATAGTAAACATTAAGCAGAGGCAGGGGGAAGACTGAAGGGCATCACAGCTATGTAAAAAAAGAGAAAAAACACAGTATAATCCGTTAGCAGGAAAACATTTAGGCTCTAAGACCTTTTTGAAGAATCTGGTAGGAAGTCACTGAGTGTACTGCTAGACGGGAGTTGTGTAACAGAGGAAAAGATTGAGGCACAAAGTCCTCACAGCCATATCGGGTCAGGTGTCACAGCCTGTGAGCGGTATACGAGTATGCACCAGTAGAGCTCCAAGGAGGGCCGGAGGACCTCTAAAGTGCAAATAAGGTAGAGAGCCAGCCACCCCAGCTGTATGTGAGTGGCGGGGACTGCTAGGAACATCTGCCTTTAGTCCCGTAGTCCCGTACCTCGCAGCACCTGGAGTAGAATAAGCATCATCTAGGATTCCTGAGACAGCACAGGATCTCCTCCAAGGCCTCTGCTGGTGTGCTTGAGGGAAACTCTAGGGACCCGGAAGGCCGGGGCGACCCCCTGTGCGTGGTATAATCTGGAGCCAATTCGGGATCTGGATGGGTTCCACATCAAGGAAGGAAAATAATTCTGGTAGGTCAGCAGGGGTACGGAGGGTAAAAGATGAGGAGGCTCTCTGAAAGGTGACCGATAGCGGGTAGCCCCATCTGTAGGTGCAGCCCCGGTCTCTAGCCAGGTCAAGGACAGGGCGCAAATGGGCCCTGCGCTGGAGTGTCGCCCTAGACAGGTCTGGGAGAATTTTGATGGGGGTATTGTCAAATTCGGTCTCACCGGCTTCCCAGGCCGAGTGGAGGATCAGTTCCTTTTGTGGGTAGCAATGAAGGCCGCACACTGCATCCTGGGGCCTTTCTGGATCGTTAGATCTAGGGCCAAGGGCCCTATGGACTCTGTCTAACTCCACAGTGAGCTGAGGGGACTTGAGGACTTTCTGAAAGATGGCACTTACCGTGGCAAGAAGGTCTCCAGTGTCTGTAGCTTCTGGTAGACCCCGCAAACCGAAAGTTATTTTTGCGGCCTTTATCTTCCAGGTCTTCCAGGTGGTTGAAGGTCGACCGCCGTGTCTGCCTGGGAAATGCAGAAGCATTCTAGGGCAGCCACACAATTCTCCAGGGAGGATATAGACGCCTCCCCTGTGTCCACCCTCTCCGAGAGTGAGTGGACATCTGCTCTCACCGCCTGGATGTCTCAGAGGTGTGCTCCTCCACTCGGAGGATCAAGGCCTCAATGTCCTGTCTCGTGGGCAGGGCCTGTAAGAGTGCTCGGATATCTCCGTCTAGGCGGCTTGTGTCTCCCCTTGGTGAGGAGTTAGCCATCTCCAATGGATCCAGGCGGAAGAGTGCAGGGAGCTCTAATAAAGAGTCTAAGACGGAGGAGGAGGTAGGAGATGCAGCCGGGTCCGGCATGGTCTGGGTGCACCGGCCTAAGCCACGCGGTGCCACCACTATGGCACCTGGAGAGATGCGGTGTGCGTGCTGGAAATAATGTTGTATATCCCCCTGGGAGTTGCCGGAAGGGGCTGCACAGGCTGACAATCTTGTCCTGTACTTTCTTGCCGTTAGCATGCCGGTGTAACAGGTGGTGGATGTTGGCACTTTGTCGGGATAGGCAGGGGAGGCCCAGAGCTCACAGAAGACACGTCTGTACACTGCCATGTCCAGGCCACACCCCCCTTGACGATGTATTTATGATTAACACACAAAAGGTTAATATTTACCTTTCCGCAGAACTGATCTTCGTTCTGCAGAGGCGCAGTGGCAGAAGAATTTTCAACGACCAAACATGCTTTCATATGTGGCTGTTGCGTGATACACCTCTGCGTTTTGAGTTCTGCGTTCAAACTGCTCCTAAACATAGCACTGCTTCTGAGTTGATTTCAATATCTATTGTGAAAAAAACATTAAATACATAGCACTTTGATAGAATATAGATTTATTTCCCTATCCACTTCCTTTGAATTGGGGAAGTTAATTACAGGTTCTATGAAGTCATATGAGACTTTCTTTGCACGTGGTGCTGCAAATCATATAAGAACATGAAACTGCAAATACACCCAACCTAAACCTTTTGCAAATATATTTGTGATATACTGCATAAAGCCTTTCAAAACCCTTTCAAAACCTGTTACGTGATGACTGTGTGGGTTGTTAATACTAGTCATTTTTTCCCTGTGTGTTTGAAAGAGAGAATCTGAATGACTGCTGTGGAGACAGTTCTGGTTTTCATTCTCATGGATACAAAGACTATTGTTGTATATATTTGGCCCCATAGAAGCTTTCATGTTCTACCTATGTTCTTTGTAAGGCTCCATGCACACTGGGCACTGGGCTTAAAAAAAAAACATCTGTTCTGTTGGCAGTAAAAAACGCTCATATAGAGCATTTTTTGTACAAAGTTTAGACGAGTTTAGGAGAGTTTTATGTTTTTTCTGTCAGTGAGCTCCAATCAGAAACACAAACCAGAAGGTTTTTTTTTTTTTTCCTGCCTCTAAGGCTTCATGTACACTGCTGCTGGTAAACGGGCGTTTAGGAGCATTTGGGCGTCTTTTTTGGCTGCCCCTGAACTATGTTATCTTATCAGTACATGTACACAGGGTCGTTTATAGTCGTTTCTAGGCAGTTGAGTTTAGAAGCTTTTTTGGAAAGCAAAAAAATGCGTTCAGGATGGATGTTTAGGGGCATTTGAGACATCAAATGCCTGTAACAGCTTGTAAACGCTGTTAAAAACGCTTCTAAATGCGGCATGTAAACGTGGCAAAACCTGAGGTTTTTAAACGTTGGTTACTATCTGTCAAGTTAAATCGTTCAGGAGAGGTTTTAAAACATCCCATGTTCATTAAGCCTAAGCGTTGAGCTCAAAATATGCATGTTATCGTCCTAAGGTGCATGGGCACATAAGATAACATTAGGCTGCTTCTACAGGCAGTACACAAAACACCTGTAGAAGCAATTTTTTTTTAAGCCGGTGTGCATGGAGTCTTAAAGAGGAGTTTCACCCACCCCTTTAAAAATGTAAAGTCAGCGAAGCGTGCTGCGCTCCCTCACTGGCCTGGCAGAAGTGGAGGTAGGAGGGCCGAGCTGTGACATACTTCGCCGCGGGCCGTTCTCCCAGAAGTAGGGAAGGGGACCTGTCAAAAACAGGTCCCTGTTCCCCCCCTTCCTCATGAAAGGGGGGGGGGGGTAGACGAATAAGCACAATTTCCACTTTTGGGCAGAACTCCGCTTTAAGAGTTTTGTAGACAGGCTGCAGAGTTGTTTAAAGGAATGGTAATGTCCACCCCCTGGCTTTATAAAGTGGCAGAGGTGGCGGAACAGTACAAAACTTTTTTTGTCAGGTAAAATAATTCCCATAAACTAATATAAGATATGCAGGTAAAAAGACAATATCATGAGATATGTGGATTTTGATCTAATGGGTGAAGTGTTAGAAGGCTATGTCGGACTACTAGGTTACCAGTGTGCCTCAGAACAACTATCATATTCCTTGGGACCCATTTAAAGCAATTTCAAGGGGTGCCTACATATAGTTGCCCATAGGACATTAACTCTACTATAGCATAACAAATGGACCACTATCACAAAATGATAATGTCCTGGCAAAATACACCTTAAAGCAGAGTTCCATCCAAAAGTGGAACTTCCGCTCGTTGTACTCCTTCCCCCCTCCGGTGCCACATGTGCCATCTTTCGGGGGGGGGGGGGCAGGATACCTGTCTTTCACAGTTATCCTGTCCCCACTTCCGGGAGCCTCAGCCACGGGTATTTGCGTCATTGCTGGGGCTCCCTCCTCCTTCCCCGGCCACTGGGCCAGTAGGAGAGAGGAGCGAAGCCTCGCACAATGCGCAGTAGGGTTCCCGGCGCAAAGCCGTAAGGCTACACTACCGGGTTCCCTTACTCGCAATGGAGGCGACATGCACCCGACAGCTGATGGAAACTCCAGCTGCGGTGCCGACATCGCTGGACTCCAGGATAGGTAAGTGTACGATTATTAAAAGTCAGCATCTGCAGTATGTGCAGCTGCTGGCTTTTAATTTTGCGGGCGGACCTCCGCTTTAAACCCTTTAGACTACTTATGCCTGAAGTTGGCTGAGATTGGAGATTCTCAATACTAAAGTGGTACAAAAGAGTTTTTTTTTATACCAAATGTTCTGTTACATGAACATGGAGATAAAAATAGCACACATCTGTGCATTTTAGGGAAAGGGCCAGGGATTTGTTTCTGTTCCATAGACTTTAATGGATCAAACATGGGTATTGAAAAATGGAAAAATGAAAAAATGCACCTGGAATATGCAAACTGCAACTTGTATAGGTGTGAATCGGGCCTTACACTTGCACCCTCTCCCCTTCTTGGACTGAATTGCAAAACATTTTACATATTGCAATTCATATCATTCTACAGGAGATTACCCCAGCTTTTCATAGATTTCTCACTTATAAAATGTCATATCCTGATGGCCTTCCTCTGGAGTGGCATAAAGCCAATAGTAATCCTATCAGCCCCCCCCCCCCCCATTTCCTTCTTTTGAGAAATTGGACATTAAGTCCCGGTTCACTTTATTGCGATGCAGGAAAGTGCATGTGATTCAGACAGGAATCTCACATGTGATTCTTTGCAGTGGGATTTGAGCTATTCATTTTGTATGGCTCGAATTGCACTGCACCCGCAGGAAAGGTGCCGACACCTTTTTTTTTTCTGCACTGGAATCGAATCGCGTGGGTGTTCACACCCATGTGATTCTGCAGTGTATAAATGTGCTTTTACTATACAAAGCTGCTGTACAAAACTATTACAATCTTAGGAATACAATACAAGACTGACAGATATCTATAACAAGCAAAATGCCTAGAAAAATATTTTATTTGGGGCATGGTTAACTAACATAGACACCCGCAGCGGTTCACATGAATGGAGTGCGATTGTGATGCAGTGTGGGAAACTGTATCGCTTGCGTCTATCTAGCAAGGTTACTTCTTCTGCAGCACAGGAATTTCTTCTTCTGGCTGGGTGCTGGTAAAACGTAACAAATCAATATCTCAATTTACTCTCACAAAAAATAAAATTCAGTGTATAAATGTGCTTTTTACTATACAAAGCTGCTGTACAAAACTATTACAATCTTAGGAATACAATACAAGACTGAAGATAGCAGATATCTATAACAAGCAAAATGCCTAGAAAAATAGAACAGCCCTTGAAGTACAATAAAGTCTAAAATCAATTCAGTATCAACAAAATACAACTTTAAAAGGGGTCTGTTCTGTTTCCTCTAAGTCTAGGCTGATGTTATCTTCACTAGGAGTAGTGTTTTCTAACCCTGGGTTACTTAACTTCTGTTACTGAATGTTCATAATCTCCTCTGGCTTTTCGCATTGCCTGATTGGCAATATTTCTTCTTGTAGACCCGTTTCCTATGCTTAGGTTCTGTTCTTGTACGTACCCTGGCTTTACATGAGCTTAAGGCTTCTAGCAGTTGAACCTACACACTCTGAAGCAACTGCTGATCTTCAAAGCATGATGACTGTAAAATGTCCTGATGTTACAGCACAATCCCGGACGCCCCATGATGTGTTCCAGTCTCCTCTCTGTGTCTGATGATGTGTGTCCTGATGTTACAGCATGATGTGTTCCAGTCTCCCTCTCTGTGTCTCTACTCCATTTTATATGCCATTTTATATGCCAGTTTGTTGACCAAAGTTTAATGTTTATACACTTGTTTCCATAACAACCGATTAACAGTCATTCTTTTCAGGTTGAGACACCCTCTCAAAAGATGTTTCTGTTTTAAAAGACAATGGACTGTTGTGGTTGCATGTTTACTGTAGCTGACGAGACAATAGTCTCTTCAACTGTCAATTTGTTCTTGCCTGGATATCTGATGTACTAATTTTGGAAGGTTTTATGTTATGTAGCCTCACTTTCCACTCTGCTGAGAAGTATCCACTTGTCTTGAAGCCTCAACAGCCAATGCAAATATAACTTCAAACCTTCCTGCCAGATTCCCTCTCATTCCTAGATAGGCTTCAGCTTCAGATACGTCACTCTTGGTTTCTATGTCATGGAAGCAGTAACATGGTATCTGTTAAGCCCTGTTTTTTCAGGAACCTTACATAAATACTGAACTCTGCACTCCAGCTGTGGAATCTGTGCCCCAGCCCCTACCATCCTCTCATATGGTGTGCTTTTGGCTATTGGCCTAGAGGTGCCGGCGTATCTGGTCCTTCAATAGCCCGTTGTATCTTTCAATCAAACCAGCACACAACCAGTACACTCCAGAATCTTTGGCCCACTGCTGTACTGTTGATCCGGTGAAGTGTGAGCAGTTATCACTTTGCAGTGTGATTTGAGCTATTCATTTTGTATGGCTCGAATTGCACCGCACCCGCAGGAAAGGTGCCGGCACCTTTTTTTTTTCTGCACTGGAATCGAATCGCGTGGGTGTTCACACCCATGTGATCCGATTCAGCCAGTCACACTGCAAGCCTTATTTGGGGCATGGTTAACTAACATAGACACCCGCAGCGGTTCACATGAATGGAGTGCGATTGTGATGCAGTGTGGGAAACACACAGGAATTGCTAAGAATCCCACACCACATCAGTGTGAACCAGCACTTAAAGAATGTGTGAGGCTATGATGACGTTAATTCCCAAAACAGGGAGGAATAAAGAATATTACAAATTGTATAGGTCATTTTTTTTTTTTTTAATGGAGATGTAAAGATCCTAGCAAAAGTTATCTCCTTGTGACTGTCAAAAGTCTTGCTTTCACTTATCCATCCAGATATGTCTGGCTTCATGCTGGGGAAAAGCACTCTGCTAATATTTCGGGCCTATACCCCAATATCTTCAACATTTGTCAGTGGCAACAAAGTGACTTGGTGGTGAATGTGGCAAGATACAGCTACCACTTTGTTTCTATGACTGTTGGTTTAGATTACTTGTTCCAACTGTGTTGGTGCAAGAGACAGGGAGAGAAGTTACCTGGCCCCATTTACACTATATTGTCAAGTGTGTTTGTGTGTGTGTATATGTCCTTAAAGTGGTTCTAAAGGCAGACTTTTTTCAATCTTAATGCATTCTATGTTCTATACAACTTCTTTGTTTACCAGCCCCTCTAATTCTTACCTGAGCCCCATCTCGATCCAGCGATGTTGCACTAGAGCCTCAGCTGTCTGTCTCTCCCTCCTGATTGCCTGAGACACAGCCATTGGCTCCTGCAACTGTCAATCAAAGCCCGTGAGCCAAAGAAGAGAGAGAGGGGGTTGGGCTGAGCCACGTCTCCGTGTCTAAATGGACAGACACAGCAGCAGCTCGACTCGGGTGTCCCCATAGCAAGCTGCTTGCTGTGGGGGCACTCGGCAGGAGGGAGGGGCCAGGAGCGCCTGTGGAGAACACGAGAAGAGGAGGATCTGAGCTGCTCTGTGCAAAACCACTGCACAGAGCAGGTAAGTATAACATACTTGTTATTTTTACCCCCCCCCCCCAAAAAAAACCAAAACAAAAAAAAAAACCAAGACTTTAATTGCTGTATAGCATTTTTTTTGTCATTGTAAAATGAAAAGAAACACACAGAAACAAAATATGATGGAATCAGCAATTTCTACAATTGTGTCCTAATACTGCTTTGCCATTATGCTGTGCAGTCAATTTTACATTTCAACTGGCTGTGAATAAAAATAGATTTACTAATGGTTTATTCTTGGATTTGGATGTATATGAGAAAGATGCATGCAACTGCCTGTTTGGGTTAGACAGTTATGAAAAATGTAGCCATTCACACCTGGCTTGTAAATAGGCCATGCTAGTGTGGCAGTTCTAGGTTTTTGGCGCTGTTGAGCCATAACTGACACAGTTACTAAGTCCCAGATCTTGTTCTGAGATGTTCTAGTAGTTAATCTCTGTGCTGATGAGACAGTGGCATGCACAACTTTTGGCACAATAAATATCATTTTGAGTATGGGCTCTGTCTCTTTCCTCGTACCTCACCCACAGTCATTATTGCTGCATGCCCAGTCTTCTCTGAAAAAGACGATGCTATTCTTTGTAGACACACCTGCAATTTAATTGAGTCACTTGCTATGATACACAATTTACTATCTACAGTATTTTATTGCACAATTCAGCTTTCCTTTGTAAACCAACATAAGCACAGTTGATTATTAACCAGTCTTTTATTTCCAAATGAGTTAAAGAAGTAGGGCATTTCTATAATAAACATTGCTGAGATTTTTGAGATTGCACGCCATTTTTTAAAATGGTTTTTCATCTATATTGCTGGGAGCCGACAATACATTACAGCCGCAAGCAATTTTAAATTACATTTTTTCCTTTTAGAAATGTCATTTTGCTGCAGTACTGGAATAAACACTGGAAAGATGCGCTACTTTACAGGCAGACTAAGGTGTCCCCCCCCCCCCCCCCCCCCAGGCATGATATTTAAAGGAATATTAAATTTTTATTGTTTTACTTTAAGCATTATTAAAATCACTGCTCGTGAAAAAAACTGTTGTTTTTATAACTTTATTTTGCATTGATACATGTCCCCTGGGGCTGTACCCGGGTCCCCATACACTTTTTTTTATGGTAATAACTTGCATATAAGCTTTTAAAATGATCACTTTTGATTTTTCATGTTCTTGTCCCATAGACTTTAACGGTGTTCGCATGTTCGCACCAATTTTTTCTGGTGCGAACCGAACCAGGGGGTGTTCGGCTCATCCCTAATTTTAATGAAGCAATGATATCTTTCAAAAATCAGTTGCCCTAAATGGGAGTTCATTCAAAAGACAATTGTTTTCATCTAAAATAAAAGGAAAAATCAGTCCTTATGTAAAATCCAATAAACATTTTTCAGATAATTTTTTGTGTTCAATTCAAGCAAAAGATAAAAATAAAAATTAAAATCGATGATTGATCATTTGTCTATCATCGTGTCATTTGAGACATCCGTTTATCGCGATAGCTTGTCCTCGTTTCAGCTGAGAACAAATGGGCATGACAGAAAACGACAAATGGGCGTCTGCATCTCTGCGGTAAAGTCAGATGCCGCGGGGATGGAGGGGGTATTTAAGGAGCCTCAGGGCGGTGGGGAATTTGCTGTGGCCGCTTGCCCTAATGGACATTTGCATAAGACAGTCATGTAGGCTTCAGGTAGGTGAATCCTCTATGGTAGTGAGATGCTAATTTGAATCTGGATGCATCGCTTGTCAGATTAATATGCAATTATGTTGTTGGTTGTAGGGGGTTATCCCTGTCTGAAGGCATTACCTGCATGCCAAATCTGCTTTGTCTTATCTGGACTACATTGGTGTATGGAAAAAAATAATCCTTGTCTTCCCATTGAGGAATTGTCAACATTTGGGGTGAGATGGCTATAAGATGAGCCTATATTGATTTATTGTGCATGATTAGTTGAGACGCATATTCTCAGCTTTTATATGATTTTTTTTTAGAATAAACAGCTTTTTCTTCTATTAAGTTGCACACTGGATTTGAAGTATTGATCTCCCTATTAGTGACAAGAATGTTTATTGGAATTCAAATTTATTCAATTTATTCCCATAACCATATACTAGGATATGGTAGGCATAATAGATTAGATAGGCAATAAGTGTATGTTTAAACTTTAGCAAACCCAACGAACTAAAATATATGAACGTTAAACAGTATTGGACTTAGTTTTCTTTGTGTAATTGGTTTCATATCTCTGCAGATTCCACCAAAGGGCTTATCCTCTCTATGACACACTGATATTTTGCTGAGCTATCTACTTTTTTTGCTAGTTCTCTGGAGTCGTGGTCACATTTGGGGTGAGATTCTTTTCATCAGATGACCTCTATATTGTATTGTATTCTGTCTATGTATATATGCAAATTAATTGCTTTGAGATTTGTAGACCACGTATGGTCTTTATTTGTATTATGAATTTATAATATTTTTTTGTTTATAGTGATATTGTACATAAAGTCTTACAAATTCTCCTGAAGAAGCCAAAGTCTCCGCGAAACATGTAGAGTCAAACGTTTGTATAAGGACCGTATGAAATTGTTCATGTTGGTTTTAATATATGACTTTTAATGATGTTTACCAAAATAAAATTAGTTTTTTTTTATATAATTATCTCTAATTTTGAATAATATGCACCTTAAAACTCCCATTTCCTACTTCTCTATTTGAACATTTTCTAATTTGGGGAGTTTGTGCATATAGGTAAGACCTGGTACCCTTGGGGAACCTATTTACAGATTGATTAATTGTCTATCATTATGGGTATGGCCAGCATAAGGTTAGGTGAAAAAAAAGTTCAAGTTATTCTATATTGCGGGAATAGCCATAAAAAATGGTCTAGTTGGATAAAGAAAAAAATAATAAACAATACATCAAAAACAATGACTAATAATGCAATGTCTGTTTAAATAAAGTGTTATTTGTGCTATGAAATATTGTACTATGGTCTGTTACCCTGAAGACATGGCTTACCACGAAACGTGTTTGGCGGAGCCTATTTCGTGAAGTCACCGCGTACGCCTCCAATCGACAGGTGTCACCATTTACATGATTTTAACTTGGTATGCTTGAGTATTGTTTTATTAATAAATAATAGTTATTGAAGATATTGGGCCATGGTATGGTATTTTTCTTCATTTGAGAGACACTGGCATATTTCCCAGAGCAGGAGAACGGTGTCTGAAGTATGGTCCAGCGGTGTTCCTCTCAATGTTGAATTGATGCCTGGGGGGTTTTGATAAATCACATTTGCCTAACCTCCTATAATCGGGAGGTTAGCCTTTGGTAAGCAGCCCCCCTTTTTTTGGTGGTGGTTTTACACTCCCAGGTGGTGTCTTATCATTATAGCATCGGTGGTAAGAGCAGTGGATGGACTTTTACATGTGAACTGCATGGACATTTGTAATATCAATTCTGGACTTTATGCACTTTATTGAGTCTTTGTTGCATGAGACACTTTGGTGGATCATTGGGATCTTGTTTCATAGCACATACAGCACTTTACTTAACTTTGGATGTAAAGGCAGATGGTTTTTTTTAACTTAATGCATTCAGCCCCCCTAATACCTACCTGAGCCCCATCTAGCTCCAGCGATGCTGCAGGAGTGTCTCCTATGGCTACTCACCTCCTCATTGGCTGAGACAGGTGCACAACACCATGGGCTCCCGCTGCTGTCAATCAAAGTCAGTCGGCCAATGAGAGAAAGGGGGCGAGGTTGGGCTGCGGCTCCATGTCTGAATGGACACAGGGAGCTGTTACTTGGCTCGGATGCCCCCATAGCAAGCTGCGTGCAGTGGGGGCACTCAACAGGAGGAAGGGGTCAGGAGCACTGAAGAGGGACCAGAGAAGAGAAGGATTCGGGCTGCTCTGTGCAAATCCACTACACAGCACAGTTAAGTATAACATTTGTTATTTTTTCCTCAGTTTAGACCGATACGTATTCTTCTACATATTTTTGGTAAAAAAAATCGCAATAAGCGTCTATTGATTGGTTTGCGCAAAAGTTATAGCGTCTACAAAATAGGGGATAGATTTATAGCATTTTTATTATTTTTTTTTTTTTTTACTAGTAATGGCGGCGATTTGCGATTTTTATCGTGACTGCGACATTGCGGCGGACATATCGGACACTTTTGACACATTTTTGGGACCATTCACATTTATACAGCGATCCGTGCTATAAAAATGCATTGATTACTGTATAAATGTGACTGGCAGGGAAGTGGTTAACACTTGGGCACTGCAGGGGTTAATATGTTCCCTATATGAGTGATTCTAACTGTGGGGGAGGGGACTGACTGGGGGAGGGGACCGATCGGTGTCCCTATGTACAAGGGACACACCATCGGTCTCCTCTCCTCTGACAGGACGTGGATCAGTGTCTTTACACACACAGATCCACGTCCTGCTCGATTACATTAGACAGCACACCTTTTTTTTTTTTTATAAGTTTTATGGTTATCCAGTACTCAGATATAGTGGTTGCAGCAGTCTGGACCTGTGATCTATGGCGTAGTTTGCTTTTTTGTTTTAATATTGCAAGGATACTGGCAAACTTCACTGCAGAGTTAAAACCTGATCAGCCATAACATTATGACCACCCACCATAACCCTTTGAGGCATGGACTCCACTAGACCTGTAAATATATGCTTTGGTATGTGGCACCAAGCTGCCAATAGTAGATAATTTTTGTCCTGTAAGTTGCAATATGGGGCCTCAAATGATTGCAACGGTTTTTCCAGCACTTCCCACAGATGCTTGATTAGATTCAGATCTGGAGAATTTGGAGGCCAAGTCTAAATCTCAAACTTGTTGATAAGTTTGTAAAACCATTCTTGAATTCATCAGACCAGGCCACCTTCTGCCATTGGTCCGTGGTCCAGTTTTGATGTGCCCATTGTAGGTGCTTTTGGTTGTGGGCCCAGGTCCGCATGGGCACCTGCTGCGCAACAAACCGCAATGCACTTTGTGACACCCTTCTACCGGCACCTACATGACCTTTTTCAGTAATTTGCACTACAGTAGCTCTTCTATTGGATCAGACTACATGGATCAGCCTTCGCAGTTCTAGATGCCCTATGACTATTGCATTGCAACTCCTCATTCTGGCAGCGTGAGACAAGTAGGCCTTGTCTCTGGACTATAACATAGGTCTGACCCAAAAAAATAAGATTTCCATGGCCTGGTGGGGTGAGTCAGGGAAATCCTTCCTCCCATTGGGTTGGAAGGTTCTCATGATGGATGCCTAGATACTGATAATGCCAATGACTTGGTCGCTGGAAGAACTTTGTCTCCTGATTAAACATCCTGGAGCTGAGTGGCTATCTTTTTAACGCTGGACTTCTCAGTTGTGAGAACATTTAATCAGGATTCAGTTGGACAACCCTACAACATTTGGCTTATATCAACCATCAGGGAGGAACCAGAAGATTTGCAGTTTAACCACTTCAGCCCCGGACCATTTGGCAGCCAAAGGACCAGAGGTCTTTTTTCAATTTCGCACTGCACTACTTTAACTGGTAATTGCGCGGTCATGCAATTTTGTAACCAAACGAAATTTGCGTCCTTTTCTTCCCACAAATAGAGCTTTCTTTTGATGGTATTTGATTGCCTCTGTGATTTTTATTTTTTGCGATATAAACGGAAAAAGAGCGAAAATTTTGAAAAAAAAAGAGATTTTCTACTTTTTGTTATAAAAAAAATCTAATAAACTCAATTTTAGTCAAACATTTGGGCCAAAATGTATTCAGCCACATGTCTTTAGTAAAAAAAATGCCAATAAGCGTATATTTATTGGTTTGCGCAAAAGTTATAGCGTCTACAAACTAGAGTACATTTTCTGGAATTTACACCGCTTTTAATTTATGACTGCCTATTTCATTTCTTGAGGTGCTAAAATGGCAGAGAAGTACAAAACCCCCCCAAATGACCCCATTTTGGAAAGTAGACACCCCAAGCTATTTGCTGAGAGGCATGTTGAGCCCATTGAATATTTTTTTTTTTAGTCCCAAGTGATTGAATAAAGACAAAAATAAAAAAGATTTTTTTTTTTTTTTCAAAAAGTTGTCACTAAATGATATATTGCTCACACATGCCATAGTTATATGTGGAATTGCACCCCAAAATACATTTTGCTGCTTCTCCTGAGTATGGGGATACCACATGTGTGGTACTTTTTGGGAGCCTAGCCGCGTACGGGGCCCCGAAACCCAAGCACCGCCTTCAGGATTTCTAAGGGTGCAAATTTTTGATTTCACTCCTCACTACCTATCACAGTTTCGAAGGCCATAAAATGCCAAAATAGCACAAAACCCCCCCAAATGACCCCATTTTGGAAAGTAGACACCCCAAGCTATTTGTTGAGAGGCATGGTGAGTATTTTACAGCTCTCATTTGTTTTTGAAAATGAAGAAAGTAAAGAAAAAAAAATTTTTTTTTTTTTCTTTTTTCAATTTTCAAAACTTTGTGACAAAAAGCGACATCTGCAAAATACTCACAATACCTCTCAGCAAATAGCTTGGGGTGTCTACTTTCCAAAATGGGGTCATTTTGGGGGGTTTTATGCCATCTGGGCATTCCATGGCCTCCGAAACTGTGATTGGCAGTGAGAAGTGAAATAAAAAAATTACACCCTTAGAAAGCCTGAAGGCGGTGATTGGTTTTTGGGGTTCCGTACGCAGCTAGGCTCCCAAAAAGTCCCACACATGTGGTATCCCCGTACTCAGGAGAAGCAACAGAATGTATTTTGGGGTGTATTTCTACATATGCCGATGACATGTTTGAGCAATATATCATTTAGTGACAACTTTTTGTAAAAAAAATATATATATTTTTTTTTTTTTTTCATTATTCAATCTCTTGGGACAAAAAAAAAAAATATTTAATGGGCTCAACATTGCTCTCATCAAATAGCTTGGGGTGTCTACTTTCCAAAATGGGGTCATTTGGGGGGGGTTGAACTGTCCTGGCATTTTATGCACAACATTTAGAAGCCTATGTCACACGTCACCCACTCTTCTAACCACTTGTAGACAAAGCCCTTTCTGACACTTTTTGTTTACATGAAAACATATTTTTTTTTTGCAAGAAAATTACGTTGAACCCCCAAACACTATATATAATGTTAAAGCAAAGGCCCTACAGATTAAAATGGTGGGTGTTGCATTTTTTTTTTCCACACAGTATTTGCGCAGCGATTTTTCAAACGCATTTTTTGTGGAAAAAAACACTTTTTTTTATTTTAATGCACTAAAACACACTATATTGCTCAAATTTTTGATGAAATAAAAAATATGATCTTAGGCCGAGTACATGGATACCAAACACGACATGCTTTAAAATTGCGCACAAACACGCAGTGGCGACAAACTACATACATTTTTAAAAGCCTTTAAAAGCCTTTACATGATACCACATTAGATTCACGGAGGAGGTCTACTGCTAAAATTACTGCCCTCGATCTGACCTTCGCGGTGATACCTCACATGCATGGTGCAATTGCTGTTTACATATGACGCCAGACCAACGCTTGTGTACGCCTTTGCGCAAGAGAAGGGGGGGCAGGGGTGCTTTTTTTTTTTTTTTTGGTTTTTTTTTTATTTATTTAGCTTTTTTATTTTATTTTTAAACTGTTCCTTCCATTTTTTTTCTTTGTTATGATTTTTATTGTTATCTCAGGGAATGTAAATATCCCCTATGATAGCAATAGGCAGTGACAGGTACTCTTTTTTTGAAAAAATTGGGTCTATTAGACCCTAGATCTTTCCTCTGCCCTCAAAGCATCTGACCACACCAAGATTGGTGTGATAAAATGCTTTCCCAATTTCCCAATGGCGCGGTTTATATCCGGGAGGGGGGACATTCCCTCCCACTGCTTGTAAAAGCAGTCTAGAGGCTAATTACCCGCTAGAATTGCTTTTACATGAAAGCCGATCACTGGCTGAAAAGAATGATACCAAGATGATACCTAAACCTGCAGGCATCATTCTGGTATAACCATTCAAAGTCCAGCAACATACTGGACATATATTGTAATCTTTTTTTTTCATGCAGCCTCTTGGCTGAACGAAAAAAAGAGATTGATTGGTGGGTATGCCCACCATTAGAATACCTCCCTTCATCCACCCACTTCTAATGATGGGCATACATGCACCATTTATATATGCCGATGCATGGGGGCATCCTCCCGCAAAAGTTATGCCGTGTACACACGGTCGGAATTTCGACCGTATGTACGTGGCATTAGGAGCCAATCGCTCCTCCCCCCCCCCTGCTGCCCCCATGCTTCGGCATATATGCTCTTTTTTTTAACTGTGGTGGTGAAATCACCTCCTACAGCGTTGGAGTCGCGGCTTTATGTATCGTGGGAGCAAACGCTGTTGCTGTCAAGATAAATAAATCCGCGTTGCAACTGAATGGCGCACCTGAAAACAAAAAAATGCTTAACACTAAAACACAGTAAACAAAATTACATACCTGAAAAGCAAGCATGATAAAACATAATAAAACATTGCAGAATAGAATGGAGTAAAAAAAGAGCAACAATAGAGAGAGAATAGAGTGAGAGAGAGAACAATAAAACGACAACTATTTTATTTTTTTTATTTTTTTTGAGATTCACAGGTAAAAAAGCTCCTGACTGAAGCGACTGAATCAAAACGCTACCACAAAAAAACTGTTAGCGATCGCAGGGATCAGGCCTGACTCTGCGAACGCTGCAGTTATGTGTGCTTAGTGTTTTGTAAGTGACAGTGATCGATCGATACTGCACTTGGGTGGGCTGGGCTGGGCGGAGGGGGAAAACGCAGGTGCTAGCAGGTATCTGGGCTGATCCCGCTAACAATGCGGTTTTTTTTGGAACCCTAAACTGCTGGGACGCTAGTATAGATCTGATCAGATCAGATATTGATCTGTTCAGATACTGTGCCACTAAGGGAGGTGTATGCTTTGTGCGTGGGTGTTTGCGGTACTGGCACTAACCTGGGGCGACGCAGACCTTATTTGACCCTAAAACCTAATTGATATCACCCGCCGGGCGATCAGGGGTTAAACCGTTATTGGGTAATAAATGGCGGGTGCCCTGACAGTATAAAAAACAAGCTAACTAACCAGCGTCACCCGTAACAGTAATACAAAAAAAAACTGGTTACCTAGCGACACTAATGCAGCGATCAGAAAAACGATCGCTTAGTGACACTGGCAAAAGGGGGTGAAAGGGTTAACTAGGGGCAATCAGGGGGTTAAACCTTTATTAGGTAATATATGGGGGTACCTGACGCTATATAAAAACCTGACGGGGAACCTAAATAACGAAATAACTAACTGGCTAACCAGCGTCACCAGTGACAGTTATACAGTGATCACTGGTGAAAGGGTTAACTCTAGGGGCAATCAGGGGGTTAAAACCTTTATTTAGGTTGTAATATGGGGTACCTGACCTATAAACCTATTTATGAACCTATATAAACATGGCGGTTACCTAAAAAAAAAAAATGGTTACCTAGCGACACTAATGCAGCGATCAGAAAAACGATCGCTTAGTGACACTGGCAAAAGGGGGTGAAAGGGTTAACTAGGGGCAATCAGGAGGTTAAAACCTTTATTAGGTAATATATGGGGGTACCTGACGCTATATAAAAACCTGACGGGGAACCTAAATAACGAAATAACTAACTGGCTAACCAGCGTCACCAGTGGCAGTTATACAGTGATCACTGGTGAAAGGGTTAACTCTAGGGGCAATCAAGGGGTTAAAACCTTTATTTAGGTTGTAATATGGGGGTACCTGACCTATAAAACTATTTATGAACCTATATAAACATGGCGGTTACCTAAAAAAAAAAAATGGTTACCTAGCGACAGCAGTGACACTAATACAGCGATCAGAAAAACGATCGCTTAGTGACACTGGCAAAAGGGGTGAAAGGGTTACCTGGGGGGCAATCAAGGGGTTAAACCTTTATTAGGGGGGGGTAGGGGGCTACCTTGGACCTAAAACTAACTGCCCTGACAGTTATTACAGTCACACTGACACTAAATGCAGTGATCAGTAAAAAAATGATCACTGCAATTAGTGACACTGTGACTGGGGGGGGGAGGGGGTGATCTGGGGGGTGATCAGGGGGTGACAGGGGGGTGGAATATGTGCCTAACTGTACTGGTGTCAGTGTACTGTTGTGCACTAACCTTTACATGTTCGCCGCTCGGCGTCTCCGGTCACATAGACCGGCGCACCGAGCGTGACATCACTTCCGCCTTCCTGTCTATACAATAGACAGGAAGGGGAAGCTTTTCATTGGCCAGGAGCGATCGCGAGGGGGTGGCCAGAAACCACTGGCCGTCCCCTCGTCCCGGATCGCTCCTGACACGATCCCGACCGTCCCCGCCGGCGGAGGGGGGTCCGATCGGACCCCCCAACCGCCGGAAGAATGTCACGTACAGGTACGTGATTCTGCCTGTACGTGCCATTCTGCCGACGTATATATACAGGGGGCGGTCGGGAAGTGGTTAAAGAGAAGTGAATCAGATATTGCAGGTGCGGGATGCCAGATTTGGATCTGCAGGCTTTCAGGTTCAACGCAAACTAGAAGGTTTTTTTCCAGGTGCAAAAATACACTAGCCTTCACAGTGGATGATCTGGTCACTCAGTGGGCTCAGCTCAACCTGACCAATGCCTTTCCTTTTCCACCCTGCTTCTTTTTTAAATGACTTAAATGGCCTGATTGGTAACTTACTGTAAAATGCTTTTCTTTGAGTACATTAAGATCCACATATGATTCACTCCTACTATGGCATGCTACAAAAACTGAAGTATGATGAGAGTAGGAGGGATTATACTAGGTTGTCTTTACAGCTTTGTTTGCTAGTGTCTAATCTCCTGAGGGCAGCAGTATGGTCAAGTGTGCCCAGATTACTTCATCCTGTGTAATCCAAGAAAGGGATTTTATGGAAAAAATAAAACTAATGTTCTCCAAATTGCCCATAAACCCTGGAGCGCCTTATTATGTGTATGTGTGAAATGTTGCTGACATATACACCTCATTCACAATCCTGCCAGCCAGAGCCTCACTATATGTAATATATACAGCAGCCAACCAGTCAGCTAGGTGATACCCCCTCAACCTCCACTTCTGTTCTTGACACCCTTCACCCTACTTATCCTGTTTTTGTGCACCATGTATAATGATGCAAAGTTTGTATGTGCCTGGCCATATATCTCAGAAAAAAACAGTTTCAACTTACATCTGAAATGGCTGTACTAACTATCAAACAACAAATATAGAATGAAAAAAATTAGTCAGAGCAATCCAATAATGGATGATTCACTAACATGAGTCATCAAGCTGTGCAAGCAGGCTTCTTAAAAGGTTCCTAAAGCTCCACCTACTGGCTCAGAAGCATAAGACAGATTGGTAAAAGGAAAATATTGAGTAAAAATGCAATTCTTTTATTTTTAATTTTTTTAAATCTTGACCTTAATAAAGATTTAATGTGCAAAGACACTATCAGTTCCCTTTAAATTTAAGTTTCCAAATATTAGTGTGCAAGTGGGCACTTCTGTATCCACAATTTTCCCCTTAAATTCGGCCCTGATCATCTAACCAGTAAATATGTAGCATGGGCTTTGCTTCTGTGTTTAAATATTAGTTCTGTAACTATACTTTGCTAATAATTGTCATCAACAACCGAACCTACTGGATGTTGATTTTGCCTCCTTTTTTTCTGGCTAATTTGCATGCTTATCTAAAATACTGGTTGTTAACTATAGTAAATCAAGCCCCACAGAAGACTTGAATATTCTAAAATTTTTTTTTTGCCCATATATTATACATTTTTCTTATTCAATTTCCTTTAGCTTTACCTTCAACTACGTAGTGCAAGGGCCTGCCTGATTGCATATAAATTGAAAAAGTCTAGGTTTGACTTCATATTATTTTGGTAAACCTAAAGAAAATTTTTACAAGAAAATTGTATAATGAATGGCCAGCCTTAAAGAGTTAGTGGTATAGTCATATTTGTGAGGTTTAGACAGAAACATGTTGTAGTTTCCTTGCTGTTCAAGTATTAAAGTGGGTCTAAAGCCTAGGTATTTTTTCTTACCTTAATGCATTCCCTGTATTAAGGTAAAAATTTATTTAGGTGGTAATATTGCTTTCCGTTATCCAGTGCTGTGTTCAGCTGTAGCGTCTCTCACCGCTCTCACAGGCTGAGGCAGTGAGCTGTTGGCCACGCTGCTGTCAGTCAAATCCTGAGACAAGGAAGCAGGGTGTGGGGCCAAGCTGCACTGTCTGTGTCTAAGGACGCAGGCCTGTGGCTTGGAATTGAGCCCACAGGTGTAATACAAAAGGAAAGGGCTTCCTGTGGTGGCACACTGAGAAGAGGAAGAGCCAAGAGCGCTGGCAGGGGATCCCAGAAGAGGTGGATTTGGGCCGCTCTGTGCAATTCTAGTGCACAGAGCAGTTAAGTATAACATGTTTTATAGTAAAATACAAAACAAAAAACTTTACAGTAACTTTAACCATAAGAAAAACAGACAGTTGCATAAGGTCAGTGTCAGATTATTCTTGCTGCCTCACCTTTTGGAGCATTACATGTTACACCTGTATTTAGGGTGGATTATGTAACATGTTACAGCTCCTGCCCAGTGTTGCCAACCGCCTGTATTTTTACGGGCAGTCTGTAAAAACAAGGTATTTTTTACCTGTCCGTAAATGTCCGTGATAGGACAAACGTGCCCGTAAAAATAGCAGTAATCGGGTCAGCTTTGAAGTGCGCATGCGCAGTTCCGACGCGCATTGAAGGGCTCAGGGGTGGCAGATTTGACGAAGCTGCGTGGCGCGCTGGCGGCGATGCGAGTGATGGCGCATCCCACCAGGCGCGCCAGCCTTAAAAATACAGAACCTGAGCAGGTTGAATGGAGGAGTCTTGCCTTGGTGGTGCCGGCGGTGGTCTGCCCAGACGATTCAGTAAAAGCACAGCCCAGCCCAGCAAAGCCCAGCACAGCCCAGCCCAGCACAACCGGACCAGCTCAAGGCAAACCTGCATTCTCAGACTTCCTTGCTTTAAGGTAATAAAGGAGGTTGTGGGGGCAGGAGGAGCTTGTGGCAGGAGCTGTTGGGGGCAGGAGGAGCTTGCGGTGACAGGTGATGGTGGTGGGGGCAGCAGGTGACAGGAGTTGGTGGGGGCAGAAGCTGGTGGTGGTGGCAGGAGGAGCTTGCGGTGACAGGAGCTGGTGATGGTGGTGGGGGGCAGGAGTTGGCGGTGACAGGAGAAGCTGGTGGTGACAGGAGGAGCTGGCGGTGACAGGTGATGGTGGTGGGGGCAGGAGGTGGCAGGAGTTGGTGGGGGCAGAAGCAGGTGGTGGGGGCAGGAGGTGGCAGGAGATGGTGGGGGCAGAAGCTGGTGGTGGGGGCAGGAGGAGCTGGCGGTGACAGGAGCTGGTGATGGTGGTGGAGGCAGGAGCTGCCGGTGACAGGAGAAGCTGGCAGTGATAGGAGGAGCTGGCGGTGACAGGAGCTGGTGATGGTGGTGGGGGCAGGAGCTGGCGGTGACAGGAGAGCAGGCGGTGACAGGAGCTGGTGATGGTAGTGGGGGCAGGAGGTGACGGGAGGAGCTGGTGGCAGGAGTTGGGGGCAGGAGTTGGTGGGGGCAGGAGGAGCTTGTGGCAGGAGCTGATGGGGGCAGGAGGAGTTTGTGGCAGGAGCTAGTGATGGTGGCAGAAGCTGGTGGGAACAGGAGGTGGCAGGAGCTGGTGGGGGCAGAAGGAGCTTGTGGCAGAGCTGGTGGGGCAGGGGAGGGGGAAAAAAAAACAGGCAGGTGCTGGTGATGGTGGCAGGAGCTGGTGGGGGCAGAAGGAGCTTGTGGCAGGAGCTGGTGATGATGGCATGAGGGTAGCAGGAGCTGGTGGGGGCAGGAGGTGGCAAGAGGTGGTGGGGGCAGAAGGAGCTTGTGGCAGGAGCTGGTGGGGGCAGAAGGAGCTTGTGGCAGAAGCTGGTGGGGGCAGGAGGAGCTTGTGGCAGGAGCTGGTGGGGGCAGGAGGAGCTTATGGCAGGTGCTGGTGATATGGCAGGAGCTGGTGGGGGCAGAAGGAGCTTGTGGCAGGAGCTGGTGATGATGGCAGGAGGTGGCAGGAGCTGGTGGGGGCAGGCGGTGGCAGGAGGAGCTTGTGGGTGCAGGAGCTGGTGGGGGCAGGAGGAGCTTTTGTGGAAGGAGCTGGTGGGGGCGGAGGAGCTTGTGGCCGGAGCTGGTAGTGGCAGGAGGCGCTGATGGTGGCAGGAGCTGGTGATGGTGGTAGGAGCCGGATGGGGCTGGTGATGGCAGGAGCTGGTTGGGGCAGCAGGTGACGGTGGCAGGAGGAGCTGGTGGTGGCAGGAGGTGCCGGTTGGGGCAGGAGCTGGTTGGGGCAGGAGGTGACAGGAGGAGCTGGTGGTGATGGTGGCAGGAGGTGAGGGGGCAGGAGGTGATGGTGAACAAAATCTGATGGACTATTTTTATATTGAAAATAACAAATATGTTTTACCTTTTAATATCTACCTTAAATTGCATTGCTATTCAGATAGTGTACTTGTTTGTAGCCTAAATACTGAAATTTGCACTTAATACTGTAATTTTGTAACTTTTGTAAAGTGCCAGTAAAAATGTGGCTTTGCCAGTAAATTTTGGGTGTCATGCCAGTAAATTTAAATCTGGTAGGTTGGCAACACTGCTCCTGCTGTCTCTTTCCCCTGATCCCCCCCTTTGTGACAGCGGATAGGGGATCCTCTCCCTGCACCAGCTGTCATTTAAAAGACATTGAGGGTTATTTACAAAAGGCAAATCCACTTTGCACTACTGCACTTGAAATTGCACTGAAAGTGCACTTGAAATGCACTGAAAGTGCACTTGGAAGTGCAGTCGCTGTAGAGCCAAAGGGGACATGCAAGGAAAATAAAAAACAGCAATTTAGCTTGCACATGATTGGATATTAAAATCAGCAAAGTACTTACTAAAGTAGTGCAAAGTGGATTTGCCTTTCGTAAATAACCCCCATTGCGTCTGTGCGGGGCTCCGCTCACATGGCCACATCATTCATTCCCAGTTTCCTGTGAATGAATGATATACTAGTACCATCATCCACCACAGCAGACAACTTGTAGTTCTGAATGAACTGGAAGGGTGCTGATGGGCGCACTTTTTGTTAATTCACAAACCCTGCAGCTTTTAAACAGGTAGCCTGTATGAAGGTACTTGAAAAGTACTTGAAGTACTTGGAGGTACTTGGAAGGCAGGGTTTGTCTGCAGAAACCTGTCCATGCAGTCGGGTGCAATGCTTTCCAGGCTCCTGCAGTTAAAAATAAGAGTGCACATTTTTTTTCTGCAAAAATATGTGCATTTATTATTTTCCTAAAAAGGTGAACTTATCCTTTAAAAGAATAACTTTACAATGAGCCTCTAAGTCTATTTCCTACCTGGGAATTCACTTGACCCCTTAAGCCCCGTACACACGATCAGAAAATCGTATGGAAAATACAGATTTAGAAGCGATCGTACGATAATCGGATCATTAGTACAGAGCTTTCGAGAGCTGATCAGGACAGTTCATCCGATTATTATTCTAGCGGACATGCACAAATTTTTTTTCGAACGATGCCAGATCGTATGATTTTCGTTTAATCAGTACGGCTATCATTCGAAAATGCAATAGAAATGCATTACAACACATGACATCACTTCCAAATTTTTTTTCTGTCCTGCGGGAATTTTCGTGACTTTAGTAAACTCATCAGATTTGATCTAAGATTAGCATGCAATAAAAAACAGACGATCATTCGTCCGATAATCTCATTGTGTGTATGGGGCATTAGAAAGGTTAAAATGAAAATTTTTCCTAGAATATATTTATTAAAAGAGAAGTATGTTTTCTTTTTTTTCTTTTTTTTTATAATCATACTTACCTCGGTGGATGGAGCATCAGACGAATGCTGCAGCTGTCCCCCGGCGTCTCTGCACTGAGAACTGAGCCACCGAACACCACCGATGGCTCAATTCTCACTCCTCCCCGAGTGGAGAGATGCTGCCTGTCAATCATCATCTGTCCTGCTCTGATCCTCCGCGCTCAGTGGCTCGCTGAGCCTGCCATAAATCACAGCAGCTGGTGGATCCAGACTTGGGAAGTCGGGATGACGCGGTACCTTGACTGATGGCAGTGACGTCAGCAGAGAGTGGACTTCAGACCGATCTCCGCAGAAAACAGGTCACAGGAGTGCAAAACGAATTGCACTCCTTTGACACTTAGGAGAAGCCCAGCCTAAAAAGCTCAGGCTGTATTTCTCCTTTAAGATCTTTCCCCATTGTGGTCCCAATGCTGTTTAAAAATAAAACTTTATGTGGGGAAACAAATAACCAGAATTAATAGATTAACATTACAGTGGTGTGAAAAAGTGTTTGCCCCCCTTCCTCATTTCCTGTTCCTTTGCATGTTTGTCACACTTAAGTGTTTCGGAACATCAAACCAATTGAAACAATAGTCAAGGACAACACAAGTAAACACAAAATGCAATTTGTAAATGAAGGTGTTTATTATTAAAGGTGAAAAAAAATCCAAACCATCATGGCCCTGTGTGAAAAAGTGATTGCCCCCCTTGTTAAAACATACTATAACTGTGGTTGTCCACACCTGAGTTCAATTTCTCTAGCCACACCCAGCCTGATTATTGCCACACCTGTTCACAATCAAGGCATCACATAAATAGGAGCTGCTTGACACAGTAAGGTCCACCAGAAGATCCTTAAAAGCTACACATCAAGCCGAGACCCAAAGAAATTCAGGAACAATTGAGAAAGAAAGTAATTGAGATCTATCATTCTGGAAAGGGTTATAAAGCCATTTCCAAAGCTTTGGGAATCCAGCGAACCACAGTGAGAGTCATTATCCACAAATGGCGAAGACATGGAACAGTGGTGAACCTTCCCAGGATTGGCCGGCCGCCCAAAATTCCCCCAAGAGCGCAGCGACGACTCATCCAAGAGGTCACAAAAGACCCCACAACAACTTCCAAGGAACTGCAGGCCACACTTGCCTCAGTTAAGGTCAGCGATCATGCCTCCACCATCAGGAAAAACTGGGCAAAAATGGCCTGCATGGCAGAGTTCCAAGGAGAAAACCACTGCTGAGCAGAAAGAACATCAAAGCTCGTCTCAATTTCTCCAAACACATCTTGATGATCCCCAAGACTTTTGGGACACATTCTGTGGACCGATGAGACAAAAGTGGAACTCTTTGGAAGGTGTGTGTCCAAGTATATCTGGCGTAGAGGAACACTGCATTTCAGAAAAAGAACATTATACCAACAGTAAAATATGGTGGTGGTAGTGTGATGGTCTGGGCTGTTTTGCTGCTTCAGGACCTGGAAGACTTTCCGCGATAAAAGGAACTATGAATTCTGTGTCTACCAAGAGATCCTGAAGGAGAATGTCCGACCATCTGTGCGTGTACTCAAGCTGAAACGAACTTGGGTTCTGCAGCAGGACAATGATCCTAAACACACCAAGCAAGTCCACCACCGAATGGCTGAAGAAAAACAAAATGAATACTTTGGAGTGGCCTAG
The DNA here is from genome assembly GCA_028564925.1 of Lithobates sylvaticus. NCBI lineage: Eukaryota > Metazoa > Chordata > Amphibia > Anura > Ranidae > Lithobates > Lithobates sylvaticus. The sequence goes on from CM053028.1 coordinate 263,279,213, forward strand.
CCAAAGTCCTGACCTGAAACCTATTGAGATGTTGTGGTATGACCTTAAAAAGGCCGTCATGCTCGAAAACCCTCTAATGTAACTGAATTAGGACAATTCTGCAACGATGAGTGGGCCAAAATTCCTCCAGGACTCTGTAAAAGCCTCATTGCACGTTATCGCAAACGCTTGGTTGCAGTTGTTGCTGCTAAGGGTGGCCCCAACCAGTTTATTAGGTTTATAGGGGGCCATCACTTTTTCACACAGGATATGGTTTGGATTTTTTTTCACCTTTAATGAATAAACACCTTCAATTTACAAATTGCATTTTGTGTTTACATGTGTTGTCTTGACTATTGTTTAAATTGGTTTGATCTTCCGAAACACATAAGGTGACAAACAATGTAAGGAAAGGGGGCAAACACTGTTTCACACCACTGTATATTACAACCCAAGCTTAAAGGGGTTTGGGGTATTTTCAACCTATGGCATATCATCAATCCCTGCTAGACTCCACCCCACAAACTACAGATAATGCGCCTCTCACCGCTCTCACAGGCTTTGCTGAAGCAGTGGGCTGTTGGCCACGCTGCTGTCAGTCAAATTCTAAGACAAGGAAGCAGGGTGTGGGGCCAAGCTGCACTGTCTGTGTCTAAGGACGCAGGCCGTGTGGCTTGGAATTTAGCCCACAGGTGTAATACAAAAGGAAAGGGCTTCCTGTGGTGGCACACTGAGAAGAGGAAGAGCCAAGAGCGCTGGCAGGGGATCCCAGAAGAGGTGGATTTGGGCCGCTCTGTGCAATTCTGAAATTGCACAGAAAATTGAAATTGCACTGAAAGTGCACTTGGAAGCGCAGTCGCTGTAGAGCCAAGGGGGGCATTCAAGGAATATAAAAAACAGCATTTTAGCTTGCACATGATTGGATAATAAAATCAGCAGAGCTTCCCCTCGATTTAAGATCTACCCCTCAGATTTACAGCGACTGCACTTCCACCCTTCCACTCATCCCTCCTCCCTTCCTGGCAAACTCTCAGGAGAGTAAGAGAGAGCTGTGCATGATGTCATAAGCCTAGGCTTTTTACCAGACAAGAAATGGGAAGTGGGCTGTATAAGGTATTTAATGGCAGAAAAAAAAATGTTTTACTATCCAAAGTTAAAACAACAAGGACAGAATATTTAGTAGATGAAAAGTTAACTTTATTGCTATCACAAGGTATAAACTGCATCCCTTTTGATAGCATGGGCCATGACAGGTCCTCTTTATGTAGGTCTAATAGACCCTAGGTCTCTCCTCTGCTCTCCAAAGCATCTGATCAAATCAAGATCAGTTTGATCAGATGCTTTACAAGCCGGAAACATCTTGTAAAATAACTGGAAGTGACGAAATCCTTGTCACTTACAGTTTCTGACATCACATAGGGGGAGGAACAACAAAAGCTCTTCTCATTCTGTCTAGGGCAGGAGAGCCGCTAGAGGCGGAAGGAGCGGGGAAGACCCTCTTCCGCCTGTAAAAGTGATCGGACGCTTTTACATGATAGGGAACTGCCAGCGGAACAAAACGATATCTGGATCATGGCTGCAGCTTCAGAATCCACTGCCCCCCAACAGGACGTACAGGTATGTTCTAAGGATAGGAAGTGGTTAAGGTAAAAACAGATTGAGTTTATAACCACTTGTCCTCTTGACTGCTCTGCCTATTTCATTGGTGTTCATACTTTTATTTCTTTTCTTTTACTGTTCCATTTTTTATGCAGTGACTATGTACAATACATCCTATGTTCAACGACATTCATACTTTACACCTTTGGGGGTTAAGTTAGACAAATTAATGCATTCCTTGCATTAAGGTAAAAAAAATGTCCCTGTTCTCGCCTCTAGGAGAGGTGGGCAGCGTGTGCGGTGGTTTCTTGCTTTGATGTTCACCTCTTACTGGATGAGTCACTTTTCACGCCGGCATCCATTTATATAAAGGTGGGCAGGAGAGCATTTTAAAAGTGGATAGTGTCCTTACCCGTCCTTACCCTTAGTGTTTTTACCCGTCAAAAGCTCTACCTTTTGACGGGTAAACTCTCACAGGATGTCTTCAGTGTTCTGTGTGCAGCATTTTCTTCGCATATGTAAGCCTGACATTGCTCGCAGAGTGCTTGTAAAGTGCTCATTACAGCTGTTTACAAGAGTGGAATAAATCTAAAGCAGTTTAAAATAGCTACATATTAAAGTTTAAAGGAGAGGTTCACCTTTAAAATTTTTTTATAAATGAACAGCTTTTTGCAGGTATAAAAATGTGCATTTATTATTTTTTTAGTAGGAGCCTGTAAAAGTGTGCACCCGTGATCATCAGATCACGGGTGTAATCTCAGGTTCCTTCAGACTGTCAGGGTAGCTCTCTGCCCTTACCTCAATATGGGGAGGCAGTTACTGAATGACCAGAAGATTCATTGAACTACCAAAAGCGCTCATCAGCGACCTGGTAGTTTATTGAGAACTACAAGCTCTCAGCCGCAATGGCTGACGATAGTTGTAGTGTTTCCATTCACAGAACTCTTTTAAATGATGTGGCAAGGAGTGCGGAGCTCCGCACAGCCGGGTTTTATTTGCCAGCACACTTCAGATTAAGTCCAAATGTATTTTTGTATTGGAAAATGACAACAGCAAAAGTGTGTGGTGAAGGAAGATGGGGGGGGCATGGCGATCTGAGCCAGAAGTGGGAGTGGGTCCCTGGCAAAACAAGGGACCCACTCCCCCCCTCCCCTCCAAAAAGTGCGACTGTGGCAGGGGGGAGGGTGCAAACCAGCTGAACTTCCCCTTTTGGGTAAAGTTCTGCTTTAACTGTAAAAAAAAAAAAAAAAAGGCTCATAAAATGTATAATTTAATTGTTGGTTTTAGATATGACTCAGAAGTTAGGGATTTATTTTCCTTTGCTATCCTTACAAATGTATGTTTATTTTTTTACTGCTGTGACCCGAATACAGTACAATACTTTTATCCAATTTCTGCTAGATAAGTAGTGAAAAAGTTCCAGTCTATCAGTTTGTCTGTCTGTCAATCTAATCTTATCTAATCAAACTGAATCAAAATGAATCGAAATCAGTATATAAATTCAAAATGTTTAGATAAACTGTGTTTATTTTTCAATCCTATAAATGTTCAGTAACATTTAAAAATTATACTGCGCCAACACTAAAATGGTAATATTGAGCTGCTGACACTGTAATAGAACTGATTGCATAAGTAATGTGGTATAAAGTGTAGCGCTGGGATGTATACACAAATAAAAGTGCAAAGATACAAAATTTTTTAAAATAACTAAAAACAATAATGAATCATACAAACAAAGCACCATAAGATCATAAACATAAATAAATCATAATGTCCATAAAAATGGACGTGATAAATCATGAAAGAATTCCAAAAAAAGGAATAAGTGACTGATGTGAAAAAGTTCAATAAGTGTTCAAACTGCTACTTCTGTGAAGAGGACCACCGAGAGTGGAATTTGACATCAAATGTGCAGCCACCACCAGACACAATGATCGGGTACTCTTACCAGATCTAATGGGCTAATAATAAGCAGCCAAATGCACAGAGAACCAAACAGGATAGGACTCCACGGGGACCAGCATACATGGAACCAGCACATACGAATCCAGCACGGATGGAATATAGCTATTCCAACATAGCGTCCAAAAAATTCAAGGTTCAATCAGGCAAATATAAATTGAGGAGGAAAAAAGACAACATAGCATAAAATCCTTAACAAGTCGTTTTATTGAAAAAGTAATGCACTTACATCAATATGGATGGAGACAGGCACTGTAGATATGTGATCACAGAAGAAAAGATAATGAGGAGCGCGACCCAGGGACGTATTGTGCTGGCTCCATGTTATCTTTTCTTCTCAGTCACTTTATTACTTTTTTTGGAATTCTTTCATGATTTATCACGTTGAATTTTCATGGACATTATGATTTATTTATGTTTATGATCTTCTGGTATTTTGTTTGTATGATTTACATTCATTATTGTTTTTAGTTATTTTCACATTTTTTGTATCTTTGCACTTTTATTTGTGTATACATTCCAGCGCTACACTTTATACCACAATCCTATAAATGTAGTTGCCACTGAACAGTTTCAGATACTAAACGTTGAATACGCTTTAATGCTATCTTCAGGCATCAGTTATTTGGAGCATAAATGTCACCTTCTTGTATAAGGGGTGACTTGCAGTAAGTGCACTTTTGGCTCTAGGCAACTTTCGCAAATGTTTATTTTAGAAAAGAAGTACTGTTTAAATAATGTATTCTGTGCAATTTACCTTGGTTTTGCAATTTGCACTTAAGATTTATAGTTACAATCAGTGTATGGAAACTCATCATCCGTTTTGGGTATGTTGGCATCATGCCTCACTGTATTTATTTAAGCAAAACATTTTTTGTAAATTTGTTCCAATGTTACTTGCCTGGACATCCTGCCAGTGACAGCACCTCCTGTTGCAGGCTGATCCACTGTGTCAGTTAACAGCAGTGTTGTCAGACTCCTTGTCCACTCCTTTGGTTGGCTGAAGCAGCAAATATGGCAGGTACCGTAAAACCTTGGTTTGAGAGTAACTTGGTTTGAGAGCGTTTTGCAAGACAAGCAATTTAATAAATTTTGAATTGATTTACAAGTAGCGTCATGTCACAACTGAGTATAAAAGAGAAGAGAGGCGCCTCAAAGTTTAGCAATATAGTTACATTTAATGAAGGTATGACATTTAGAAACTCACATGGTTAATGATTAAAACAGGCACATCTAAGTATGCAGGCATCAGGGGGAAAAGATGTCCAAATAGACCATCCTCCTCACTGCCATTGACGTTGTCCCTTCCACGCTGCGCTCCACGAGTGGTTCAAGCCTCGCTTTCAGATTGCTCTACTGCAGGGTAGTCTTCTCGGTCATGATTGCAGACAGCTTTACCCCGGATGCCTGCATACTTAGATACGCCTCTTTTTCTCATCAACCATGTGAGTTGCTAAATTTTGTACCTTCATTAAATGTAACCATATTGCTACACTTAAAGGCGCTGCTCTTCTCTTTTATACTCTGTAGCTCCTGCTGGATTTTGCTTCTAATCTCCTTGTGGAGGCTTCCATTTGTGGATGGACATTGTATGTTTACACAACATATCACATTGCTATAATATTTTTATATGGACTATAAACTGAAGGATCTATGAATTAATGGCTGTGGAATGAATCATTTGAGTTTCCATTATTTTTTATGGGGAAATTCGCTTTGAAATACAAGTGCTTTGGATTACAAGCATGCTTCTGGAACGAATTATGCTCGCAATCCAAAGTTTTACTGTATAGATATTTTATTACCCAGTTACATTGGTCGAGGAATTCCAGGTATGGAAATTTTATACAGTTACATTGGTCCAGAACATCTGTTTTGTTTTCCTCCGATTGAGCTGGGGCTCTGATCTGAACATGTGAAATGGGCGCCTTCTCTGTGTCAATAGACGCAGACAGGGCAGCCCGGGAGCAAGCATGCACAGTGTCTCTATGGAAAGCGGCTTTCTGTGGGGGCACTCACCGAAGAGGAGGGGCCTGGAGTGGCGGCGGGAGACCACAGAAGGAGAGGATCGGTCTGCTCTGTGCAAAAGCATTGCACAGAGCAGGTAAGTATAGACATGTTTGTTATTTTAATTTAAAAAGCCAAAGCTTTAATACCATTTTAAAGTGGTTGTATAGCCCGATCGGTCCCCTCGGTCCCTTTTACCAGCGGCGCATGAGCGCTGAATGGAGGACTTTGCAGGGACTGACGTCATTGCGGCTCCGGCCACTTGCAGGGCTGGAGCCTGCGAACCCAGAAGAAACGCAGAGGGAACATGTCAGCCCCATCGGCGGTGACCAGGCGAACTGCGGGAGCTTCGTTCTAAGGTAAGTATTTCATAATGTGCTAGTATGCTATGCATACTAGCACATTATGCTATTGTCTCGCAGTTTTTTGGGGGGGGCGAGGGGTTTCAGGGGTTTACTACCGCATTAATGCAGAGAATACATTAAGGTAAAAACCTTAAGCCTTCAGAACGATTTTAATTCTACCCAGATAACCAGATAAGAAAATTGGAACATTTATTTAAATCAGAGGATCATCTCCTTGTATAGCACTTTACTGTTTTATTGGATGTGATCATACTGATTTGTTTAAAAAAAAAAAAAAAAGTGTTTTTTCTTTTTTTTCTCGAAGTGACGAAGGAGTCCTGCGTGGGCTTGAAACCTTGCACCTTTACTGCTGTGATAATAAACTTTTGGGTGCTGCTTCAAAGATCCATGGTTTGGGGGCAACATATGCTTTGTTCTTTTGCGCTCTGCCTCCTCCAAATCTCCAAATAATTATTTTTTCCTGCCATGATCTGACTCGTTAGAGGACAGCTATGTTAGTTTTTCATAAGCTCACTGTATTTAGGAACTTAACTTAACTAACTTAACTTTTTAGTGCGCATAGAGCTGGGCACATGGCTTTAAAGCGGTTGTAAACCACTGGACGTTTTTTTTTTGCTTACCTGCAAGGTAAAGGCATAATGTGCTAGTATGTATTGCATACTAGCACATTATGTGAAACAAAGCATTCCAGCGATATATTTCATCGATGGAGGCCGCTTTCATCTTCACCCGTCTTGCTTGCGAGTTTGCGGACTCCGGCTCTGTTCCTGGTCGGAGCAGCCGTTCACAGCAAAGGGCTCTGAAAAGAACGCTTCTTCAGAGCGTATGCGCCAGTGATGTTACTGGCTGCATGTACACTAAATATATCCTTAAACGGTGCACATTTAGAAGGTATTTACACTACCTATAGGTAAGCCTTATTTTATAGGCTTACCTATAGGTAAAATGTAATGTTGGAAGTTTACTTCCACTTTAACCAACGCACACTGCTCATTCAAAACAAATGGAAGAGAGAGGCTGAGGAGCTCATGGAGGATGTTAAAACATACTAGTAAGAAAGAGTTTCATGAAAAATTGATTACAGGGCCATTAAGTAGTGGCTGTGTATGGATTATGTTTGGAGAATAAGGATATTGTTTGTTTTATCACTTCAAGCACTTGTTACATATACTGGCCTCTTTAAAGAATTGCTAATAAATATTTTATTTCTGGCTTTTTCAGAAAAGATGACAAAGAATATGCACTGAAGCAGATTGAAGGTACAGGAATATCCATGTCAGCGTGTAGAGAGATTGCAGTAAGTGTGAATTAGTGAAAAACTATGGTTCATTATATGCAGTTAAACATTTTCACATTGTCATTGTTAGACATTTACTATGAATATGCATACGCCACCGAAGGCTAAAGCTGCCATACACTTTCAGTTCGGGTTGCGGGAGAAGTCTTGGTTGCAATTGAACAAATCTGATTTAGACCCTTTTCACACTGGAGGCTTTTTCAGGCGCTATAGCACCTGAAAAAAGCCTCAGCTGGAAACCCAGTGTGAAAGCCCGAGTGCTTTCACACTGGGGCGCTGTGCTGGCAGGGCGTCACAAAATGTCCTGCCAGCAGCTTATTTGCAGCAGTGGAGGAGCGGTGAATACACCGCTCCTGCCCATTGAAAACAATGGGGCAGCGCCGCCATACCACCGCAAAGCACCACTGCAGTGGCGTTTTGCGGGCAGATTTAACCCCTTTTCGCCCGCTAGCGGGGGGTTAAAACCACCCCCGCTAGCGGCCAAATAGCGCCGCTAAAACGACGGTAAAGCGGCGCTAAAATAGAGCCGCTTTACCGCTGACGCCTGGGACGGCTCAGTGTGAAAGGGGTCTTAGATTTGGCCCTCCATGACAGTGGCTAAATGTGATCGGTATGGGCATTTCAGGCCAGTGCCGACTACCCATATTGTTTGGTGGACAGCTGAAATGACTGTTCTTAAAGAGGAGGTCCCGCAAATTTTTTTTTTTTTTAAAAGTCAGCAGCTGTAAATACGGCAGCTGCTGACTTTTAAAATATGGACACTTACCTGTCCAGGGCGCCCGCAATGTCGGCACCCGAGGCCGAACCGTCCCTCGGTCCTCGGATGCTGCCACCGCCACCTTCGGTAAGGGTATCAGGAAATGAAGCCTTGCGGCTTCACTTCCCGGTTCCCTAATGCGCATGCGCGAGTCACGCTGCGCAATCTGAATGGTCCTTGTTGTCTCTGGGACCTGTGTGTGTCCCAGCAGACAGCACAGGGGACGGGAAGAGGCGTAGACTCCCGCGGGAGTCTATACCCGGAAGTGGGTGCAAATACCTGTCTTAGACAGGTATCTGCACCCCCCTCTCTCCTGAAAGGTGCCAAATATGACATCGGAGGGGGGGAAGGGTTCAGAAAAGCAGAGGTTCAATTTTTGTGTGAACCTCCGCTTTAAAGAGGAACTTGCAGTCTGCTCACATAATTTGTAATAAAAACATCTTTGCTATTCTGAAGCTTCTTTCCAACCACTTTTCATATTATTTTATATATACTGTGATTCTGTACTTGCCAAATATGCTGCAGAAATCTTCCACCACTAAGTCTGGCTGCAACACTTTTAACTGTGGGCAGCTGAAGCTGCTGCCTGTTCACTTCCTGGATTTACACAGACACACAGAGGCACACCTTCGGCTCTGCAGCCCTGCAGCTCTAATTGGCCCTCTTCTGACTCATCCCCCCTCCCTTCCTGGCAAACTCTCAAAAGAGTGAGAGAGAGAGCTGTGCATGATGTCACATGCCTAGGCTAATGACTAGACAAGAAACAGAAAGTGGGCTGTATAAGGTATCTACTGGCAGAAAAAAATGTTTTACTATCCAAAGTTAAAACAACAAGGGCAGAAGATTTAATAGATGGAAAGTTGAAAAAATTATCGAAGGTCTGCTTTAAAATTGAAATTATATACAGTATGTACCATGTTTTTTAAAGAAAATATGAGTGAGCGGGAAAAACACATTTCTTTTATTTCGTATGAAATTCAGATTTTACTGTAGGTCATAACAGAATGGTACAATCATAAAACAAAACATGGCAACAGGTAAACAAATGAAATGACCCCTGTTCAAAAGTCTGCATACCCTTAGTTCTTAATACTGTGTATTGCCCCTTTAGCATCAATGACAGCGTGCAGTCTTTTTTAATAGTTGTCTATGAGGCCTCAAATTCTTGCAGGTAGTATAGCAGCGCATTGGTTTTGGCAAAACTCTTTGGTTGTCTTGCATGAACCGCATGCTTGCAATCTCCCCAGAGTGGCTCAATGATATTAAGGTCAAGAGAATGTGATGGCCACTCCCAAACCTTTTTCTACTTTAACCACTGGAGGGTCAACTTGGCCCTGCTTAGGGTCATTGTCAAAAGGTTTAAGAGCGCCCAAAGGTGCAGCTTTCATGCAGAAAATGCAACTTGTCTGCCAGTATTTTCTGATAACATGCTGCATTCATCTTGCCATCGTTATTCACACGATTGCCTTTAGAGATAACACCCCCCAAAACATCAGTAAGCCACCACCATGCTTCACAGTGGGGATGGTATTTTGTTGCTACAGGCCCTGTTGACCACTCTCCAAACATACCGCTTAAAGGGGTTGTAAAGGTAAATGTTTTATTTGCTAACTAGCTTCCTTTAAGCTAATGCAGTGCTAGTTCACTTACCTGTTCCTTCAATTTCTCTTCTAAATGTTACTAATCCTTGTTTGAAAATCTCACTTCCTGTTGGTCTTCATGGAGTTTGTCACCGTCAGTCGAGCCGTTTTGCCTGGTGGCGAGTGATCATGCTCACCTCCCCCCTCCCCTCCCTAGGACTACAGCCCTGCATGGAGACGCTCTCTATCACAGAGACACAGGGGCTGGGGGTTAGTGGGCTGGTCTACGCCTGTGAATGAGAACGTTGCTCGTTCTCTTTAGATGAAATATATGTAGTTCCGTGGTTTAATGCACGCGCACATCATCAAATTATTAGTAATCAGTATGTAACAGAGTGTGGTAATAGGTTAAAAAATGTTTTATATTTACAACCCCTTTAAGGTTTTGACAATACAGCCCTATTTTGGTCATCATTCCAGAGTACAGTATGCCAGAAGCTATGAGACGTGTCAAGGTGTTGTCAGTCATATTGTAACCAGGCTTTTTTGTGGCATGTGGCAACTTGACCATGCAGCTCTTTTTTGTTCAAGTATCCTCATATTATGCTCCTTGAAGCAACCACGCCATAATTTTCCAGGGCAGCCTGTATTTCTCCTGAGGTTACCTGTGGGTTTTTCATTGTATCCCGAACAATTCTTCTGGCAGTTGTGGCTGCAATCTTTCTTGGTCTACCTCACCTTGGCTTGGTATCAAGAGAGCCCCACATTTTCCACTTCTTAATAGGTGATTGAACGGTACTTGCTGGCATATTCATAGCTTTGGATATCTTTTTATATCCTTTTCCATCTTTATAAAGTTTCATTACCTTGTTATGCAGGTCTTTTGTCAGTTCTTTTCTGCTCCCCATGGCTCTGTATCTAGCCTGCTCAGTGCATCCACGTGAGAGCTAACAAACTCATTGATTATTTATACACAGAAACTAATGGTAATTTACGAAGCCACAAATGTGGGAAATAACCTTTAATTGCCATTTTTAACCTGTGTGTGTCACCTTCTGTGTCTGTACCAAGGCCAAACATTCCAGTGTATGTACACTTTTGATCAGGGCCATTTGGGTGATTTATTTTATACTTATGATTTAAATAGGAGCCAAGCAACTAAGTGATAATAAATGGTTTCATATGATCACTTTCCTAAAATAACAGTTTTTGGCATGATCTGTCATATTTTTAATACCAATGCCAAAATTTCACAATTTCTACCAGGGTATGTAAACTTTTGAGCCTGAGCCCTAATACAGGAAGTGGTATCACCAACCTGTCTTTACTGTTTGGCAAAGGTATATGAATCATAAAAGCGGCAGATCAGAATTACAAATCCTTTGGCAGCCACGATTTTTCACATACAGTATGAGTATTTAGCAGTTTACCTGTGTTTCAGCTCTAACAGCAGCTCTAACAAATTAGCTGTTTATTTCTAAGCAATCATGGGTAGAGAAGTTATTGTTGATTCACATAATTAGACCTTACAGCAGCTGTCTTATGCCTTTTTATAACTTTTTTATGAGGTGGAGTGGTAATATGCATAAAACAGGCTAGACGTGTTTTGGGGAGGAATAAAATGACAAAATAATGAATTTTGGATTTTGTCTGAAATCCCTCTTAAAACCCCTTCTGGACCTCCCATCATGGATTTACATTGATACTTTGACGTTAAATGTCGTTATGACAGCAGATAACTGCCATAACTCTAGTATTTTCTTCAACATCGGGCGATTTGCTTTAGGATAAAAGTGGTCTCCGTGGCAGGTTTGCCGCAAGATCACTTTTATCGGAGGCAGGAGAGGTGCCCACCCCCTCTCTGCCGCTTACCGGATCCGTCGGTAGTGGGGGAGATGATCAAATGTATTCCCCTGAGAGGCAGGAAGTCGAGTGAGGCAATGATGGCCCCCACTCGACTCAATGCCATTGGATGACGGAAGCGACGTCAAATGTAATTTCCGCCCAATACCCTTAAAGGGACAATTTATTTTTTACTGAAAAAAAAAAAAATACCTAAAATAAAATACATTTAGGTGTAAATGTGAGATCTGAGGTCACATTAAAGAGGTCCTGTCATGCTTTTTTTTCTATTACAAAGGATGTTTACATTCCATGTAATCTTTAGAAGGGAGGGTCAAGTGGAACAAAAGGTAACAGCTGTGGGGGATGATCAGATGAAGAAATAGAAAATAAAGTTGTTAGGTGTAGGTAGGATAGGCTTCTCTGAAGAGAAGGGTTTTCAGGGATCATGTAAAAGCTAATAGAGTAGGAGATAATCAGACAGATTGTGGTAAGGAGTTCCATAGCATTGGAGAGACTCTGGAAAAGTCCTGGAGGTGAGCATGGGAGGAGGTGACGAGGGAGCTAGAGAGCAGGAGGTCTTGAGAAGAACGAAGAGAACGATTAGGTTGGTATTTTGAGACTAGGTTAGTGATGTAGCTGGGGGCAAAGTTGTGGCTTTGTAAGTAGTTAGTATTTTGAATTTCATTTGTTGGGTGAGCAGAAGCCAGTGGAGGGACTGATAATGATGAGTAGCAGACACAGAGCGTTTGGTAAGGTGGATGAGTCTAGCAGCCGCATTCATGATGGATTGAAGGGGGAATAGACCTATGCCTTAATCAGTGGGGAGTTCCTGCAAAAGGCTGTATTAACAGTCTGAGTTCTCGGAATTGTTCTGAGAACCAACCAGAATGACTTTAACTGACAGAGCTCTCTGATTGGCCAGAGACATAATGTGAAAAGACTGTGCACTTAACACATCTTTTTCTCTATTTCTGCCTGCCTATGCTAATACTTTTGTAGTTGGAATTAATTTTGGGATGTTTCTAGTGTTTTGGCACTTGAAGGTCTCTCGAAATACAGTAGGCAAATTCAATCCATAATGTTTGGACCTTCTCCAGATGTACTGTAAATGAATAACATGCACATAGTGGAAGAGTTTTTTTTATGTTCTAGGCAATTGCATTCAGAAAATAAAATCACTTAAAAACAACTGTTATTGAAAAAAGTTTTTATTTTTTATTTTAGACTATATGTACATTAACAAATGAGTAAGAGTTGGTACAGAAGTGTAATTTTTTCATAAATGAATATGTTTCATAAGTGTCCATTACTGTAGATGGAATGCATTTACCAGAACTATGGTAATTTCCCAGGCCGGAAAATGAAAATACCCTATGCAAAGTATAAAGTGCATGCTTCTTTGCAGACCAAGTAATGGACATAAAATATGCATATCATACATATCTATGTTAACAGAACAAACCAGGAGATATAATTCCAGAGTTGTATCTGGGGAAAAAAACACTGGCTGAAAGAAAAACTGTTTTAGATTCAAATTTTGTTTGAAAAACTTAAAATGTTATTGTTTTTAAATGTATGCTACCAAAATAAATTATGACTGCATTATATGTGTGTCAATACACAAAACGGTTATAAAAGTATTAGCAGTTGAATATAGACACTGCAAAATGGCATACTTTGCTCTCGTCACAAAGGTGTGACATAGCCCAAGCAAAGTCGTGAAGGGGTTAAAGGAAAACTATCTATACTGGCTTTTAATACTTGCTTTCTGAATTTAAGCAAATTTTCATTTAACTGCCCAGAAATGCTGTTAATAGAGAAACACCAGCAAGGGTGTGCTAAACCCACGTACCAAACCCACCGTGACATAAAACTTAGCTTTTCTTCATAACTATCTAAAACCCATTATATAGGAAATGGAAGGAAGTCATCAAAAATGCCAGGTGTGTAAACTTATAGAGCAAAGCAGAAATAGTGCATGGATCCAAAATGGGGGCACTTATATACAACTGCCTTCATTACAAGGCAATGGCAACCAGAGAGCAACTTCCGTTGGTCAGCCTTTCTGTCTGAGTGGAGATGTGTATAAGGTAGGGTCAGTATCCTGTCCATATAGCACACCCCAATGGCATGGATTGATACTGAGGGTTACTGTGGTTACTCAAAGGCTCAGCTTTTGAAGAGCTTTTCAGGCACTGTTTTTAGCGTGAAAGCCCCAGTGTGAAAGCGTTCATTGATTTCAATGGAAATACGTTTTTGTGAGCTTTTTAGGAGCTGTTTTTAGTGTGAAAGTGGTCTGAGGGTTACTGTGGTTACTCAAAGGCTTAGCTGCCCATCAAAATTATATATATCACAGTGCCCTACCAGCCTGGTAAAAAATATACTCATATCAATCCACTATGTCCACCAGTCCACAAGAATCTCCTGTATTTTCCTGCAGCTGAATCCACATTGCCCAATAAACTAGGTGCCCATAGATTGAAAAATAATTAAAAAAAACACAAAAATCCCTTAACACAACATGTTTTGAATTAAAGCAAGGCTTTATCGGGGTGTATTTGTAGAAAGTGCGTGACAAATGGCGGCTGCTTGCAGTACAGATTTGTTTATAATATGGGGAAGGGGCGTATCTAAGGGTTATGTTTAAGCGAAGAAATGTGAGAAAACGCGTCAACCATGCTCCCCGCCATGCATGCCATGATGCTGTTGCTGTAAATATTTTTTGATGTTGGATGCTTTTTATACAATAAAGCTTTTTTTCCTTATTTTTGGAGTGCGATCATGGCTTTGCCTTTTGAATCACTTGCCCAGTCCTTGGACTGGACCAGCACCTGATCATTAAGGAGGATATTATTATCACCTGGAGCGATATTATCTGTTTATTCAGGGGCCTATTTATGTCATCTTACGTCTGCGTGTGACACGCTCCCACATCCCACATCCCACTTCCGCGTTTGACAGAAATGCTGTTATCTTAATTGTACAGTACAGGACACAGGCATCTTATTCATACACCATGGGTTATAGGCTTGTACCTTCAGTTGAGTGGATACTGGCAAGCTTTTTACCGTTAACCAAAGTTTAGCAGAGAACAGGTGAAAGGGAAACGGTTCAAAACAGCAGGTAAACTTTCACTCTGCTGAAGGCCTGCGCAACACTCAACCTCAGAGTGCCAATTCATCCCTTGCACCAGAGCAGGACAAGGTTTTAACAACGGTCTCTGCATTCGATTCTAGCTGTTTTTCAGGCTTGCAAGAAGCAGCCTACTTGATAGAAGCAGCATTTTCTACATCTGTGTCGCAATTCCCTGGACAGATTACACCCTTAATGCAGCTATCTTTGTCCAGGGCTCAGAAATGTCTCTTTCCTGTTCCAATTACTCAACCAGAATTGTCCTATAATGTCAGTCCCAGAGGACACAGAAACAGAAGGATGTTGGGAAGTGTTATAGGAAGCTATGGAAGATTTCTCTCCCCCATCTTGCCACTATTTTGAAGAGGGAGATTCGCTTAACATGCTTTCTAACATTGCTAAGCTCATTGTCTCTGTCTGCAAAAGCCTTTGGTATCTTGCGATGCCCCTTTGGGCACAAAGAGACCTATGAAAACTGGCAAAACTGTTTATGATGGAATGTGCAGTCTATAACGATTGGGTCACTCCTGAAAGGCATTTCAGTCCCTGAAAAATATTTGCTGAAACTAGTGGAAAAAGTGTTTGCAAAAAAGTGGGCTGTTCCTAGTGTTGTCACCTGTCTGGGATTCACCCGGGCAGTCTGTGTTTTGAATCATGTGTCCGGGTTTCAGTCCATCTGATTCAACCCCCCAGACATTCTTAATACAGCATTTCATTGATTCAGTGCAGAGAATTCTCTGCTCACAGCTGACAGCTGTCAGCCTGCCAAGTTTATCACAACATTGTCAATTGGGAGATAACTATAAACAATGTATCCTTTAGTTCTTTTAGATCAGGGTTCTCAAACTGGCGGCCCCCCAGCTGTTGCGAAACTACATGTCCCATCATGCCTCTGCCTGCGGGAGTCATGCTTGTAACTGTAAGCCTTGCAATGCCTCGTGAGACTTGTAGTTTCGCAACAGCTGGAGGGCCGCCAGTTTGAGACCTCTGTTTTTGATCAAATAAATGAACTTTGGTCTGTAAATGAGGTCAGTTTAATCACTTAAAGACCAGGCCCTTTTCTGACACTTGAATGAATGAATGATTTGTATAGCGCTGCAAATGCAAACTGAATCGCCTCAAGGCGCTTGACTGCTCTTGTTGTCCTGCGATATTAGAAGAGGTGGGTCTTGAGTTTTTTCCTGAAGGCCTGATGGTTTTCTTCCAAGCGGATGTTGTTTGGTAGAGCATTCCATAGCCGAGGTCCCTGTACTGCGAATCTTCGTTCTCCCTTCGATTTGTACCGAGCTTTGGGAATGAGAAGGCGGTTCTAGTTTGTCGATCGAAGGCTGCGATTTGGTATGTATTTTTTTATTTTCTCACAAAGGTATTGAGGAGCAATTCCTTGTGTACATTTGTGGGTGAGGCAGAGGGTCTTGAATGTGATTCTTTCTTTTACCGTCAGCCAATGGAGGGTCCTTAGAGATGGGGAGATGGATTCCCAAGGTTTCTTTCCGGTGACTACTCTTGCTGCTGTGTTTTGGACGACTTGAAGGCGTGCAATCAGGTAATGCGGTAATCCTATGTAGAGGGAGTTTGCGTAGTCAAGTCGCGAATTGATGATGGTTCCTACTACTACTGCTTTCTCATTTTCCGGAATGAATCGAATGAGTCTGCGAAGCATGCGGAGGAGATGATAGGATCCGCTGATTACTGATCCTATTTGTGCCTCCATGGTCATCTCTGAATCAAAGATGACTCCGAGGCTTTTGGCTTTGGTGCTTGGGATGATGGTCTGGCCAAGGATGGTTGGTGGTGTCCATGGGGTCTTTGTTTTTTTCCTTCGATTTGCGTCGAGGAGCAGTAGTTCAGTTTTCGATCCATTAAGTTTGAGGGAGCTAGTGGTCATCCAGTCATCTATCAATGTGAGTTTTTTTTTTTTTTTTGTTGCTTACAAGTTAAAATCAGTATTTTTTGCTAGAACCTCCAAACATTATATATATATTTTTTTAAGCAGAGACCCTAGAGAATAAAATGGCGGTTGTTGCAATATTTTATGTCACACTATTTGCGCAGCAGTCTTTCAAACACAATTTTTTTGGGAAAAAAATACACTTTAATGAAATTATAAAAAAAAAACGTAAAGTTAGCCCAATTATAAAAAAAAAAAAAAAACGTAAAGTTAGCCCAATTTTATTTTTTTTGTATAATGTGAAAGATGATGTTACACCGTGAGAATCCTGAAAGAATTGTGATCTTTATTCTAATCTAAGCAAAAAAATCATGATTCTCATTTTAGCCAGAATCATCCAGTTTGGCTTGAAGAAAAATTGGCAAACCTAGCTGTTTCTGTGGTTGATTCTGCTGTCTTTGTCCTAAACAAACATCTCACTGTGCCTACTGAAGATGTTTTCCTTCTTTCAACAATTCTACGAATAGAAAATTTGGGACACTTAAAATCTCTCTTTAACCTGCCAGGCTCAGCCCTGCAAGCAAGCAGCTGTTGCTGCTCTTTCTTCAGATTCAGAATATTTTATTAATCCCAACGGGAAATTACTAAATCTACAATCTACCATTCGACTTCTGTACAACCAGCCTGTCCAGATCCACCATCTATAACAAGCGGCACTGATCATTGCATTCTGATGGCAGGGAAGGTTCCCTGCTGTCAGAACACAAAAGCACAGGGGGAGGATTCCCTCATCCACATCGAATGTGTGGATAGAGCAAACGTACGGTAACCTTTTTTTTTTTTTTTTTTTCATCCTGTTGGTTGAACAAAAAATAAAAAATGATGACTGTATGGGCTGCCTTACTGTATAAGTGCTTTTACATTTAACATTGAAACCTAGCTATACGCATTTATCCTGTTTTATTCAATAGTATTTCTTTTGACCTTGTAATCCGGGGATTTGTAAACTGCGTGATATAGCAGTGATTTTAATAGTGCTGCTTATCAGATAAAGCTGCATTGTGATTCCAGGAAATCCTAATCTTGGCAAATGCATGGTATGCACAGAAAATACTCAGCACTGCTTTCCTATTTAGATAAAGTTATATAAAAGACGCACACGGTTTCATTTATAGAGGAATTAAAGCTGTCCAGACACCTTAAAGGAGGGCATTGATGTGCAAGAAGTGAGAGGGGGAGATTTACTAGAGCTGGTGCACACAGAATCTGGTGCAGCTGTGCATAGTAGCCAATCAGCTTCTAACTTCAGCTTGTTCAAATTAGGCTTTGACAATAAAATCTGGAAACTGATTGGTTACTATGCACAGCTGCACCAGACTCTGTGTGCACCAGTTTTAGGCCCCTTTCACACACGCATTCTGATCAGGTCCGTCTGTCAGTTTTTCAGGAGGACCTGATATGGACCCTGCATTGTCCTCTATAGAGTGGTTGATGTCGGCAAACACATGTCTGCCTTCCTGTTTGCCAAAAACAAATGGATAGTGGTCCTATTTTCCATCCGTCTGGCAGCTCAGATCAGTTGGCTTTGGATGAAAACGGACAGGCAGTCCGTTTTCATCCGATTGCCCCATAGAGGATAGTGGGACTGTGTCCGCATAGCGGAGCCGACACGGACCTGTCATCCTCCTGCTCAGTGGGGATCAGCGGAGAGATCCCCCGCTGAGCAAGCGGATTCCGCATAGCGGAGGCGCCCGTGTGAAAGGGGCCTTAGTAAATCTCCCCCAAAGGGATGTGTATATATGTAGTCTCTCCAATTATCCAAGTTGATAAGTTTATTTTTTTCTCCCTTTTCTATCTTCATGGGCATAGATTTTGCCCGGCCTCACCCTGTTCCCCTAAGTGAAATCAATTGCAACTGGACAAAATTGTCTAAAGCTAATACACAACAGACCATGCTCTGAAAAGCAATTTGCAGTGGATCGCTTTTTAGAGTGTGGCCAAGCAGCTACTGTCAGATGTTTAGGAGGTACAGTTCTTTTTTGACAAACGCTGTTTACAATGGGGCCAATGCACTGCAACCAAATGCTTGGCTTATAGTTACGGCACAGTCCCATTGATTTGGATGGCTATGTGTAACAGGCGGTCCCACCTGTCAACTTGTCATTCTCGTGTTTGTTAACCCACAAAAAAAAAAAATCCTGTTCCCTTAAAGCATGCAGCATAGCACTTGTGCTGTGTCATTTGGACCCCTCTATCACCTGTAAAAGCTGTCTGATCCTGCCTGGCTATACCCTCCCCCTTGTAAACTGACTACGGTATATCACGACCGCTGAGCCCTGACACAGTGGTCAGTTTAGATGCCTCTTGTCGGCTCAGTGTCCATGCCGCTCTGCTCCCCACCCTTCTCCCCTCCTGCTGCTCAAATGATGGTTAACATTACATATTCCTCTCTGTGTATTAATGTAATGTGTCCTGTGTCTATGCCTTTTAAAAATAATGCTGCAATATACCTGTTTTAGAGCGCTGATCGTCAGTCACGTGATCCGCTGACTTTCTCTCGCATGACAGCTGCAGTGGGTGGGGCCGCCTCTCTCCTCCTCCCCTCCTGACTGACGTCAGCGGGGGGATCCTCAGCGCCACCCGCTGCAGCTGTCAGGCCAAGAGAGAAGAGAGACGGTGGATCACGTGACTGCCGATCAGAGCTCTGAATCGGGTATATTGCAGCATTATTTTTATAAGGCACAGACACAGGGCACATCACATTAGAGAGGATTATGTAATTTTAACCTAGTGGGTTAACAAACCCTTTAAATTTGTCATGCCTGTGACGCAAAGCATTCCAGCCACGCATGTGAACAGCCTCCTCCAGTTGTACTTTACACCTTAGCAGGGCAGCCTGTAGGTTGTAAAACAACTGCCAGCCTGCCTGTTTTTGCCACCCTCGGCTGCCTATGGGAAAACGGCGTAACACAGATAGTCACTGGTTGTCTGGTTAGGTATGTTATTGTCTGTAGTTATAGAATCATAACCTGATGACAGCACCAGTATTCTCCTGTTGATGGTGTCTACCGTTGCTCACATGCATAAGGCCGAGTTCACACATATGCGAATTGGATGCAGGTTTCCCTGCATCCATTTCTCATGACAGGAGTGTGACCGGCTCTCAATGGAGCTGGTTCACACAGCTCCGGGACGGCCGCGGTGTGCATTTAAAACGGGTCCTATGCATCTTTGGTTCTGATTCAGGTGCGAATTCAGGCAAAAATTTGGACCTGATTAGCACCTGAATCAGTGAACAGGGACGCATCGGACTCCATGCTGTGAGCCGCGGTCGCAGCATGTGTGAACCCAGCCTCAGATCTGGTCTGAAACTAGCTTGCTCAAGTAGTATTCATCTAATTTCTGTGGCTAGTTTTACAGTATGTCTTTTTTTCTGAATGCAGTGGAGAGTACAAATTCTTGCTTTTAGAACAAGCTAATATCCATGTTTTGGTATAGGCATTGTAAAGTTTTTCACTTTTTTTTTTTTTTTTAAACTAGAATGATTGTTCAGAATTTGCACCTGTATGAAGCGTTGGTTCTTCCTGTGTCTCTTGTCCTCCAACACTCTCGTCAACACTTGGAGATATACTGTAGTCATAACACCCTAAAGCCAAAGTCCAGATTTCCTGTCACATTAAATCATTTGTTTGGGCCAATACACTGTTCACACATGTATATCAAATTTTTTACTCTAAAAAAATATTTGTATTTCTGCTTGTGATCTACATACTTCTTTCCATGTAGCTGTGCCAACATCAATATTCAACATGATTGCTTTGCAACTTCTGCATACTTATTTGGATTAGTGTTATCACATTGATGAAGTCTCTATGTCCTTGTCTCCTGTAGGATTTCTAAACATCTCCTGCTCCAGTGCCTAGTAGCTTAAAACATAATATTTTCTGCCATATTTAAAATTCCAAACTAGCCCTAATGTTTGTGTAGCTGTATCTGTGACCTCCTTGGGGACATTTTTCCTCGCTTTCTGTCTGGGAGGAAGTGATAGGAAATCTCTCGAATGGGGACACCAGCTCCCTTCATTTCTTGTCTTGCTGTCACAAGTCTATGAAGTGGGGGGGAGAGTTTCAAAAATACCTGACAGAGGTAAAGTAGTTTATCCAAAATGTGGGGAAAAAAAAGTTTGGAATAGAGTTCTGTTTTAATGTAATAGAACTTGTTTACAGTGCATAATGCCTACACCCCACCCCCTTTCCTCCATCTTCTAATTTTGGTGTCTGGCCTTTAGATAAATGCAGGTACTAATATGAAATTGCAGGCAGATTTACAAGTAGTATATGCTTGATTGTATTGTTTTTTTATTAGCAAGTAGACTGAACGGTGGTTTGTATGCCGTTAAGTAGTAGCAGATGGCCTAAAGGTCGCTGACAAGACACCCATGTGTCATACTTGGATGGCAAGCAGCTGATTTTTACAATCTTGCTGAGGTGTAGTAACCGATCGAATGCAGTTTGCTGAGCAGTCCAAAGGAAACAAGGAGTTCTGTGTTCAATGAATTCAAGTGAATACTGGTTTTATCTGGAGCTCCTGCTCATGAAATGGCACCACCTCAATAAAATTATGAGTTCTGGCAGCTGTTTCACTTAAGTGCTTCCATATGTCCTCCATCATGGCGCTCACAGATTAGATACAACTGTTTGCACTGGAACTCTCTACTGATAACCAGAGTGATTAATAATTACTTTTATGTGATATCCTGGGTTAATTGCACCCTCTGGAACCAAATGGACAGGCTTATACTTGTGAAGTGATCAAGTTGCATTGTTTTAAAACAAGTACACCATTTCAAGTTAAATTGTCTTAAATGTATGTGCAGTTTAAAAAAAAAAATGATTCTCCTACAATATCCTATACACTATTACCTAGAACACAAGGCCCACGGGCGGAATCCAGGTCGCCAGGCCATTTCACGTGGCCCTTGCACCCAGGGCTTTTTTTCCAGATGGAACGTGGTGGATTTATGTTCCATCACCTCCTGCTCTCGCCTTCTGCTCTCCACTCACCACTTTCAATTGTAAACAGACATGCCTTCACAGATTCCTGCCCGTCCTGCACTCACAACAAGGACAACGGAGATGTGCAATGTGGGATGGGACATCACATGGTAATCTGCACTGTGATCCCCATCTGTCCCCGGACGCACAGAAGCCGACCAATGATCTTCCTGATGAGAGTGAGAGAGAGAAGCAGAGCTGCCTACACTGCTGGGAAGGGGGGGGGGAGAGATGTGGAGGGAGATGTGTGCAGAGGTGGGGGATGGAGGAGAGTGATGGGGTCAGAGTCAAGAGACAAGTAAGATGTGGACAGACTGTGAAAGAGAGCTGAACCCTGCACACTGTGCATAGCACATCCCTAAACCCTGCACTCTGTACACAACACACTCCTGAACTCTGTGCATAGGGCACCCCTGAAACTGCACTCTGTACATAGCGCACCCCCAAACTCTGCACTATGTATAGTGCACCCCTGAACCTTGCGCTCAGTACATAGCACACCCCTGAACCCTCTACTTGGTACATAGGGCCCCCACTGAAACTGCACTCTGTATATAGCGTATCCCTGAACTCTGCACATAACACACTCCTGGTATTTATTGCCCTTTTAAATACCATCCACCGTTCGATGCGGTTTGGCATGGAGGGGCATGATTGAGTTCCTGCACCTATTCTCTAAGGAAAAAAAGCCCTGTATAAATGTATGTAGTCTTACAGACACAACTGCCCCTTTGAGGGCAACCATAATGCTGAAGCGGCCCACAATGAAATTGAGTTTTACACCATTGACCTAGAATGAGAGAGGAGGTCATGCTCTGGGAGTCGGTTAGGGTCAGGTATACATGATAGGAAGCACATTGACATTAAAGAGCAGAGGAATTAGGGGTAAATATACCACTTTTGCAGACTGTTCAGTAATACATGGACCTCAAACCTGGGGATCAGTTATGTATAAAGAGTATTGCACAATGTACATTGGTCCCTGTACTAGTGAAATTTATATTCTCATATCACACATTTTTTTTATTAATGACTTAAATACCTTTAGCTTGAAACACCTTCTGGGTAATTTTTTGCACCCCCTGGTTAGTGTCTGTCACTGAGACAACTACAATTATGTGCTTCTTTTTCTTTATTGTTCTTTGAGCAAGGTAGGATATTTTTAACTAGTGTTAGGGCTGTTTCACACAGGCTTCAGCTTGTAGTACAAGAGCTGTGTAAAAAGCAAGCTTTGACAGAGCTTCCGACGTTGACGCGTTTATAGATCTTACCACTTAAGGACCGAGCCTCTTTCTGAGATTTGTTGTTTACAAGTTAAAAACATTTTTTTTTGCTAGAAAATTACTTAGAACCCCCAAACATTATACATTTTTTTTTCTAACACCCTAGAGAATAAAATGGCGGTCGTTGCAATACTTTCTGTCACACCGTATTTGCACAGTGGTCTTACAAGCGCACTTTTTTTTGGAAAAAATACACTTTTTTGAATTAAAAAAGAAGACAACAGTAAAGTTAGCCCAATTTTTTTTTAGCAAGCGGCTTACTATGGGGGCACTTGGAGAAGAGGAGGAGCCAGGTAAATTGGTGGGGGACCAAAGAAGAGGAGGCTGGGGCTGCTCTGTGCAAAACCATTGCAAAGAGCAGGTACTGTAAGTATAAGATAATTGTTCTTTGTTTTTTTATTTAACCTTTAATATCACTTTAAATATCTTTTTTGGTATGAGGTTATCAGGGGCAGTGTAGTTCAGTTTTTTTAAAATCAAGTAAAACCATAAAAAGTGTTTTTGAATATTTGCATCCTTCTAAAATTGCTATTTTCTGAACCCTGAGCAAAAAATGTACTCCCTCTTCTCTAGCAGTCAAGTAGATTTTAACCTTTTTTCTGTGTAATATTTACTGGTCATCATCCTCTAATTTTGTTTTTAAGTTTTCGGTGCACTGAGCCTAAAAAACATACATTTTTTTTTTTACATTATTGCTAGTAAAATTGGTTCTGTGCATGCAAATTAAACAGAATCTAATAAGGAAATTTACTGAGCATATCTACACAATACATTTGTAGATAAGTCAAAATATTTAATAGGATGTTCTTGTTTGTGTATTTTGTTTTCCGTGTTGGTGACGGAAGTTTTAATTGTGTATGTACAGCATGTGGGTTTTCTTCTTATGCAGAAAGCACTTTTACCTTTTTGCTACATATTCCCTAGACAAAGAATCAAGGAAAGATTAATAGCCTAACAGAAGATGGGTAGAAGCAAAGCAATAAAATCTAAAAATAGCTCTGAGGATTGTTATTCTCTGCAGTACAATGACACCATCAGTGCGGCAACTTAAGCAGCTGTATAGTTCACTCACAACAGTGAATATTGAGTACAAACATTCTGGGCAGTGTACTGGTGTAAAGATATCTAAAGCCGTCAGTGAATGGTCCAATATACGGGCACAATCTGACTATCCTTTAAATGTTTTGACCACTCTTTTCCTTTAAAACGCATATGTTTGTAATGTCTGATTTATGCATGTCAGCTGAATTGGTGGAAGGAGGAGGGAGTGCAGACACACTGCGCCACCACCTTTCATCTTGTGGAAAACATTTGTGATTGGACGAGATTTTGTAATCTGTCCAGTTACTGTTTACCTCAATATTTGTTGCTCTCTATAGATATGAGATTGTAACCTAGTGTGACTGAAAATTGCTAATATAGGTGATGATTTCCCCTTTCATGGGTCAATTAATGAATATATCTATCCCTCCTAGATTTTAAGCTCTAAGGAGCGGGGCCCTCTTTTTTTATTCCTGTATTGAATTGTATTGTAACTGTACTGTCTGCCCTCATGTTGTAAAGCGCTGCGCAAACTGTTGGCGCTATATAAATCCTGTATAATAATAATATCTGTGACCAGCTACAGTAAATATACACAAAGGTGAAACAAAGTTAAAGTTCATGAAGGCTCCTGTGTGACAGGATGGGCACACGGCCCTATAAAATAAACAAATACTTCCTTTACCTGACTGAGCCAAATCCCCCTTCATTTGTTCCTCAAGCGCTCCCCTCCCAAGCGCTCCCCTCCCAAGCGCTCCCCTTCCAAGCGCTCCCCTTCCAATCGCTGCCCCTTCCAAGCGCTCCCCTCCAAAAGTGTTCTCCTCCCAAGAGCTCAACCCCCAAGATCTTCCCTCCCAAGATCTTCCCTCCCAAGAGCTCCACTCCCAAGTGCTCCCCTTCCGAGAGCTCCCCGACCAAGCTGTCCCCTCCCAAGGGCTCCCCTACCAGACACTGCAGCTCACAGTGAGAGTGTTTCAGCAACAAAAGCTGTGGCCAATCCAGAAAGTAGGGGACATGCGGGACTAGATGTGGCCAGATGCTACAGACGTGTGAATCAGCGGAGACAGTGCTGATAGCCACTCCCCCTGCAACATATTCTCATCCCTCTAAAATGCAAACAAGCACAGCCTGCATGAGAGTGGCAGCTCTTCTCTGAACTCAGGAGCTGTATGGCATCATTGCCTCCTCATCACAGGTGGTCTTCACTGGCAAGATCCACAGGGATGTCGGAGATAAGCCTAGGTTCACACATATGCAGTGCAATCCCACTGTGTTTGCAATCCACTGTGGATGCCAATACAAAGTTAACGACACCCCGAAAGAATCGCAAACACAGTGCCGTTTGGCCGCACCACATCACATGGTAGAAAACAACCACGCGATGCAAGTGCCTGTGCCTGTACTTTTATGGTGCGATGCGGTGCGATTTGAGCCCATTCATAATGAATGGGCTCAAATCGCACTGCACTAAATGGCATGTGAATTGCACAGGAATGTGGTGTGGTTCCTTTGTGATTTACTTGTGAGTCATTGCATAAACAGGGGCTAGGAAAAACTGTAATGCCCCATACACACGAGCGGAATTTCCGTCGGAAAAAGTGTGATGGGAGCTTTTGATCGGATATTCCGACCGTGTGTATGTTCCATCGGACTTTTGCTGGCGGAATTCCCGCCAGCAAAAGATTGAGAGCAGGTTCTCTATTTTTCAGACGGAAAAAGTTCCTATCGGAAATTCCGATAGTCTGTACCAATTCCGACGTGCAAAATTCCTACACATGCTCGGAAACAATTCAGTGCATGCTCGGAAGCATTGAACTTAATTTTCTCGGCTCCTCGTAGTGTTGTATGTCACCGCGTTCTTGACAGTCAAAAGTTCAGAGAACTTTTGTGTGACCATGTGTATGCAAGCCAAGCTTGAGCGGAATTCAGTCGGAAAAACCATCCAAGTTTTTTCCGACGAAAATTCCGATCGTGTGTACGCGGCATTAGTGAAGATTCAGTTACAATTAAAGTGATTGTAAAGGTTTATTTTGTTTATTTTTCTAAAATAACAAACATGTTTTGCTTACCTGCACTGTGCAATAGTATAGCACAAAGTGGGCCCAAATCTCCTTTTCTGGGGTTGCTCACCAGCGGTCTAAGCTCCTTCTCTTCTCCATGTGCCACAACGGTGAGCCGCTTCCTATGCTGGCACACCTGTGGGCTCGCTTCCAAGCCAGGCTGTGTACATCCATAGGCACACATGGTGTGGCTTGGCCCCACCCCCTCTCTTCTCACAGTATTTGATTGACAACAGCAGGAGCCAATGGTTCCCACTGCTCTCACTGAGTCCTGTGTGGAGAGGAAGAAAGAGCAGCGGTAGATCAAGATAGAATTCGGTAAATATCAAGGGGTTGAGGGTGGGTAATACAACCACTGGGACATGTTTTACCTTAATGCATTAAAGTAAAAAATATGCCTTTACAACCACGTTAAGTTCTGCAGCAGTTTTTATTTATTTTTTTCACACATTTTTTTTTTTTTTATTACTTGCAAGTCATCCAAAAAGTTTGATATTTCTTTGTTAGTTTTTGCATTCTTTCCATTAGTATAGGTTTTCCATTATGTTTGCCTTGTTGTATTTTTTTCCCAAATACAGTTTAAAGTCTCATGTTATTTAATTTTGCAGTCAATTTTCATTTTACATATTTTAACTTTAGAAAAGAATGATACATTTTTAAATTTAATTTAAAACCCGCTATATGCTGCTGGATATCTGTGTGGTTGTGTGTATGGTATGCTTCCCACAGCGATCCAATAAAGGAGATTTGTTTAAGGAATTGTGTGTCTGTGGTTTTAGAAAATGTATGAATATGAGGTGACGAGCCCTGAGAAACCTATTGCTATTGATGGACAGCATACTGGAATTCTTCAATATTCACAGAGAGTCTATTGGCTGAAACAGTTCCAGGCAGAAATGCCTGTGATTAGATTGGAAAGACAGGCTAGCAACAGTGAGCTGCAGCCAATAATCAGTCCTGCGCCTTGTAGAAAGCTTCACGTAGATTACTTCCCACATAAACACACTTGCTTGTAATGTGCTCTGCATCCGTAATTATAGCACAAAGGATCAGCGAGAAGAACCTTTGCCGTCAAAGCTATGGTTTTGATTCTGCGTATTTGTAAATCAGTGATTGTAATACATCTTTAAATGATAAAATTTGTTATTTGAATTCAGAGGACCACATGTATAATGTTTAACTATCCTGTTCTGTAATTTTGTGCTCTAAGATGTACAGTATAACCGTATATGAATTTCATATTACCTTAAAATAAGCAGTCTGTAATATTTAGTGTTTCTCCACTGTTCGATGTGGGTGTATAAGTCTAAATAGGTGTATATGATTTTTCTGAATTCTAATTCGGAATGTACCAAGTTTATTAAACTGTTAGTCAGAGATCAATTTAGACTACTCCTCTGTTAACAGAAAGCTACAACAGCGCCACTGATGGGAATTCTTGCAGGTGATTTTTAGGGTTGCACTGATACCACTTTTTTAAGACCGAGTGCAAGTACCGATAGTCGCCGATACCGATTACCGATACTTTTTTTTAATGTCATGTGACCGTGGCACTAATATGCAGTACTGATGAGGCGTGGACTGTGTCAGTAGTTTTTTATTTTTTTACAATTTTATTTTTTACAATTTATTTATTTATTTTTTAAAATGTTTATATATATTTACAATGCTTTCTTTTTTTGGAGGGGGGGGGGGGTGGTATGTGGACAATCAGTGTTAGTGTTTTTTTTTAATTACATTTTTTCTTATTTTTACAACTTTACATTAAAATATTTATTTATTACAATGTCCCCCCCCCCCCCCTTTGAGACATGGAAAGGGACTGGAGATAGAGATTCCCCAGTCCCTTTCTCAGCAGCCTCAGCTCCACTGGAGATGAATGGACAGGAGACAGCGGCTCCACTCTCCATTTATAAACTGAAGCATCGTAAAACACAGTTTACGATGCTCAGTTATGAATGGACAGAGTCAGTGATCACCAATCCAAAAAGAAGGAGTCGGTAAATAACATATTTACCGGCACCTTCCTCTGCTCTCCATCCTGAAAGATCAGGGACAGGGGGAATGAAGGAGGACAGGGGGGACCGGAGGAGCTCACTTAGGGGGACCAGAAAAGAATGAGGGGGGGGGCGGAGGAGCACACGGAGGAGCACAGAGGGGGGCCAGAGGAGGATACAGGGGACACTCAGGGATGATCGGTGCAGCAGCGGGGGAAGTTATAATCACGATATCCCTTTCAATAAAGCAGCTGAAAGCCACGGAGGGGAGAGGAGGAGAAGCGGCTGTCAGAGCAGGCGCTGTCTTGCATTCTTGAAGTAGCCTTTCTCCTTTTGCTCAGAGCCGTTATCTTATTGTATAACACCATTTATATTATGATTTCTAAACTGGGGCATATAGAGCACTGTGTTAAGGGTACCATAAAACAAGATTGTTTCCTGGAATAGATTGACTTCTGTTGATTCAATTTTTGCATTTCTTTATTACAAAGTAAGGTTTTAAGTATATTCTATTTCAACTGTGCCTCTGGGTGTTGCTTCTTTTGAAGTGTGTCTTATGATGAGACTGCAGCATCATGAACATTGAAGTGACAGAAACCTAAAATAAAAATTTGAGAAAATACCATCCTGTCCTTAGATCTTGTGCAAGATGTCCCAAAGGCAGGGGGGTTTTAAACAAATAATCTGTTCTTCCTTTATTAAATAGATTTAGCTAGGTTTTGTAGGATGTTTTTAGCAAAGCATAAAATATAAATGCTTTCCTTGTCTTGTTTAGCCAACATTCATTAAATCTGTTCATTGGGAAATATGGTGGCAGCAAAGATAAGGATGTAGTTGCTTGAAAACCGCTTGCATATGTCATATTTCTTTTATCCAACAAATGGCCATATACTTTTGCTGCCTTCTCTTTAAAATACTTTACCATTAGTGCTATAGTAGTAAGATCTGGACATTAGATGTTGGTCTAGAAGGAACTTACAAAAGACGTATAGGTTACAAACCCTTCTTCTATATTATCCAGCAACCTGAAACCAGCTTGTGACCATCAGGCATCGGGCTATACTTGTGGTGTTCTTTAGACACCTAGGGGGGGATTTACTAAAACTGGTGCACACAGAATCTGGTGCAGCTGTACATAATAACCAGCATTTAGGTTTTATTGTCAAAGCATAATTGAACAAGCCGAAGTTAGAAGCTGAATAGTTACTATGAAGCCTCAGAATGCTCCACAGGCCCAGAGCTATGATTAAGCCTCATTGGGTGGGGTGAAATGTGTCAGAGGGCATGGCCAGTGGAGTGGCGCTAGCTGAGGCCATTACCTACACTTTTATACACCAGGCTGGGGGAGTGGCGTCCCTCACTTTTACATACTGGTCCAGAGCCATGCCACAGCCTCTGGCATGAACCAGTCTCTGGAGACTCGCTCTCTAAGTAAGACCTAATGATGAGGCAAAGATATATTGAAATTGGACCTTTGGGCTGGGCTCTGCATTGGGGCACTTTCTATGCCTGTGGGTACAGTGCCAGTTACCTGCAGAATGCTCCCCAGTTTTTATAGCTGTGGTACAAGTGGTACTGTGCTACAAGCCTTCCAGAGCTGTGTGTACTGTGTTAGCCACAGAGCATTCTCTGTCTCTAGTGTCTCCCTATGACACAGATTCTTTCTCAGTTTAGCCCAATATGTATTCTTCTACATATTTTTGGTAAAAACAAATCACAATAAGTGTATATTGATTATGTTTTGTTCCTATACACCTGGAACTTCATCAGAAACATTGGTGTTTTGACGAAGTTCCGGGTATATAGGATCAAAACATGTAAACGTTCCCTATCCGGCTTAGCCATCTACTTTCGGAGACATTAAACCTGAGCATCCGATGCACAAACTGGAGAAGTCCATCCGACCAGAGAAATCCACCTAAGCTCCTCTAAAGACTCTGGATAACTACTACCTTTGACAAATACACTGAAACACAATACTGATTGGTACAATCTGAATATCACAGCCAAGAAAACCGCCTGCTGGAGAACCGTACGTATCGGGAACCGACAGGTCGACTCCCTTAAATATATGTGGAAATCATTGTATGTCGACTAGTGGGATCTGTGAGTAATTTAAGCATAAAGAAGCATTGAGAAGTTTTACCTATAACTGTGAGTGAAAGGAACTACCTGCACGTTGCGGGAATCCCCTCATGCTGTCATGCTTTCTTAAATTTGAATCTGTGGCAATTTCCAACGTATGGTGAATGAATATTTGAACAGATCGGATCAGTATACAGGGGGTCCCCGAGTTACGAACTCGTTAGGGACTGCCCGCCTGTACGGAAGTCGGAAATGTTCGCAAGTCGGCCGCGCATGCGCAGACCGTCAAATACGGACATTTCCGATGTTCCGTCTAATGCCGTTCTGCGCATGCGCGGCAAATTACGGACATTTCCGAAGTTTGCCGGCATTTTCCGAGGCTCCGTATGGCTGCGCATGCGCAGAACAGCCGGAAGACGGCGAAAAATGGCGGAGGGTCCCTGCAGCGCCCTGTTCGTAAGTAGGGGTTGTTCGTAGGTCGGGCGTTCGTAAGTCGGGGACCCCCTGTAGTGCATTTTATGCCATTTTTTTCAGGGGTGTCATATCTCCTTGTTCTCAATATCCACTTGCCTGGATTAGAGCAGTCGGGACTGATTACATTCTTGGCCAAATTCACCTGCTTGTCAGGATGTCTCCAATGGAAAACGGATGTAAAAAACGTTTGACTGCATCCTGATGTGTTCATGTCCAATCTCGTTTTTTCTCCAGCCCCATTGACTGACTGACTGACTTATGACCAAGGTATCCTTGTGGGTATTATAGAGTGTGGATATATACTCAGAGCATCTTTTCACTACGGGATAGTGTGGTATGTCATTTGTGTTCACACAGACATACACTACCCCATTCTAGGAAAGAGCTGCAGGGGTCCTGCTACAGTTAGCATTGAGCCATTATTTAGGAACTTAGGGGGTGCTCTGTATTGGGGAGGGTGGGCTTGCCGACTGTGGGGTTTGCACTTTTCTACCCCTCAGTCCTACGAGGGGTATCTTTATCTTACACAGTGTGTCTGTCTGGTTTTAGAGGAATATTTTTGGGGAGGGTTAAACCACTTGGGAACCCCCTTGTTACATAGGGAGTTCTTTTTTGATCTATGGAGGTTTAGGGTTATTGTGCTAATAATTTGTTGTACATTGCTTATTTAAAGCAATAAATCCATTTTAAAGTTTAACTCTGTAGGATGTGTATAAGTCTTTGTGTTTTTTTATTTTTCCTTTGTTGGTTCAATATATTATTGATTGATTTTTATCCGGTGAGTACTACATATTTGCATTAGGTGGGATTCCCATTTAATCCATATTTTTTGTATATACTGTATAAATGACACTGGCAGGGAAGGGGTTAAACAATAGGTACAATCAAGGGGTTAAGTGTGTTCCCTGGATGTGTTCTAAATGTGGGGGGGGTGGGCTCACTACAACATGACAGAGATCACTGCTCTCGATAATGGGGAGCAGTAGATCCCTGTCATGTTGCTAGACCGAACAGGGAAATGCCTTGATTACATAGGCATGCCTTTCCTCGCTGCAATAGTGGGCCGACGGCAAACATTGAGTTTTGCGGGACCTGTGGGCACGCTCCCGCAGCGGTAACAAGTGCGCCCGCTGAGGGGCAAATTCAAAGGGTACGCCTTTTGCCTGCCCGTGCCATTCTGCCGACGTTAATCGGCGTGCGGTGGTCGGCAAGTGGTTAAAGTGCGTTTTATGTATACAGTATGTGTGCCTGTGAGACTCTCACTCATAGAACAGTAATTAGGGGTTTAATTATGCAGTACATGATGAGTATTTGTAGACACAGGGTTATAGGCTCATACTTTCGGGTGATTCGACACTGGCAAAGCTTTTGAAGACATGCCCATTGGGTGTCTCCACTAACCTACCACAGTCTGTGAATCCTCAGTTTTTCTGCTAGTGTCCTATGGTGATAGACCACTTCCACCTTATGGAAGAATCACTGGACACCCTGTAGAGCCATTATTGGGTTGATGGGGTATTTGTTTTCTGTCAGCATGAAGGTATCAGAGCTTTGGCAGCATTGCGTAAGTAGGGCTTAATAGATTGTTTATACCGGCCTATTGGTTCAGCCGTAGAATTGAACAATATGTATCAAGCAGTGGCGGAACAACCAGGGTCGCACCAGTCGCACTTGCGACTGGGCCCTGAAGTTCCGTCACTGTGGGGGGGCCCACTGGCCCGCCCGCACGTTCTCCCCGCCTGGGACCGCCCGCACGTTCTCCCCCGCCAGGGGACCCGCCGCACGTCCTCCGCTGTCCAGGGGCCCGCCCACACGTCCTCCCCCGCCGGGGGCCCGCCCGCACGTTGTCCCCCGCCGGGGACCCGCCGCACGTCCTCCGCTGTCCAGGGGCCCGCCCACACGTCCTCCCCCGCCGGGGGCCCGCCCGCACGTTCTCCCCCGCCGGGGACCCGCCGCACGTCCTCCGCTGTCCAGGGGCCCGCCCACACGTCCTCCCCCGCCGGGGGCCTGCCCGCACGTTCTCCCCCGCCGGGGACCCGCCGCACGTCCTCCGCTGTCCAGGGGCAGACGTTGGAAGGTAAAGTCAGCTGACACCAATGCAGCTCTGGAGCGACTGACAAAGTAAGTGACTAGTGCAACTGATCCCAACCTCTGCCTCTTACTGACCCCTGTCACTACCACAGATCTTATCCCTATCCCCCCATGGGATAGGGATGAGATCTGTGGTGGGGGGATGGGATCAGTATGAGGCAGAGGTGGTGGTGGGGGAGGATAGCACCACCACTGCCACTGCTCCCACCCCCCCTCACCACCATCACCGCCACTAATCCCACCAACCCCCACCACTGATCCCATCACCGCCGCCGCCACTGATCCCACCACCATCACCGCCACCACTGATCCCATCACCGCCACTAATCCCACCAACCCCCACCACTGATCCCACCCCCCTCACCACCACTGCCACCACCACCGCCACTGATCCCATCACCGCCACTAATCCCACCAACCCCCGCCACTGATCCCATCACCGCTGCCGCCACTGATCCCACCACTGATCCCACCCCCCTCACCACCACTGTCACCGCCACTGATCCCATCACCGCCACTAATCCCACCAACCCCCACCACTGATCCCATCACCGCCGCCGCCACTGATCCCACCCCCCTCACCACCACTGCCACCACCACCGCCACTGATCCCATCCCCCACACCACCACTGATCCCACCCCCCTCACCACTGCCAGTGATCTAGCCCCCCTCACAGCCAAAACTGATCCCATCCCCCCACCACTGCTGCTACTCATCCCATCCAACCCCCCACCACTGCCACCACTTATGCCATCCCATTCTCCCGTCACTGCCACCACCGCTCACTGCCACTCATCCCAGCCCCATGCTTCAGGGGGTCCATGTGTCACCCCTGTACACCTGGATAGGAGGGGTAGCGGGCGGCATATAGAGGAACCAATACCCTCCATTTTCCTCCTGAAGTCATGGCTGCAGGAAGAAAATGGAGGGGATTGGGTCCTCTATATGCCGTCACCGCCGCTCTTCCTATCCAGGTGTACAGGGGTGACACATGGGCCCCTTGAAATATGGGGCTGGGTCGCCCCGGGGGTCAGGGGGGCCCTTCATGGTTTCTTGCACCGGGGCCCTGAAGGTTCTAGTTACGCCTCTGGTATCAAGGGTCCCAGGAAACCGATGAGCCATGAATCTTTTTGATAATGGGAAGAATCCTATCCCAGTAAGCTTGAATAAGAGGGCCGTGCCACCACATGTGAGCATTAATGGCAATTCCTCCACATTCCCTCCAGTAAGTGAAAATTTGGAGAACATTCTGTGTAATTTAGCTGGAGTGTTATGCCAGCTTGCGCCAAACTTATAAAAGTGTCTAGATGTGTATAGCATCTAATATCTTCTTTCAGTTTTTTAGTTAACATTTAATAGGTTGGGGGTAAGTCTGTCAGATTTATGTTATTTTAAAATAACCTAGCATTTAGTGGAATTCTTCTATAACTTGGCCCAATTATGGATGGCATTAGTAGGCCAAAACTAAAAGCACATTAACCAGCAAGATATTGTGTCCTTGTTTCTTCAATGTAAATGGAGAAAAAGTCATGAGCTGCACATTTATTGAAGTGACAATTCATCAAATGTTATTTTTTTTAAACCTTTCTCACGCTAAACTTAAATGTTCACACCCTTATCCTTCTGGCTGTATTGTTGGTATTCATGTGATTTTTATTCCTCTAACATATGAGCAATCACATGAGATTATTGCTGCAAAAGGACCTTACATTTCAGTGGCAAAAAAGTATGTGAACCCATTGGCATTACCTGGTTTTCTGCAGTAATTTGCCATAAAATGTGATCTGATCCTCAACAGAGGTCACAACAATAGACAAACACAGTGTGCTTACCGTAAGTTGATAAGGCACAAACAGTTCTAATTTTTCATATCTTTATTAAACACACGCATTAAACACTCGCACTGCTGGAGGAAAAAGTAAGTGAACCTTTCGTGTTAATAGCTGATCAAACATCCTTTGGCAGCAGTGGCTTAAAGCAAGTACTTTCAATAGCTCTGGATCAGACCTACACAACGTTCAGGAGGAATTTTTGACCTTTCCTCTTTACAAAACTGCTTTAGCTCAGACACATTTGTAGGATGTCTGGTGTGAACATCTCTCTTGAGATCAGTATCTCAATGGGGTTAGGGTCTGTGCTCTGATTGTGACACTACAAAAGGCCAGTCTGTGGTGGTTTTACATCGATGCTTAGGGTCATTGTCCTGCTGCATCACCCAGCTTCTAAGATTCAGCTGGAGGACAGCCACCCAGATCTCCTTTAAGATATTTTGGTAAACTTGGGAATTTATTTTTCCCTCAATGATGGCAAGTGGTCCAGGGCCGGAGGCAGAGAAGCAAGTCCAAATCATGATGTTTCCTCCACCATACTTCACTATTAGGATGATGTTCTGATTTTGGAAACCTGCGCCCTTTCTGCACCATGCGTAGTGCTGAGTATTTATTCTGAACAATTCAACTTTTGTTTCATCAGTCCACCAAACATTTAACTGGTATTCCGCTTTAAGACTTACCGCTTTAAGACTTACACTATATTACCAAAAATATTGGGACGCCTGACTTTACACGCACATGAACTTTAACCGCTTAAGGACCGCCTCCTGCACATATATGTCAGCAGAATGGCACGGCTGGGCACATCAACGTACAGGTACGTTGCCCTTTAAGAGCCCAGCCGTGGGTCGCGCGCGCGCCGCCGGTGGGACGCTGATCAGTTATGACACCAGCCATTGGTTGAAAATACAACCAATGTGACAGTTACATTCCCGGACTGCGGCGTAACTGTTTTTGAAACTGTTAAATCGATGGATTTAGTTCCGCTTTAAGTTTAAGGCCTTATTCAGACCATGGTGCAGAGACGTCAGTTTTTCTGCATGCACTCTGCAAGGGCACAAAAAACCCCAATTGTTCTCTATGTGTCTTGTTCATACCACAACACTGGTATCACGTGCAGGTTTTTTCTGTGTAGGAATGTATGCAGTTTTCTGCAGGGGAAAAAAATTTACATGACATTAAAGAGGAAGTTAACCCATACAAACAAAATAAGTAAAAATAAACCCTGCAAGGCAAAGGCATAATGAGCTAGTCTGCATAGCAGACTAGCTCATTATGAATAACTTACCTGAGAACAAAGCCCCCGAAGCGGTCCTCCTTCTTCATCTCCACCGCTGCCATGTATCCCAGAGTGACTTCCGGGTCTCGCGGCTCAGGCACTGTGATTGGCTGGAGCCGTGATGACGCCACTCCCGCGCATGCGCACGGGAGCCACCACTAGCGGCATATCGCCGTTAGCAGCGGCGTGCTCAGTGCGCCTGCGCGCCGCTGTCTATGGCGCATGTGCCGTAGACAGCGGTGCCTTTCTTTTGCAAATATCTCCTAAACCGTATAGGTTTAGGAGATATTTCTTGGACCTAGATTAAGGCTTACCTGTAGGTCAAAGTGGTCTGTAAGGGTTTACAACCACTTTAATATTGGTGTGAATAGAGCATATAACTGATGTGCATGAAAACTGATGTAAACTGATGTTAAACTGATGTCTCTGTAAGTGCATGGTGTTCCCATCAGTATTCACATATGGTGTGAACGAGCCCTTACAATTACAAGGTAGAGAAATGATACAACATTATATGGAAAAGTGTTTAAGTGGTTACACTCTCCGGTAATAGTTTTGTCAAGAGAGAGGAAATGGAAGAAGCCGTTCAAGATCTGGCAATAGCAATTACTTTAACTGCTACTTTGTCTGGACACCCTGGTCTGTTTAAAATAATTTTCAAAATAAAAGACTTACCGGTGGGATCATGTGGAAATAACAGAAAACTAATGTAGCTACCTCATCTAAGAATTGGTAACCTGCAATTTCATTTTTGTGTTTAATAATGCTTTAACCACTTGCCGACCAGCGCACCCTGATATACGTCCTAATTTTGAGGACGGATATCATTGTTATTATTTATTTTTTATTTTATTACAGGATTTATATAGCGCAACAGTTTACGCAGCGCTTTATATAAAAAGGAGACAATACAGTTATAATACAATAAAATACAAGAGGATTAAGAGGGTCCTGCTCAGAAGAGCTTACAATCTAATAGGGTGGGGGAGGTGATACAAAAGGTTGTAACTGTTATAACTGTTGTAGCTGCCATAGCCCCGGTATCCTCGTATTCAGCGGCAGATTCACCGCAACATCACTTTTATCGGTGGCAGAAGAGGGACTCCGTACAAAGAAATCAGCAGGGCTCTGACAGGTCCCTCACTGCTCAGTGAGCAGAGACAAACCTGTCATCCGCTGGCTTAGTGGAGATCAACGGAGCGATCTCCCGCTGAGCTGGTGGACTCCGCTGAGCGGATCCGCCCCGTGTGAAAGGGGCCTAACCTAAGATGGCAGCGGCAGCACCCGAGAGCCGATTAAAAGATCGCCTTGGGTAAAGACACTGCTGGATTCGTGGACAGGTAAGTGTCCTAATATTTAAAGCCAGCATTTTTAGCTGATTTTTTTTTTTTTCTGACGGAGCCTGGAGCTCCTTTTTTAAAGTGATTGTAAACCCTCACCTTGTAAAACAACCCATTCCGTTTAAAATAGAAACTAAAGGCAAAACGGGTGTATAGATATTAAAAACATTATAAATACCTTTTTTTTCCCTCTTTTTTTAAGTGATCACATTCCCTCTGTTCTAAGCTGCATAAGAGCTTGGGTAGGAGAAGCAGCACCACATTGATCTTCCCAGTGAAAGACTTTGCTGGGGGGGGCGGGTTTCAGGACAAGTCTAATCATTGGAGGAGAGCACACTGAGTTCCCTGCGCAGCTAGAGAACTGGCCATGGTGTGTAGTCTAGTTGGGTTTTAATAGGAAAGCAGAGGAATTGGCAGGACCACCAGGGATTTTACACAAAGGAAGCAATACAAGGAGAACAGCATACCTTTTCATAGTACAAGTAGTTCAAGTACATGCTACATATTAGGAATATGAACTGTTGCAGTAACAAACACTTTGAAGCTAGCCATAGATGAGTAGTTTATTTCTTTAGCACTAACAGATTCCTTCATCCACCTTGTTTGTGTGTCCCCCTGCCAGGATATTGTATTCTGACCATGCTGAGACGGACGATTTTTGCTCCGTCTAGGGCCAGCTTTAGAATTCTGTGTCCTCAATCTCTTTCTCCAAATAAAAAGTGAAACACTGTGGATATGTTTAGACCCCTGATATATTTTCCCAAAGCTCCCTGGTGACAGTAGAGTAAAAATAAAAAATAAGTAAAAAAGTAAATCAAAAACATAAATACTCACTATACAAGTACACTGCGCTACATTATGGTACACATAACATGGCCAGTCTGGTGTGTGCCCTGCACATGTGCTGAGTTGTTGCTCTGCAAAGCAGTGCTTGAATTTTTTTAAACCTTTTTTAAATAACATATATTGTTTGGCAGCTCCTTGCAGTGTGTTGTAGTCTACTGCAATAAAATGTGTACCTGCATCATTTTATTGCAGTGCACACCAAAGAAGCGCACAAACTGCAC
Organism: Lithobates sylvaticus; assembly: GCA_028564925.1. Classification (NCBI taxonomy): domain Eukaryota; kingdom Metazoa; phylum Chordata; class Amphibia; order Anura; family Ranidae; genus Lithobates; species Lithobates sylvaticus. The sequence continues at coordinate 263,317,231 of CM053028.1, forward strand.
TGCCAATTAGGCATTAGCACAATGCATAAATGTGAAATCAACCTCCAGATTTTTAGCATTAGTGCCTTATCTACAGTTATGCGTACCCTTAATTTTCACTGTTTCGCAAAAAAGGCATACCGTAATTTAAAGTGTACAAACCTTTTTATCTCTCATTGCTTTACCATACTCACCATAACTGAAACCTGGCTTCCATATTTTGACTTGGTTTGTCCTGCTGCCCTCTCCCATGGTGGCCTCCACTGGACTTACTCCCCCAGACCCAATGGATGTAAAGGAGGTGGAGTTGGATTCCTTCTATCCTGCAAAGCACCTTCCAAGTCCTTCCTACCCCTCCCTCTCTATCCCTCTCTTCTTCCAAGACGCACTAATTTGTCTGTTTTCTCCCATTTCTCTAAGGATTTCACAATTTATTGACCTCCTAGACCAGTATCATGCTTATTTGATGACTTCACTGCCTGGCTACCCTACTTTCTCTCCTCTGAAATACCCACTATCATTCTTGGTGACTTCAACTGCCCTATTAAAGTTAACAGCCCAGCTACAGTTCACCTTCTGAACTTAACCTCATCTTTTGACCTAACCCAATGGACACACACTTCCACTCACTCAAATGGTAATGCCCTCGACCTTGTATTCTCCCATCTCTGCACTCCTGGCAACCTCACAAACACCCCCTTTCCTCTCTCTGATCACAACCTCATCAGTTACACATTATACTTGTCTCCAACACCTCTCCCTCCAAACAGCAAACGATTACTTGCAGAAACCTTTGCCACTTTAACCCTTCTCTCATCCTCTCTCATCCTTCTCTCATCCTCACTTGCTCCTCTAGCTATGCGCAGAATCAGGCCCTGACTATTACAACATCTGACCTAAATATCTCTGTAGTGTTTACTTATCTCTCTCCAAAGCCCTAAGTCTGTTGTCTTTCTGCTGCTCCATTCCTCTATTATCAGCATGATAACGTCTGACAAGTTCTCAGACACAGGAGATAAAAGCAGCTGGAAATTTGTGTCAGGGTGGGTGCATAGAGATACTGTAGATTAGCAGAGAGCTGGTCTATGCACAGCACAGCTCTGCATATTTCTTCATTCCCGTATATAAGAGAGAAGAGCCAGCGACTCCAAAGTCTTTGATGCAAAAATGTATTGGCTACATAAAAGCATTAAAAAAAGCAAACAGCTGACGCGTTCCAGCATGAGCCTTATTCATAGCAAGTTTACAATGAAATAATAAAAACATTTATAGAGAAAACAAAACAAAACTCTACCCTCTTCTGAGGCACAAAGAGGGCTAATTATCTAATTATCTCTCAGGAGTGGGAGGGGAGAATGAAAAACACTGGGTCCTAAAGGAGTAAGGTAAATTCATAGTGCAATCAGCATGGTTGCTTAACAGCATGGTGCTTCTTCTGAGGCACAAAGAAGGGTAATTACCTCATTATCTCTCAGGAGTGTACCCTATGTATGAGAGTAATACCAGAAGGGAGGGGAGAAGGAAAAGCACTGGGTCCTAAAAGAATAGTGTTAATTGATAGGGCAATCCAAGACTCCACACCCAGTGGTGGAACAGGAAGAAAAATTACTAACACAATGTTCACTTTCTAAACATTGTAGAAAGCTGAAGACTGCAGATATACAATAAAAAAGTATGTAGGAAGATTTGTTTCATCTCTGTGTATCATCTGAGGGTGTTCACTTTACTGGGTATATGTGAAAGTTTACATCCACTTTAAGACCCATGACATTGCTCCCATTCACCGCTAAACTTTTAGAATGCTTGGTCTACAACTGACTTAGCTTCTACCTTGAAAATAACCTTATTGACCCCTGGCTTTCGCTCGCAGCACTCCACAGAAACTGCAAAAACTAATGACCCCTACTCCATACTCCTACTACTTGACCTCTCTGTGGCCTTTGATACAGTTGACCATCCGCTCCTCCTCAAGAAACTCTGTTCCCTTGGCCTCCAAGATTCTGCTCTATCTTGATTCTCCTTCTACCTATCACAGCGCTCCTTCAGTGTTACCTACAACTCTGTCTCCTCCTCTCCATTTCCTCTTTCTGTAGGGGTACCCCAAGGCTCTGTTATTGGACCCCCTTCTCTTTTCTATTCTCTACACCGATGACGCCCAAATCTATCGCTCCACTCCTCACCTCACTCCTTCAGTCTCCTCTAGCATTACTAACTGACATATAAGCTCGGATGTCGCACCTCTTCCTTAAACTAAATCTCTCTAAAATGGAGATGAAAATATTCCCCTCTGCCTGTGCCCCTCTCCATTACTTTTCCATCAAAATCAATTATGCAACCATCAATCCCTCTCCTTATGCCAATGTACTAGGTGTAATCCTAAACTCTGACCTGCCCTTTCAGCCCCAAATCCAATCTCTGTCAAAAGCTTGTAGACTTCACCTCCGTAACATCTCTAAAATGTGCCCCTTTTTAACTAATAAAAAAACACCAAGCTACTCATTCACTCCCTTGTTATCTCTCGCCTTCACTATTGCAACTCCCTCCTCATAGGCCAACCTCTCCGTAGGCTATCCCCTCTTTAGTCTATCATGAATGTAGGGGTACCCCAAGGCTCTGTTATTGGACTCCCTTCTCTTCTCTATCTACACCTACTCCCTTGGTTACTTGATAACCTCTCACGGTTTCCAATACCATATCTATGCCGATGACGCCCAAATCTATCGCTCCACTCCTCACCTCACTCCTTCAGTCTCCTCTAGCATTACTAACTTTTATCATGTTACAAACAAAAACGTACTTGGATGGCCGTGTCTTGGTAGGTTTACAGTTGTGCCATATTCTTTCCATTTTCGGATTATGGATTGAACAGTGCTGATGATATTTGTTCACTAGGTTCTCTAAAAAACATCTGAGGGCAACATTTCTTAGTCACGCTGGTCAATGATGGACTTTATATTATCTGCCTGATTTTATCACTTGTTTGTGAGTACATTATCTTATTTTTAATAAATTTCAGTGTTGCACAGGTAATGCGCAAGGATGGTGTGCCCTCTATCCTTGTTTCCTTTTCGATTTTTTTCCTGAGTTCCCCCTAACTCGTTGAGAGTGGCAACATAGCCGATGCAGTGGCGTGAGTTGTGAAGATTTCCTTCCTTCCTTTTCCAAATTTCCCAACAGCAATCTTTCAAGCGCCAGAGCATTTGTTTCTTTTTACACATCATGTACCCTGTCTGACAAAAGGAGATTTCTCTTCCACTGTGTGTGAATTCTTTGAAAAAACATTTTGAACCTCTAGAACCTTCGGTTTTCAGAGCCAAAAAACGCTGTGTGTCCTTCCCCCTGCCCCTGTTCAGGAATTAGAATCAAAACCTTCTTTACTTGAAGATGTTGTGAGGGATACTATTAAGAACATTTATTTTGTACCAGAGTCAGCGGGGGATTTTCCCTCCCCTGAAGCATATGGAACAAACTAGGGCTTCCATGGCCAATGTAGACATACTTCTTTATCTGTACTACATGAACTATATTTTGTGGCTAAAAGCTTGGTCTACTGAACATGCTTGTAAGAAACATCTCCTGCAAATACTGTTTGCTGGTGAACAACTCTTTGGGGAATCCCTTGACAAATCATTCAAGGAGTTTACTGGGGGTAAGGTTATTCTACCCCAGAGGAAAAAGATGAAATCCCCTTCTCCTACAACTTCTATCTCTACTCAAAGAACGGGATCTTTTCAGTCTCCCCAGGTGCCAACCTCAAAATCAAGGATTAACATCCGCTTTTATCGCTCAACAGGTTCACCAAGCTATCCTAGCAGCTCTCTATACAATAGAGCAGCAACCCCACTCATCAGAGTGGGGGCATGTCTGTTGCTTTTCTCTCCAGTCTAGATCTGAGAAGTCCCGGACCTCTGGATTTATCCTGTCATTTCAAAGAAGTACAAAACAGAGTTACAAACTCTGCCCCCATCTCGTTTTTTAACCTTCAATTCTGGAACATAAACTTATAAAGTTACTTATCATGTAATTGACTAATTGCTTCTCCTAGACAATTTTCCCCCTAAAGCAGAACTAAAACCATTAGTTTACACTTGCTTCAAAACATGACTTTGGAAGCTCTCTGAACACCAGTCAAAGCTCCTGTCACTAAATAAAATGGTTAGCTTACAGTCCTGTTTACAACTTGCATTTGCTTTGCTACGGCCTTGCTTCAAAAGTTATACCCCATGCCACTTTAGTGGTGCTTCAAAGCATCTTCGAAGCCTCTATAGAACTCTGTGACAAAGGTCGCTTGAAGCTCACTTGAAGCACCTTCAGCTTTTGAGAGGCTTTAATTCAGCTTTAAATTTCCCTTTGTTTTGGAGAAATTGCAAGTATGAGATATCCACACACATACGGGGAAGCTTCAAAAAAACATCACGGAAACAACCCCGATGCTCCACCCAAGCACCACCGAAGCGTCATCGAAGCACCACCGAAGCATCAAAAATACATCAAAAACACATCATTAGAGCTCATTTACACTTGCTTCGACTTCAATACACATTACCGGCTAGTTTACACTTGCTTCAAAACAAGGCTTCAGACAAGCTTTGTTAAAGCTCTCTAAACGCTAGTCAAAGCTCCTGTCACTAAATAAAATGGTTAGCTTACACTCCTGTTTAGGCCTTGCTTTTGCTTTGCTTCGGCTTTGCTTCAAAAATAATACCCCATGTAGCTTTACTGGTGCTTCAAAGCATCTTCAAAGCCTCCATAGAAGTCCATTGCAAAGCTCACTTGAAGCCCCATCGAAGCCCCACAAAGTCTTATCGAAGCCCCACTGAAGCCCCATCGAAGCCTCATCGAAGCACCAAGCGAAAGCAAGGTGTAAATAGGACTGTAAGCTAACAAATTTAATTTAGTGACAGAGGCTTTGACTGGCGTTCAGAGAGCTTTAACAAAGCGTGTCCGAAGCCATGTTTTGAAGCAAGTATAAACTATCCCTAAAAGCATGTTGAAGCGGTAGGCACTTTAATGTGTGTTGAAACCAAAGCAAATGTAAATGAGCCCTAACGGTTTAAAAAAACAGTTACATTCCTGGCATGTGCGGGGAATGTAACTGTCATATTGGTTGTACTCTTAACCAAATTGTCAAACCATCAAATGGCTGGTGTCATGACTGATCACGTGCAGCATCATGGCATTTGAGGATCAAACAGAGTCCAAGATGACCGCTTCCTTGGCTGAAAATTATAGGAGGGTTTAGCTCCGCTTTTTGATAATAACACTGGTTGGTTGGATCATGTGATTATAGCAGATTGACATTCATACTAAGCACACAAGTGAATTGAATACATCAACAGAGCATCAGCATGTAAAGTTCCATAGTAAATTTATTGCAGTATATGGAACTAGCCTTAATAAAAGTGGAGTTACTGGATATGTTAGACAACTGTATAATAAGTCGCTGTAAGATACAAAGCCTCATTCTTTTTAAACACGTGTCTGTCTTTTTTTTAGATATCATAAAATGCAAGTGTACACCGTTTTCCAATAACAATGCATTCTCTTTCTTTTAGCTGTTACGTGAATTGAAGCATCCAAATGTAATTGCATTACAGAAAGTATTCCTGTCTCACAGTGACAGAAAGGTTTGGCTACTCTTTGATTATGCAGAACATGACTTGTGGGTAAGTCTGCTGTTCATTACATTAAAAAAAACAACAATAAAAACTATTTGATTGTTTATCAAAACACATAAAATGATTTCTTCGAAATAGGGTACATCAGTGGGTGACATTTTGGCTGTTGTAGAACACACACTGTTTAATTTACATTGTCCCCTTCTATTTCTACATGTGAATGATGGTACTGTAATTATTTTAATAAAAAATCTAAGTGGCTTTTTCATAATCGATATACAGCTGTCATATGACCCAGCTCTTTCTCAGCCTGTCTGCAGGGAAACATAAGCAGGAGGAGTTTCTAGTTCTCTGCTACTGGTAGCATGTTCAAAATAAATAAAAACAGCCTTTGGAATACAGAGTAAAAATAAATAATTAAAATCAATAATCTGTTTTAAATTGTCATACAAATATATATTTGAAATCAAATCTTTATTGTTTTTTGGCAATAACATGGGCAGATTTCTGTCACGCCCCTCCAGTCTGTGTCTTAAATGTAATATCCCACCCCCCACTGTGTTTAGCTGGTTAGTTTGCACCTTATTTGTATTGCAAATAGTTGTCAACTATGAACTATATTTGAATGAATGATAAAAAAAAAAAATACTTAAAGTGAACCTGTGCCCAGGTGCACACTAAAATGTTTACATATTGTGAACAAATAGTAAAAGCACTTTAAAGCAGTATTAAAAACAAAAGCATAATTTATATTGCAACTTACCAATTCTTAGATGTGATGACTGCATTAATTTCCTTTTTTAGGCTTTCCTTCTACTATTTTCATCTGGTGATCCAGCCAGTAAGTCTATTGTATTTCAACAGAACAGCTCTCTTGCAGTGTTGTCCTCCTTCCAGCCGAATGGCCTTCCTTGTTGCTGTGCTCTGGCACCGCTCTTTTGTCCTGAAAACTTGTGCATGTACAGACACTCCAAGTGTCTCTTTCAAGTCTATATACAACTTGACAGAGGCACGTGGCATGTCTACGCATGTGTAGAATTGTGTAAAAGCCCATGCACATGCGCAGACACCTTTTGCGTTCCGCACATGCGTTTTTTTTAAGGTGATGCTGCACATGCACAGACATGTCGCAGAGCTCTGCCGGGTCCTTTGGATCCTGCAGCATGTCTGCTCATGCCTTTTCTTATACTCTCTGTTTCCTTGCTTTCCTATCATGGAATGCCTTGGACACCTTAACTGAAAAGTAATTGTCCTTACTTCCTGCAGTTCCAAAAAAAAATAAAAAATAAAAAATGCATCTATTGTCTACTCTTTCTGAGTGGATTATCCTTCCCATTCACTTCTTCATGGAATCTCTGGGACAATCTGGGAACTCCTCTCCCTGTAGTTTGCCCTTATCTCTCTATTCCTTGCAATTCTCCTATGATAGAGAATACACAAGTTGGTTTATGTACCTATGGTACTTTCCTCCTATAAGCACTTCTACCTTGCTGGATTTTAGTAACAGTGGTGACTATCACTTCATGCAGCATGGGAGCATTCCATCACTAGATGCATCTTCTCTCACACTTCTATATTCTAGTTTGACAAAGTGGGTATGAGGGGGGTTTTGGGACTTTAAATGAGGCCCGTGACATTCTGTAGTCATACGCCTCCATCGCTGAATCTGAAATTTACAAGGAAAAGGTTTGGGACTTTAAATGAAGCACGTGACACATAGCTGGTAAAGTGGTCCAATGCATGATGGCACATTTGTTCTTACATATACATACAGATATCATGATGGCATATTATCATTATAATTCATATACAATATCTCACAAAAGTGAGTACACCTCTCACATCTTTGTAAATATTTTATTATATCTTTTCATGTGACAACACTGAAGAAATTACACTTTGCTACAATGTAAAGTAGTGAGTGTACAGCTTGTATAATCAATGTCAATTTGCTGTCCCCTCAAAATAACTCAACACACAGCCATTAATGTCTAAACCGCTGGCAACAAAAGAGGTTTTTGAATCACACACCAACACATGCATTCTTTTTTTTTTTTTTTTTTTTTTTTTAAAGAAGGGAAAGGAAAAGAAGGGTGAAAGAGTCTTTTTTTTTTTTTTTTTTCTCTCTTTTATTTTTATTTTTTCTTTTTCTTTTCCTCTTCCTTCTCCTGTTCCTCTTCCCCTATTTTTTTATTTTTTTTTCTCGGTAAGAGGACGTTATTATTATTTTTTATATAAGATGTAATATAAATATATAAACACAATAGGGAGTGGTTAACTATTTAGGGGAGGGGGGGGTGGGGGAGAGGAGAGGAAGGGGGGAGGAAGAGAAAGGGGAATATTAAATAAAATATCGCTCGAATTAAGCCAGAGGGAGTAATGAATTATATCAGGAAGATGGGGAACTATTATTGGTTTCTTTGAAAAACATTGATTGATCCATGTGTTTTGTTGATTGTGTGTTTTTATTAAATTTTTTTTTTTATTAAATTTTTTTATTTTTCGTGTCTATTTATTTGACATGTAATTATTTATGTACAAGTATTGTATAAGTGTTTGTTTATGGATATGTATGTATGTATGTATATGCATGTGTATATATATATATATATATATATATATATATATATATATATATATATATATATATATATATATATATATATATATATATATATATATGTATGTATATATATATATATATATATATATATATATATATATATATGTGTATGTATGTGTATGTATGTGTGTGTGTGTATATATATATATGTATATGTGATTTTGTAATAATGTGAAATGTTCTTTGTATTTGTGAAAAATTCCTTAATAAAAATAATTAAAATACAAATTTAAAAAGAGTCCTGTGCGTTTTCTGAGCACTGCAGTGCGGTTCAGATGCGAATTCCAGGCTCATTGCCTTCTATGGGAATGCTTCTGAATCGCACATGTCATCAGTTTTGAACACAAATTGAGAAAAAAACAGCGTGGGGGTCCCCCCCCCCAATCCATATCAGGCCTTAAGGGTCTGGTATGGATTTTAAGGGAAACGTCACGCCATTATAAGACAAAAACAGCGTGGGGTCCCCCTCCAAAGCCATACCAGACCCTTAAATGGTTGTGGGGGTCTGTGGGCAGGGGGCTTATCGGAATCTGGAAGCCCCCTTTAACAAGCGGGCCCCCAGATCCCAACCCCCATGTGAATGAGTAGGGGTAAAGGGGTGTCAAGAATAAATAAAAACAAAAAGACAATTCCTTTATTAAAAAAACAAAAACAATGCCCCCCCCCCCGGTGTATATCCAGCGTGAATCACGACAAATGCTGCAGCCTGTAAACCCGATGAAGGCTCCGGCCTTCTGACAGTTCTTAAAGGGGTGTTCCGGGGGAAAAAAAATTAAAAGCCAGCAGCTACACATACTGCATCTGCTGGCTTTTAATAAATGGACACTTACCTGTCCTGCAGTCCCTCAATGTCAGCACCGCAGCTGATGTCTCCATCAGCTGTCGGGTGCTGCCCCCGCTATTGCGGGTAAGGTAATCCGGCAGTGTAGCCTTTCGGCTTCACGCCGGGAACCCTACTGTGCATGCGCAAGGCCCCCGCTCCTCTCTCCTATTAGCCCGGGGGCCAAGGGAGGAGGAGGAGGGAGCCCCGCGGTGACATCACGGCCGTATCCGTGGCGCGGCGCACTTCCGGAAGTGGGAAAGGATACCTGTCAAAGACAGGTATCCTGTCCCCCCTCCCCCGAAAGGTGCCAATTGTGACATCGGAAGAGGGGAGGAATCCGATGAGTGGAATTTCCACTTTAGGGTGGAGCTCCGCTTTAAACAACTAAGCCCTGCTCCCTTGTGACATCATTGACTGTTGCATTTTTTTTTTCTGGGTGGCGGTGCCGTTTATCACAAATGCTGCTGGATCTACACCAGAGAACATTGTTTTTTTTTTTTTAAATAAAGGAATTGTCAAAAACTGTCTCTGTGCTTTTATTTATTTTTAACACTTTTTTTGGTGAATGAGTAGGGGTACAATGTACCCCATACTATTTGGATCTAAGGACCTCCTTGTTAAAGGGGACTTCCAGATTCCGATAAGCCCCCCTCCCGCATGCCTCCACAACCACTGGCCACAGTTGTGGGGAAGAGGCCCCCTTACCCCGAAACACCCCCCATGTTGAAGCCATGGGGCCTGGTATGGTCGGGGATGGGGAGGGGGCGCTTGATCATCCCTCTCCTTTCCTGGCCTGCCAGGCTGCATGCTCAGATAAAGGTCTGGTATAGATTTTGGGGGGTCCCGTACGCCATTTTTTTTTTCAAATTTTGTACCTAAGGGCCTTAAAGTTTAATCATTAAAGTGTCACTTTAATCCTTAAAGTGTTACCATACCGAACCCCCACGTCGTCTTTTTCTCAAATTTTATGCGTTTACATAGAGTTGAAAATATTTTATAATTTCAAAAAAAAATTTTTCATTGGTTCTCATGGCTATCTATGATAGCAATTATAAATTTATAGCTGCGGACATTAGGGCATAAGGCAGCAGTTCTGATTCCAGTGTGTTCCAGGAGTCTCTAATGGGTAGAAGACTGCAAGAGGGGCGATTCAACATACTGTCTGATCTGGAACAGGTGCATTTGAAATACTATTTAATGTGTAGTGCCTGGTCAGCCTCAAGAACACAGCACTCGGCCTGGGAAGTCTCTGCAAACCTCCATGTGCAATCTGTGCAAAAAAGGGAGAAAGGCTAGTGCCATGGAAGTCGGCTAATCGGCCTCTGCCTGGAACAGAAGGACCAGAACTGCCTTTTGTGCTAGTTTCAGACGAGGCCTTTACACTTTCTCAATACCTACTTAGGAATTATGCAAAAAGTAATCTGGACGATAAGAAGAGGGTCTTTAACTACCAGCTGAGTCGCATAAGGCGCCTCATTGACTGTTCTTTGGGCATATTGCCAAGTAAATGGCATGTTTTCCAAACAACCTTGCAACTTAGCCTTGAGAATGCTGAGTTAGTAATTTAGGCCTGTTGCATTCTGCATAATATTGTCTGGGATAAGGAGGGCATAAACCTTGAGGAAAAGGAAGAGTTCCCCCTGCCCTCTGTAGAGTACAGCAGAGTGCGAGCAAGGAGCTCTTACAATATGTGTGATTCAGTGCAAATTTGTTATTTGTAGAATGATTTCCCCCAAAAATGTCCTGTAAAGTCATATGTGAAATTAGGTTCTGTTAACCACTTGCCACCCGCCCACCGTCAAAATATGGAGGGGTGGTGCGGCTCTCTTTCTGGGACGATGTCATATGACGTTGTCCCAGAACAGCCGCTCTCGCGTGCCTGCGGGGGCGCGCAGTGGGGTGATAGCAGCTGCGCCACGTTTGCTATGACACAGCACGACCTCGAACTCTGTAAACCATGTGATCGGCTGTGTCCAATCACAGCTGGTCACATGTAAACATGGAGATGCCGGTAATCCGCACTCCTTGCCTCACAGGGATAGAGTGTGTGGCGAGGAGAGCGGATCAGCTGCATCTCCTCGCAGGGGGACATCTACACATGTAATCAGGGCACTGATCATCAGTGCCCTGATTACAATATAGTGCCAGAAATGCCAGCAATCAGTGACCACCAGTACCCACCAGTGCCAGCAATCAGTGTCCATTAGTGATGCCAGTCAGCGCTGGCTATCAGTGTTGCCCATCAATGCCACCCACCAATGTCCATCAGTGCCCTCCTATCCATGCCATTTATCAGTGCCCACCAATGCTGCCTATCAGTGCCACCTATCAGTCCCCACGAGTGCAACCTATCAGTGCCCACCAGCGCCGCCTATCTGTGCCATCTATCAGTGTTCATCAGTGCTACATATCAGTGCTCATAAGTGCGGCATATTTGTGCCACCTAATCAGTGCCCATTAGTGCTGCCTCATCAGTGCCCATAAGTGCCACCTCAACAGTGCTGCCTCATCAGTGAAGGAGAAAAATTATTTATTCACAAAATTTACTGACAAACTAAGAAAAACTTTTTTTTCGTAAAAAAGAAAAAGCCCAGCAGTGATTAAATACCACATAGTGGCAGTGGTATGGCGCAATTGTCATTCAAAGTGTGACAGCGCTGAAAGCTGAAAAATGGCCTGGGCAGGAAGGAGGTGTAAGTGCCCAGTATTGAGGTGGTTAATTAGATGTTTGCTATTTCTGGGTATTTCATGCTTTATGTTCGATAGCATAGAAATACACAAAGTAATATATGTTCAAAACAGATTTGTTTTAATCTGGGTTTCATAACCAGTTTCTGTAGGAACAACATCTATACAAAATGCACTAACTTTTTGCAAAATAAAGGTTTTTTTGCTTCAAATTTTTTCTAGCTTTTTTTTAACAAAGCATAAACTATGCAAAGTTAACAAAAACCTTTTTCTGCTGGTCAGTTACAAACCCTGATAAAAAGGGGTGGGGGATGGGGAAAATTAAGTAGAAGGTTGGGCAGAAGCCCCAGAGCTGGATTGGCTACTAGAGAACCATCTGAGAAATGTGAGATATGTTCCCTGTGAGCACAGAGCAGGAGAGGAACTTACATAAGGAGGCTTCTGGGTATGGTGCATAGAGCTGTATAAATGGAAAGCGGATTGTGGATAGGGTGGTTGATATGGCTGTCCTGGCATACATGGGGACTCATACTGATTTTGAAAGTATGGCCTCTGAGGGGGATCAATAGTCAATGTACTTCCTGACTCTGCACCTCTAACACATCCCCCCACATAATTAAATGTACCCGTATCTATCTCCAGCAGCCTCTCTACTGGGGCTTTTTCTAGCGTATGATAAATTGTCCTCAAGAAACATGCATTGGAGTTATTCGGATCACAGAATGGATCCTTTCTATCCTCTCTTCTAGAGGTGGCCATCTCGTCCATGAAGGACTTCTTGGCTTTGTCCATCTCATTGTTTTCTGCCCTTTTGCCACATCGAGAGTATCTTTATGTTGTTGGCCTTACATGACTAACCTATAGAGGATACTATGCCAATTGAGTACCGCAATGATACCTTGGTGTACATCTGATTATGCTTATTATTCAATAGTATACTTTCATGTAAAGATCTTTGTGAACGTGCTGTCTTCTCCACAGACTGGTACTGACCTTCTCCCTCTTGAGTAATGGCTTGCTCACCTCCCTCCACTGCTTCTGTCTCATTAAAGTTTTATTCAGCATTTTTCTCACCATCTGAGATGCTTTATAATGTACTAAAAAAAAAAGAGGGAAATTTGGTCACAAAATCTTACCATAGAGAGAGACCAACTTTTTTTGCTTTCCAGATGGAACATCCAAACTTACCTTACGATCTAACGTTCATGACTTTCCTTAGGTAGGACAACATTTCAAAGTAGACTGATTTTTTTTTTTTTTTGCTCCGGAACAGCTTAGACTCTCCAATGCCTCCTCCTTCAAATCTCTTCTAAAATGGTCTATGAGAGAACGCCATCTGAACGCAATTTTGTTTCCTGTAAGATGCAGTGAGCAAAATTTTGGATAAAAAGGGATAAATAAAAAACCTTTAATCAATAGGACTCTTCTCGATTAGTCTGTGGAGGAGTCAACATGCCCTTGGCTTTTCACAAAGATCATGAACATTATGTGCACAGAATTCTGTATAAAAATGTACATATTCAGATGAACACAAAGGCATCATTGCAGTACTAAGTTGGCATATGTTGAATTTTTAGCCTAAGGTCACCACAAACTCTCAGCTTGCAACAAGGGCAGCGATAATAATGTCTAGAGGTCGACCGATATGGGTTTTTCTCTGGCCGATGCTGATGCCGATATTTAGAAATCGCGGCGGCCGATGGCCGATATAGGATGCCGATTTTTTTGGGCCGATATGTTAGGCCGATTTTTTAAATTTTTTTTATTTTTTCCCTTCATCTCATAAAATCTAATGAGATTTCACACTGGGGCGTTTTTCAGGCGCTTTTGGGCTAAAAATAGTGCCTGTAAACTGCCTGCAAAACGTCTCCCCTGCAGTCTGTGTGGAAGCCCGAGTGCTTTTACACTGAAGCGATGCGCTGGCAGGACCTTAAAAAAAAAGTCCTGCAAGCAGCATCTTTGGAGCGGTGTTAACTGCTCCCCCACCACTCCTGCCCATTGAAATGAATGGGCACCGCTGCTGAAGCGCCTGCAATGCGATTTGGCAGCGGCGATTCACGGGCGCATTTAACCCCTTCCTCGACCACTAGCTGGGCTATAAGTGCCCCACTAGCAGCCGAATAGCGTCGCTAAAATGACAGTAAAGCGTCGCTAAAACTAGCAGCGTTTTACCGTCAACGCTGCCCGCTCCAGTGTGAAAGCAGCTTTAAGTGATACAAAAAATTTCCTAAATTTAAACATTTATTAAACAAAAACAAACCTCCAATCAGTTCACTTGTATGTATAATTAAAAAAAAAAACTATATATTAAATACACAAAAATAGGTAATCAAAACTTTAGGGCGAAAAAAAAAAAAAAAAAAAAAATCGGCAAACTTTACTGTTTTAGTTTTCGTTTTAAAATCATTAGTGTATTTTTTTCCAAAAAAAATGCGTTTGAAAGACCGCTGCACAAATACCGTGTGACATAAAATATTGCAACAACCGCTATTTTATTCCCTAGGGTCTCTGTTAAAAAAACATATATAATTGTTGGGGGTTCCAAGTGATTTTCTAGGAGAAAATACAGGATTTTTACTTGTAAGCAACAAGTGTCAGAAAAGATTTAGTCTTTAAATGGTTAAACTGAGAACTTCTCCACACAGCCTTGAGTTTATTCATTAAGTGTAAACATTGTAATCATTGTAACACTTTGGTCTTTTTTTGGCAGAATGCCCAGAGAGGAGAAGGGGAAGACTGAGGCAACTTGCATTGACTTCTATTACAGAAGTCTTTTGCAAGTCACGGCTGAAGTTATAATCGGCCTTTTTTATCAGCAGAATCGGCCGATGCCGATTAATTAAAAAACGCCAAATATCGGCCGATATATCGGCCGGCCGATATATCGGTCGACCTCTAATAATGTCCTTCATGGACAAGATGCGCACTTCATCAGACAGGCCAGAAAGGATGTACACTGACCTCAAATTCACATGCATTACAACAAAAGTAAAATAACAATACATACAATGCAGACTGTTGCATGCTTTTGCTCTGCTACAGTGAGGGACTAAACAGTGCAGTACTCACATGTGATATGCATGATAGTCCAACTTTGTTTGATGGTTTAATGTTGGGTGGAATGCAGTTTGTTAATTATAGAATTCCCACACCTCCTCAGTCTTAGCAATTGTGTTAGCTGATTATGATTGTACAAAGCTGCTTTTTGAATTCTTCTCTCAGCTCTTTATATATGGAGCTTTGCCACAGAGTTTGGCTTAAAGCTGAATGCAGTGGCATTAGCTGTAGAATAAGGATATAATATCGTAATTGTAGTCAGTTGATGGGACCCATGAAGATAACAATATTTCCAAACAGGAAATGTCTGAAAATTCCTACAAATTAAGGGAATCCCTCAGGGCCACCCAGGTCACCTGAACTAGTGTCCCCATTGGAAGATTTTCCCTCTATTACTTTTCTGGGGACAATCAAAAATGTGAATTCTTTTACTTGCACTCTGTCCAAAAAAACTTTTTTCTTGTTTTTTTTTTAATACTTTAACTGAAAAAAATATGTGGTCTGCCACTTTGGACCTGTCGTAAATGTACTAGTTCTATGGCTGTCATGCTAACCTTTTTGGCTTCAGTGCTATTACTGACCTGGAATAGGTATACAGATAAGATAATCTGACTATCCTGATAGTGTGTTCAGGATCATTGACATTATTGAATTGCATGGGGAATAATGCAATTCTGATGCAAACAAGTGCCCTTAATCTTTTCTACATCTGATTTCAGGCTTGAACACCCCAGTTAAAGAACTGTATAATAACTTACCAGTATTGTACTTTTATTTCTAGCATATCATCAAGTTTCATCGTGCCTCCAAAGCAAATAAGAAGCCCATGCAGCTGCCTCGATCAATGGTCAAGTCTTTGCTGTATCAAATCTTAGATGGAATCCATTATTTGCATGCAAACTGGGTGCTGCATCGAGACTTGGTATGTAAAAGAAAACAAAAAAAAACAAACATATGTTAAAGAATATATGTTAACCTGTTGTGTAAAAAAAAATATGCAGAAAGGTTTAAGTACTAATCTTTTTGCCACAGGTTCATAGAAAACTATGGCATCACCTCTGGATTTACCCATACTCTGCTGTATGTGCATTGTACTGTAAGACAGATTTTTTAAATAATGATAAAACAAATGAACTTGCATTGAACTATAACATACTGTAGTTTTCCCATACAACACTCCCTTTTAATTTACACTACTGGATTCCTATTACAGTACATTTTGTTTGTGAAAATCTACCTCAGGTCTTCTGCTAGTGCCTGCAGCTTGTCCAGAAAGGAATAAACTGCTGTTGATTCTTGTTTTGCTGTTAGCTCCATTCTACAAACATCAGCCTCTCCTATCACATGTACTATTATTATTTTAATCTTCCGGTCTCCACCCCCCCCCCCTCCAGTGTCACATTTGGCACCTTTCAGGGGGGAGCAGATAGCTGTCTAATACAGGTATTTGCTCCCACTTCTGGCGATAGATCGCGGCAGAATCTACGGTGATCTACGCCATGTTCGGCTCCTCCTCCCCCCCCCGCTGTCTTCTGGGAGACACACAGGTCCTAGAAGACAGCAGGGACCAGTCAGGACGCGCAGCACGACTCACGCATGCGTAGTAGGGAGCCAGGCTGTGAAGCTGCAAGGCTTTATTTCCTGATTCCCTTACTGAAGATGTCGGCGCCTGC
Source organism: Lithobates sylvaticus (assembly GCA_028564925.1). NCBI lineage: Eukaryota > Metazoa > Chordata > Amphibia > Anura > Ranidae > Lithobates > Lithobates sylvaticus. The sequence goes on from CM053028.1 coordinate 263,333,692, forward strand.
ACCCAGGAGCCAAGGGACGGGTCGGCTTTGTAGCTGCTGACTTTTATTTTTATTTTTTTTGGTGGAAATTACCTTTTACTTTACATTTTAAAATGATTTGTTAATAGTCTGTATACGGCCTCCACTCCTTCACTGCCACCACCATTAAAAATACACCTCATACTGAATCCAGAGAGCCCTAATTATGGCGGTCACAAGCGCCCTTTCATATTAAGCAGATGGTAGCCAGCTTGGGAATAACTCCAATATTCAAACAAAAAGCAAAGAAAATGTACCAGCTGAACTTATCGACCAGCCTGCAACCAACTGAATTATACTGTCTAACAGTATGCATTAACCACTTTCAGACCGGACCATTATGCAGCCTAAAGACCAGAGGACTTTTTACAATTTCGCACTGCACTGGTTTAACTGGTAATTACGCGGTCATGCAATGTTGTACCCAAACGAAATTTGCGTCCTTTTCTTCCCACAAATAGAGCTTTCTTTTGATGGTATTTGATTGCCTCTGCGATTTTTATTTTTTGCGCTATAAACGGAAAAAGACCGAAAATTTTGAAAAAAAAATGATATTTTCTACTTTTTGTTATAAGAAAAATCCAATAAACTCAATTTTAGTCATACTTTTAAGCCAAAATGTATTCAGCCACATGTATTTTGTAAAAAAAATGTCAATAAGCGTATATTTATTGGTTTGCGCAAAAGTTATAGCGTCTACAAACTAGGGTACATTTTCTGGAATTTACGCAGCTTTTAGTTTACGACTGCCTATCTCATTTCCTGAGGTGCTAAAATGGCAGGGAAGTACAAAACCCCCCCAAATGACCCCATTTTGGAAAGTAGACACCCTAAGGAAATTGCTAAGAGGCATTTTGAGCCCATTGAATATTTTATTTTTTTGTCCCAAGTGATTGAATAATGACAAAAAAAAAAAAAAAAATGTTTACAAAAAGTTGTCACTAAATGATATATTTCTCACACATGCCATGGGCATATGTGGAATTACACCCCAAAATATATTCTGCTGCTTCTTCTGAGTACGGGGATACCACATGTGTGGGACTTTTTGGGAGCCTATCCGTGTACGGGACCCCGAAAGCCAAGCACCGCCTTCAGGATTTCCAAGGGTGTAAATTTTTGATTTCACTCCTCACTACCTATCACTACCTATCACAGTTTTGAAGGCCATAAAATGCCAAGATGGCACAAAACCCCCCCAAATGACCCCATTTTGGAAAGTAGACACCCCAAGCTATTTGCTGAGTGGCATGTTGAGTCCATGGAATATTTTATATTTTGCCACAAGTAGCGGGAAAAATGACAAACTTTTTTTTTTTTTGCCCAAAGTTGTCACTAAATGATATATTTCTCACACATGCCATGGGCATATGTGGAATTACACCCCAAAATAAATTCTGCTGCTTCTTCTGAGTACGGTGATACCACATGTGTGGGACTTTTTGGGAGCCTATCCGTGTACGGGACCCCGAAAACCAAGCACCGCCTTCAGGATTTCTAAGGGTGTAAATTTTTGATTTCACTCCTCACTACCTATCACTACCTATCACAGTTTTGAAGGCCATAAAATGCCAAGATGGCACAAACCCCCCCAAATGACCCCATTTTGGAAAGTAGACACCCCAAGCTATTTGCTGAGTGGCATGTTGAGTCCATGGAATATTTTATATTTTGCCACAAGTAGCGGGAAAAATGACAAACTTTTTTTTTTTTTTTTTTTTTTTTGCCCAAAGTTGTCACTAAATGATATATTTCTCACACATGCCATGGGCATATGTGGAATTACACCCCAAAATAAATTCTGCTGCTACTTCTGAGTACGGGGATACCACATGTGTGGGACTTTTTGGGAGCCTATCTGTGTACGGGACCCCGAAAACCAAGCACCGCCTTCAATATTTCCAAGGGCGTAAATTTTTGATTTCACTCCTCGCTACCTATCACTACCTATCACAGTTTTGAAGGCCATAAAATGCCAAGATGGCACAAAACCCCCCAAATGACCCCATTTTGGAAAGTAGACACCCCAAGCTTTTTGCTGAGAGGCATGTTGAGTCCATGGAATATTTTATATTTTGCCACAAGTAGCGGGAAAAATTACAAACTTTTTTTTTTTTTTTTTTTGCCCAAAGTTGTCACTAAATTATATATTGCTCACACATGCCATGGGCATATGTGGAATTACACCCCAAAATATATTCTGCTGCTTCTCCTGAGTATGGGGATACTACATGTGTGGGAATTTTTGGGAGCCTATCCGTGTACGGGACCCCGAAAACCAAGCACCGCCTTCAGGATTTCTAAGGGCGTAAATTTTTGATTTCACTCCTCACTACCTATCACAGTTTTGAAGGCCATAAAATGCCCAGATGGCACAAAACCCCCCCAAATGACCCCATTTTGGAAAGTAGACACCCCAAGCTATTTTATGAGAGGCATGGTGAGTATTTTGCAGCTCTCATTTTTTTTTGAAAATGAAGAAAGAAAAGAAAAAAAAAATTGTTTTTCTTTTTTCAAATTTCAAAACTTTGTGACAAAAAGCGAGATCTGCAAAATACTCACCATACCTCTCAGCAAATAGCTTGGGGTGTCTACTTTCCAAAATGGGGTCATTTGGGGGTATTTTGTGCCATCTGGGCATTCCATGGCCTCTGAAACTGTGATAGGCAGTGAGGAGTGAATTCACAAATTCACACCCTTAGAAATCCTGAAGGTGGTGCTTGGTTTTTGGGGCCCCGTACGTGGCTAGGCTCCCAAAAAGTCCCACACATGTGGTATCCCCGTACTCAGGAGAAGCAGCAGAATGTATTTTGGGGTGTAATTCCACATATGCCCATGGCATGTTTGAGCAATATATCATTTAGTGACAACTTTGTGCAAAAAAAAAAAAATATAATAATAATAATTATTATTATTTTTCCCGCAACTTGTGTCAAAATATAAAATATTCCATGGACTCGACATGCCTCTCAGCAAAAAGCTTGGGGTGTCTACTTTCCGAAATGGGGTCATTTGGGGGGGTTTTGAACTGTCCTGGAATTTTATGCACAACATTTAGACGCTTATGTCACACATTACCCACTCTTCTAACCACTTGAAGACAAAGCCCTTTCTGACACTTTTTGTTTACATGAGAAAATAATTTTTTTTTTGCAAGAAAATTACGTTGAACCCCCAAACAATATATATTTTTTTAAAGCAAAGGCCCTACAGATTAAAATGGTGGGTGTTTCATTTTTTTTTTTCACTCAGTATTTGCGCAGCGATTTTTCAAACGCATTTTTTTGGGAAAAAACACACTTTTTTAAATTTTAATGCACTAAAACACACTATCTTGCCCAAATCTTTGATGAAATAAAAAATTAGATCTTAGGCCGAGTACATAGATACCAAACACGACATGCTTTAAAATTGCGCAGAAACGTGCAGCGGTGACAAACTACATACATTTTTAAAAGCATTTAAACGCCTTTACAGGTTACCACTTTAGATTTACGGAGGAGGTCTACTGCTAAAATTACTGCCCTCGATCTGACCTTCGCAGTGATACCTCACATGCATGGTGCAATTGCTGTTTACATATGACGCCAGACCGACGCTTGCGTTCGCCTTTGCGCGAGAGCAGGGGGGGGACAGGGGTGCTTTTTTTTTTTTTTTTTTTTTTTTTTTTTTATTATTATTGATTTTGCTTTTTTATTTTATTTTTCAACTGTTCCTTTCATTTATATATATTTTTTATCATTTTTATTGCTATCTCAGGGAATGTAAATATCCCCTATGATAGCAATAGGTAGTGACAGGTACTCTTTTTTGAAAAAATTGGGGTCCATTAGACCCTAGATCTGTCGTCTGCCCTCAAAGCATCTGACCACACCAAGATCGGTGTGATAAAATACTTTCCCAATTTCCCAATGGCGCTGATTATATCCGGCGAAATATAAGTCATGAAATGCTCGTAGCTTCCGGTTTCTTAGGCCATAGAGATGATTGGAGCCATTCTGGTCTCTGATCAGCTCTATGGTCAGCTGGCGGAACCACCGGCTGCATTCTCAGGTTCCCTGTTGGGACAGGAGAGCCAGAGAAAACCATGGAAGACGGTGGGAGGGGGGGGGGGGCATTCCCACCCACTGCTTGTAAAAGCAGTCTAGAGACTAATTAGCCACTAGGATTGCTTTTACATGAAAGCCGACCGCTGGCTGAAAAGAATAATACCAAGATAATGCCTAATCCTGCCGGCATCATTCTGGTATAACCACTCAAAGTCCAGCAACATACCAGTACGTTGCTGGCCCTTGTTTGGCATATATTGTAATCTTTTTTTTCATGCAGCCTGTGGGCTGAACGAAAAAAAAAGATTGATCGGTGGGTATGCCCACCATTAGAACCTCCCTTCATCCACCCACTTCTAATGATGGGCATACATGCACCATTTTGTTTTTAACTGTGGTGGTGAAATCACCTCCAACAGCGCTAGAGTCACGGATTTATGTATCGTGGGAGCAAGCGCTGTTGCTGTCAAGATAAATAAATCCGCGCTGCAGCTGAATGGCGTACCTGCTAAGCAAATTATGGTTAACAATAAAACAAAGTAACATTACAGTATAACAGTAAGATTTACCATACCTGCAAAGCAAATACCAAAAAAAACATAGTAAAAAATAAAACATTTTTTAATGCAACCTGTGCCTAAAATATATATATGCCGAAGCATGGGGGCATCCTCCCGCAAAAAAGTTATGCCGCGTACACACGGTCGGAATTTTCCACGGGCAAGCCTCCGTCGGAATTTCAACCGTAATGTAGGCGGCATTAGGAGCAAATCGCTCCTCCGCCCTCTGCTGCCCCCATGCTTCGGCATATATGCTCTTTTTTTTTAACTGTGGTGGTGAAATCACCTCCTACAGCGTTGGAGTCACGGCTTTATGTATCGTGGGAGCAAACGCTGTTGCTGTCAAGATAGATAAATCCGCGCTGCAACTGAATGGCATACCTGAAAACAAAAAAAATGGTTAACAATAAAACATTGCAGAATAGAATACAGTAAAAAGGAGAACAATAGAGAGAGAGAATAGAGAGAAAGAGAACAATAAAACAACTATTTTTGGTTTTTTTATTTTATATTTTTTTTGTTTTATTTTTTACTTTTTTTTTTTTAACTTTTGTTTGTAACTGTAACAGTTCTAACGGAACTGTTGTAACGGTTCCATCGGTTTTGGTCTCAAAATGCGATGGCATTCTTGAGAACGTGTGCCTAGTCTGTGCAATGCTGTACCCTACGCTAATACTCAACTAGTGTATGGTAGCGTTCAAAACATTCACCGATGCAAAGACCAGGATTGTCAGGACAGCGGGGACAATAATAGCGGGTGTCACGCCTAAATCCGCGCTTTCTGCAGACACGACATTTTCTTTGGGGGGCTTGTTGGGTAGGGGTACTCGGGAGGACATGAATAAAATGCCGCTCATGCAGCCAGCTAACTGCATTTGGTTGGGGAATGTGAGGTGGAGCACCGTCTGGAAACAGAAGGGCTCCGATGATCTCTTCCTGGAATTTGAGGAAGGATCCAGTACGTCCTGAAGCTCCGTATAGCACATGAGCGTTCAGCAAAGCCAATTGGAAAAGGTAAATAGACACTTTTTTGTACCAGCGTCTAGCCTTACGGGCAACTAGGTACGGCGCCAACAACTGGTCGTTGAGGTCCACCCCTCCCATGTTTTGGTTGTACTCGTGGACACAGAGGGGTTTCGTCACAACACCAGCCGCCGTAGTAATTTGGACCGTCGTGTCTGCATGAAGGGAGGTAAGAACGAAAACATTCTTATTATCCCTCCACTTCATAGCGAGCAAGTTATTACACTTCAAGCAGGCTCTCTCCCCCAGCCTAAGACGGGACTCTACAAGCCGCTGGGGAAAGCCCCGGCGATTAGGTCGCACGGTGCCACATGCTCCAATCTGATGATCAAACAAATGACTAAACAGTGGCACGCTCGTGTAATAATTATCCACGTACAAGTGGTACCCCTTTCCGAATAAGGGTGACACCAAGTCCCACACAATCTTGCCAGCGCTCCCTATGTAGTCAGGGCAGTTTGTCGGGTCTATGTGGCTATCTTTGCCCTCATAAACCATAAATTTACATGTATAGCCTGTGGCCCTGTCACAGAGCTTATACATCTTGACCCCGTATCTGGCACGCTTGCTGGGAAGGTATTGTTTGAATGACAAGCGGCCAGTAAACTTAATCAGGGACTCGTCAACGCAGACAACTTGATGGGGAGTAAACAAGTCTGCAAAACGTTGGTTGAAATGGTTTATGAGGGGCCGAATTTTATAGAGCCGATCGTATGCAGGGTCTCCACGAGGACGACAGAGTTCATTGTCGTTGAAGTGCATGAACCGCAAAATCTGTTCGTATCGTGCCCTGGACATGGAGGCAGAGAACACGGGCATATGGTACATTGGCTCAGTGGACCAATATGAACGCAACGTACCCATTTTAACTACGCCCATGATGAGGGAAAGGCCCAGAAAGATCTTAAATTCGGGGACCGTAATTGGTCTCCAATCTCTGGCAAGGGTGGACAACTGGGGATTAGCAGCGATGTGTTGACCAGCGTACAAATTGGTTTGGTCCACAATAGATCTATAGAGATCTTCGGTGAAAAACAGCGAAAAAAAATCAAGTGACGTAAAATCAGCTGTTTCCACCTGAATACCGGGTTGGCCAGTGAATGGGGGAAGTACGGGTTCTGCAGAAGTGGTGGGCACCCAATCAGGATTGGCAAATTCTGCAGGAAGGGCACTATGGGCACGACGGGCCTGTCTTTGTCGTCTTCTTGGTGGCAGCGGGACACTACTTGTGCTTGCCACCTCGCCAGCTGAAACTGCACTTATGGGACTCGCCACGTCACCACGTGATACTGCAGTGCTGGTTTGACTACGTCCAGGGTGTACTAGGCCGCTGGTGCTTGCCTGTTCACCAGAAGGAATAGCGGCTCTAGTACGTCTCTGCCTCCTACGAGCGACCTGCGGTTCCTGCACCTCAACAACAGAAGAAGGAGTTTGGGGTCTGGTACGCCTGACCTTAGCAGGGACCACAACTCCGCCGTCAGAGCTATCTGTCATGGAGCCGCTGTCATCTACTGGGTCGTATTCTGAGCCTGATTCTGACAGATGAGTGACCTCCTCTTCACTATCTGTCATGCTCAGAAACAAGTAGGCCTGTTCACTAGTGTACGTTTGACTTGCCATTTTGGGCTCTAAATTTAGTAGTACACTAGTGAGACTCACAGGAAAAAAAAAAGCTCCTGACTGTTAGCGACTGAATCAAAACGCTACCAAAAAACTGTAAGCGATCGCAGGGATCAGGCCTGACTCTGCGAACGCTGCAGTTATGTGTGCTTAGTGTTTTGTAAGTGACAGTGATCGATCGATACTGCACTTGGGTGGGCTGGGCGGAGGGGGAAAACGCAGGTGCTAGCAGGTATCTGGGCTGATCCCGCTAACAATGCGTTTTTGGGAACCCTAAACAGCTGGGGACGCTAGTATAGATCTGATCAGATCAGATATCGATCTGTTCAGATTCTATACCACTAAGGGAGGTGTATGCTGCGTGCGTGGGTGTTTGCGGTACTGGCACTAACCCGACGCTGCCTGGGGCGACGCAGACCCTATTTGACTCTAAAACCTTACTTATATCACCCGCCGGGCGGTCAGGGGGTTAAACCTTTATTAGGTAATAAACGGCGGGTGCCCTGAAACTATAAAAAATAAACTAACTGACCAGCGTCACCCGTAACAGTTATATGGTGATCACTGGTGAAAGGGTTAACTAGGGGGCACTCAGGGGGTTAAAACCTTTAGTAGGTAGTATATGGGGGGTCCCTGACCCTATAAAACGCTGCGGCAAACCTAAATACCTACCTCCCTGTGACGGACCTCGTACTCAATATGTCCGCCGTAAATGCTTCCTCCGTCCGGTACCACACAATCCAAGACCCATTAGCTCAGCCAGTCACCAGACAACACCAGTGTAGGCTACATCAGGAATGAATCTTTATTTGACATGTCACACTTATATACAGTTGACAGATGACTCAAGCCTAACCTAATTAGCATGAGCTAATTATCTTAATCAACACTGGGCTCCATCATTCAATTGCAGGGTTAATTAGCACACACAACAATAGGTGAAACACTTCTACAAGCCAGACTATACTCAATTATATAACACAGGTGGCTGGAGTTCATGAGTCATGACATTAGCGTCGCTTGCTAATATGCCAAATACACATACAGATTCTATGTGTATTGGGGGGGGCAGCATGGACCTGAATCCAAGTATCACCAGCTCAGGGGTCCCAGGCTTGCAGCTCAAAGAGCACTGTTCCCCCAAATGCCAGGGCCCATAGTCGCAAGGCAGCAGGCTCGCACTCAGTCCCCTCCAACAGCCCGTGTCCCGGCTAGGTCCGTCACACTCCCTAACTAGCGTCAACTGTGACACTAATACAGCGATCAAAAAAACGATTGCTTAGTGACACTGGTGACGGGGGGTGATCACGGGGTTAAACCTTTATTAGGGGGGGTTCCTAGACCTAAAGGGGGCTAAATCTAACTGCCCTAACAGTTATTAGGGTCACAATGCACCAATGCAGTTAACAGTAAAAAAAATAAAATAAAAAAAAAACTGCTTTGGTATCACTGTGACAGGGGGTGCAGGGGGGCAATCGGGGGGGGGGGGGCTGGGGTGTGAAATGTGTGCCTAGAATGTTCTACTGTTAGTGTAGTGTTGTGCAACTCACGTGTCTTCTCTCCTCGGCGTCGGTTCGAAAAGACCGCCACGAGGAGAGATGACCTCACTTCCCCTGGCTCTGTACACAATACAGAGCCAGGGGAAGCATTCCATTGGCTGGGAGCGATCGCGAGGGGGGGGGGGCACGAATGAGTGCCCCCCCCTCATCTCCGATCCCTCCCCCAATGTCCCGGACAATTTACAGACACGGGGGGGGGATCGGCCCCCCACCCGCGTCTGTTAGGGATGACATCACTTCCTCTAGCCCTGTTTACATGACGGGGCTAGAGGAAGTGTTTCATTGGCTGGGAGCGATCGCGAGGGGGGGGCCACGAATGAGTGGCCTCCCCCCTCATCTCCGATCGCTCCCCCAACGATGCCGACCGCCGCAGGCACCGGGGGGGGCCCGATCGGGCCCCCCACCCGCAGACAGGTAGGGACGTATATATACGCCCTCCTGCCTGTACGTGCCATTCTGTCGACGTATATCGTCGTGCGGCGGTCGGCAAGTGGTTAAAAACAGGGGTTTAGTTTGCACACATTTGCAAATACATGCGTAAGCTGCAGAGCGACTTCACGGCACCCTGTATTTTCTGCAGCCCTAACTAAGTTTTGAGAGCCTCCATAGTAGAAGCACATGCAATATAATGGATAGGCAGAGGGCAGGTGAGCCTGGAGGGAGCCTGCCCCTCCCTAAAGGCACAGGGGTACACCGAACACTCAGCACACAGCACAATGGCAGCAAAGGTGTCCACTGCATCCCCCCACCAGTTTTCAAACAGTAAAAACTAATGCCAATGGCCCCCACCTATAACTGGCCTTTGCAGCAAGGAGCACATGGAAGGGTGACCCATGTCAAATAAAAACCAAAGAAAATTCCTAGCTCAACTTACCGACTAGCCTGCAACCAACCAAATTATCCTGTCTAACAGTATGCATTAAAAACAGAGGTTTACTTTGAACAAATTTGAAAACACATGCGTAAGCTGTAGAGCCACTTCATGGCACCCCAGTATTATCTTCAGTCCTAATACCTCCAATAGCCCAGGTTATTCCTCTTCACTTACATAAATGTTCATATTATATGCATCTCATCAAAGACAAGGCCATACATTGCATGACCCCATAAAATAAATCCAAATTTATTGTAAACATAATGTGCTCATCACATTCCGCCATGCGCCGCATATGGGCAGTGAGGTCAGATTGCGTGTCCCTCCCTACGCAGAGCCAATCAACACCAATAACAGTAGTACGCTATGGTTGCAGGAATGGAGTATCAAAAATGATTGCTTTTACATCGATTATGTAATTCTAAGCATGCCTTCGCTGTGTGTTAGAAATATCTTTATAATTGACAACTTTGTGTGAAAAAAATACATTTTAATTTTCATTACGCATTTTCCAAAAAATTGTGATGAAGAAATTAAATCTTCAAAAGATTTACCATGACTCGTAGGAAATACTGCGGGGTGTTTTGATTTCCAAAATGTGGTCATTTTGTGGGTATTTAAATTTTTTCGGATCCTCAGAGCCTCCAAAAATGTGATAGCTACTCAGGAAATTAGAAGCGTAATTTATTCCCTTGGAATGACTGAAGGTGCTCCTTGGGTTTTGACACCCTGTAGTAGGTTAGACTGTGAAAAAGTCACATGAATATGGTATCAATATACTCAGGAGGAGTAGCAAAATATGTTTTGGGGTGTAATTGTAAGTATGCCTACGATGTGTGTTAGAAACATCTTTTTAACTGACAACTTTGTGTATTAAAAAAAATGCATTTTAATTTTCTTTCCTGCATTTTCCAAAAACTTGAGGCAAAAAAATAAGATTTTCAAAAGCTACACTTTTCAGAAAATACCTTGGAGTGTTTATTTTCCAAAATGGGGCAATTTTGTGGTTGTTTACAATGTCCTAGCCTCCAAAAATTTCATAGGTAGTCAGGATATTAGGTGTGTAATTTATGCCCCTGAAATGCCTGAAGGTTCTCCTTGGATATTGGGCCCTTCTATGCATCTTGGCTGTGAAAAAGTCACACGTGTTATCCCCATACTTGGAAGGCATAGCAGAATGTGTTTTGGGTGTCACTGTAAGTATGTGTGTGAGACATAACTTGTTAAAATGGCAACTTTTTGCAAGAAAAAAAAAAAAAAGCTTTTAATTTTCCAAAAAATTGTGACACAAACTTACAATTTAAAAAAATTCACCATGCCTCATACTAAATACCATGGACTGTCTACTTTCCAGAAAGGGTTAATTTGGTAGGTATTTGTGCTGACCTGGCATTTTAGGGCATATATATTTGTAGACGCTATAACTTTCACATAACCTAAATAATATACACTGATTTGGGTTATTTTTACCAAACAAATGTATTTTGGCCTACAATTATGAGGTAAGATTATTTATTTGCAAAAGACACTAAGAAAAATTTTTTTTTTAGTTTACGTAGCAACAAATAAATCCAGTGGTGAGTAAATACTACCAAAAAAAGTTGTATCTGTTTCAAAAAATTATAAAAATTGAATTTGGGTATAGTGTTGCATGCCTGAGTAATTGGCATTCAACGTGTGACAGCACTGAAATCTGAAAAATGGTCTGAGCAGGAAGGGGATGAAAGTGTCCTGTCTTCAGTTGGTCAAGCTGGCCATACACTATAGTAGATTTTGGAATGAATGTTTGTACAAACATTTGTAAGTAAATCTTTACAAAAAATCTTTATTTTTGTTCAGTTTGATGACAAGGCATACCCATGACTCTCTAGTTTTTGTAAAAAAACTTTATCTATGTGGGTATACCTAACTTGATTTGTCTTGCATTGCTGGTATCACTTTGGCATTTACAAAATCATCCCTGTTTTCTTTTCTGTACCCCTTGTATATGCTTAAAATGTTAAATAACATCTGTCCTTCTCTGATATATTGCAAGTAGTATAGAGGAAACTGGCCGCACACCACACTGTAGAGGTGCTTTATCCTTTATTCCATGTAGAAAAACAAAAGAGTATGCTGTGACTGTTAATGCTTTTCACACATATGCTAGTGAATAATCATAACATCATAGTTATAAAAAAGCACTAGCATATGTGTGAAACGTGTTAACAACAGTCAATAGTCTTTCGTGCTGTCTTCATCCGATACATGGAATAAAGGATAAAGCATCTCTACAGTGTGGTTTGGGGCCAATTTCTTCTATATTGCTGTGTGATGGCAGCGAGCTAGGGTGAGCACCCACCATAGGGATTGCATGATGCGAGTGACAGCCTCACCTGTAGCAGCGTAGCTCTGTTTTTTTTTTTTTTTTTTTTGAAAACTGACATTTTATTGAGTTTCAAATTTTCCAACAAGAATACAAGGAAATAAACAGTAGTAAAATTATGTCACACATAAAGTCTCACAGCATGGTTAGTGGTATACAACCAATGGTCCGCCTATACATCATTATACCTGTAAAGGAATGCCATCTGAGCTACACGAGCCTGTGGAATGCGAAATGGGAACATGGGAAAAAAGAAACATTGCATATCCATATAAGCATGTTAAAGGCGAGAATCAAAGTCAATATATTTTCCACTCTTCCAAACATTGTTTTAATTATGTAACTCAGATAAACTGGGGGGGTAGAGAAGAGTAGAGAGAGTAGGTAGGGACGAGAAAGCTAGCTGAGACAAAGGCAAGAGAAGAGAAAAGGATAAGTGATAGATAAAAGATAGGAGAGAAGAGGACGCCTACCCGACCCTGGGGGGGATCCATCCTGGGTCAGCTGGGTTTGGGAGCCTCCATCCTATCCCATAGTTCCCATATCCTGTTATGTTTATCGAGAGTATTATTCAGGTAGGCTGTCAAGTTTTCCATCCATTTTGACGTCCTTTATCCTGGTATGCAGTTCGACCAGTGAGGGGGGTTCCCTCTTTTTCCATTTCAGGGCTATTAAGCATCGCCCGGCCATCAGCACCTGGGCTAGGAGTTTTTTAGAGGATTTTGAGAATGAGGTAGGAGGGAGGCCCAGTAGGAACATTTTAGGGTCAAGCGGCACTCGCACTTTAAAAACGGCTTGTAGGAGGGATTGGACTGTTTCCCAGAAAGGGATGATCTGCGGGCATGTCCGATAGATATGGTATAGCGCGCCCACTTTTCCGCGACATCGCCAACAGCGGGGATCAGCTGATGGGTATATAGAGTGAAGCAGGTCAGGGGTTTGGTACCAATAAAGTAGAATCTTATATTGATTCTCTTTGTATAGGGTGCATATGGAGCTCTTAGAGGCCCGTGACCAAATGAGCTGCCATGTCTATAGAGGTATGGTCTCCCCCAAATCCCACTACCATTTGTCCATATAGGTATGTCGCGGTCCTGTTGGCAACATGTCTGTTACCAAAATTTGGTAGGTGCGCAATATCATACCCTTGGGGCACGAACCCTCCAAGCATATTTTCAGTGTAGCTCTGTTTTAATGTATTATAAGTAGGGTAGGAATCAAGGACATTCTGAAACTTAATGTAAATTGCAGTAGTATATACAGTGAGGGAAAAAAGTATTCGATCCCCTGCTGATTTTGTAAGTTTGCCCACTGACAAAGCGATCAGTCTATAATTTTAATGGTAGGTTTATTTTAACAGTGAGAGACTAACAACAAATATATTCAGGAAAACGCATTTCAAAAAAGTTATAAATTGATTTGCATTTTAATGTGTGAAATAGATATTTGATCCCCTATCAATCAGCAAGATTTCTGGCCCCCAGGTGTTTTCTATACAGGTAATGAGCTGAGATTAGGAGCACTCTCTTAAAGGGAGTGCTCCTAATCTCAGCTTGTTACCTGTATAAAATACATCTGTTCACAGAGGCAATCAAGCAATCAGATTCCAATCTCTCCACCATGGCCAAGACCAAAGAGCTGTCCAAGGATGTCAGGGACAAGATTGTAGATCTACACAAGGATTGAAAGGCCTACAAGACCATCGCCAAGAAGCTTGGTGAGAGGGTGACAACAGTTGGTGTGATTAATTGCAAATGGAAGAAACACAAAATAACTGTCAATCTCCCTCGGTCTGGGGCTCCATGCAAGATTTCACCTCATGGAGTTTCAATGATCATGAGAATGGTGAGGAATCAGTCCAGAACTACACGGGAGAATCTCGTCAATGATCTCAAGGCAGCTGGGACTATAGTCACCAAGAAAACAATTGGTAACATACTAAGCCATGAAGGGCTGAAATCCTGCAGCGCCGCAAGGTCCCCCTGCTCAAGAAAGCACATGTACAGGCCAGTCTGAAGTTTGCTGATGAATATCCGATTGATTCAGAGGAGAACTGGGTGAAAGTGTTGTGGTCAGATGAGACCAAAATCAAGCTCTTTGGCATCAACTCAACTCGCCGTGTTTGGAGGAGGAGGAATGATTCCTATGACCCCAAGAACACCATCTCTGCAATCAAACATGGAGGTGGAAACAATATGCTTTGGTGGTGTTTTTCTGCTAAGGGGACAGGACAACTTTACTGCAACAAAGGGACGATGGATGGGGCCATGGACCATCAAATCTTGGGTGAGATCCTTCTTCCCTCATCCAGGACATTGAAAATGGGTCGTGGATGGGTATTCCAGCATGACAATGACCCAAAACACACGGCCAAGGCAAAAAAAGAGTGACTCAAGAAGAAGCACATTAAGGTCCTGGAGTGACCTAGCCAGTATCCAGACCTTAATCCCATAGAAAATATGTGGAGGGAGCTGAAGGTTTGAGTTACCAAATGTCAGCCTCAAAACCTTAATGACTTAAAGAGGATCTGCAAAGAGGAGTGGGACAAAATCCCTTCTGAGATGTGTGCAAATCTGGTGGCCAACTACAAGAAACGTCTGACCACTGTGATTGCCAACAAGGGTTTTGCCACCAAGTACAAAACAATATTTAGCGAAGGGGTCAAATACAGGGGGTCAACTAATACTTTGTTGAAGCACCTTTTGATTTTGTTACAGCACTCAGTCTTTTTGGGTATAAGTCTTTCAGCATGGTACATCTTGACTCTGCAATATTTGCCTGCTGTTCTTTGTAAAAACACTCCAAATCTGTCAGATTGTGAGGGTATCTCCTGTGCATAGCCCTCTTCAGATCACCCCACAGATTTTCAATCGGATTCAGGTCTGGGTCAGTCCAAAACTTTGATCTTCTTCTCGTGAAGACATTCCTTTGTGGATTTAAATGTATGCTGTGGGTCGTTGTCATGCTGAAAGATAAAGTTCCTCTTCATGTTCAGCTTTCTATCAGAAGCCTGAAGATTTTGTGCCAATATTGACTGGTATTTGGAACTGTTCATAATTCCCTCTACCTTGACTAAGGCCCCTGTTCCAGCTTAAGAAAAACAGCCCCAAAGCATGATGCTGCCACCACAATGCTTCACGGTGGGTATGGTGTTGTTTTTGTGCCAAAGATATCTTTTGGAATTATGGTCAAAAAGTTCAAGCTTGGTTTCATCAGACCTTAACACATTTTCCCACATGCTTTTAACTTCAGATGTGATTTTGCAAAATTTTGCTGAGCTTGGATGTTTTTCTTCGTAAGAAAAGGCTTCTGTCTTGCCACTCTACCCCATAGCCCACACATATGAAGAATATGGGAGATTGTAGTCACATGTATCACACAGCCAGTACTTGCCAGATATTCCTGCAGCCCCTTTAATGTTTCTGTAGGCCTCTTGGCAGCCTCCCTGACCAGTTTTCTTCTCGTCTTTTCATAAATTTTTGGAGGGACGTCCAGTTCTTGGTAATGTCGCTGCTGTGCCGTATTTTCTCCACTTGTTGATGACTGTCTTCACTGTGTTCCATGGTATATCTAATGCCTTGGAAATTCTTTTGTACCCTTCTCCTAAATTATACCTTTTAACAATGAGATCCCTCTGATACTTTGGAAGCTCTCTGCGGACCATGGCTTTTGCTGTAGGATGCAAATAAGAAAATGTCAGGAAAGACCTACTAGAACAGCTGAACTTTTATTTCGGGTTAATCAGAGGTCCTTTAAATGATGGCAGGTGTGTACTGACTCCTATTTAATATGAGTTTGGATGTGATTACTTAATTCTAAACAGAGCTACATCCCCAGTTATAAGAGCGTGTGCACACCTATGCAACCACATTATTTTATTTTTTTATTTTTACTTCCCTCTCCTAAAAGATTTCAGTTTGTTTTCAATTGAGTTGTACAGTTTATAGGTCACATTAAAGGTGTAAAAAAGTTCTGAAATTATTTATCTTTGTCTCATTCTTTTACATCACAGAAACCTGACATTTTAAGGGGTGTGTAGACTTTTTATATTCACTGTACTTATTTAACTCATTAAAATGAAAATCAATTTATAACTTTTTTGAAATGTGTTTTGTCTGGATTTTTTGTTGTTTTTCTGCCTCTCACTGTTAAAATAAACCTACCATTGAAATTATAGACTGGTAATTTCTTTGTCAATGAGCCAATGTACAAAATAAGCAGGGGGTCAAATACTTTTTCCCTCACTGTGTGTGTGTGTATATATATACAGTTGTGCCCATAAGTTGACATACCCTGGCAGAATTAATGATTTCTTGGCCATTTTTTTGAGAATATGTATGATAACACAAAAACTTTTCTTTCACTCATGGTTAGTGTTTGGCTGAAGCCATTTATTATCAATCAACTGTGTTTACTCTTTTTAAATCCTAATCACAACAGAAACTACCCAAATGACCCTGATCAAAAGTTTACATACCCCAATTCTTAATACCGTGTATTGCCCCCTTTAACATCAATGACAGCATGAAGTCTTTTGTGGTATTTGTGGATGAGGCTCCTTATCTTCTCAGATGGTAAAGCTGCCTATTCCTCTTGGCAAAAAGCCTCCAGTTCCTGTCAATTCTTGGGCTGTCTTGCATGAACTGCACGTTTGAGATCTCCCAAGAGTGGCTCAATGATATAGAAATCAGGAGACTGAGATGGTCACTCCTTCACTTAATTCTGCTGTAGCCAATGACAGGTCAACTTGGCCTTGTGTTTTGGATCATTGTCATGTTGGAATGTCCAAGTGCCTCCCATGCGCAGCTTCCTGGCTGATGAATGCAAATGTTTCTCCAGTATTTTTTGATAACATATTGCATTCATCTTGCCATCAGTTTTGACCAAATTTCCTGTGCCTTTTGTAGCTCACACATCCCCAAAACATCAGCGATCCACCTCCATGTTTCACAGTAGGAATGGTGTACCTCTTATTATAGGCCTTGTTGACTTCTCTCCAAATGAAGTGTTTATGGTTGTGGCCAAAAAGCTAAATTTTGGTCTCATCACTCTAAATAACTTTGTGCCAGAAGGTTTTAGGTTTGTCTCTGTGCTGTTTGGCGTATTGTCAGCAATATACTTTGTGGCATTTGCGTAGCAATGGCTTTCTTCTGGCGACTCGATCATGCAGCCCATCTTTCTTCAAGTGTCTCCTTATTGTGCATCTTGAAACAGCCACACCACATGTTTTCAGAGAGTCCTGTATTTCACCTGAAGTTATTTGTGGGTTTTTCTTTGCATCCCGAACAATTTTCATGGCAGATGTGGCTGACATTTTAGTTGGTCTACCTGACTGTGGTTTGGTTCGGTCAACAGAACCCCTCATTTTTCACTTCTTGATAAGAGTTTGTTTGAACACTGCTGATTGGCATTCTCAATTCCTTGGATATCGTTTTATATCCCTTTCCTGTTTTATACAGTTCAACTACCCTTTTCCGCAGATTCTTTGACAATTCATTTGCTTTCCCCATGAATCCAGAAACGTCAGTGCAGCACTGGATGAAAGATGCAAGGGTCTGTCAGGAGTCCAGAAACTCATTGACCTTTTTATACACACACACTAATTACAAGCAAACAGATCACAGGTGTGGATGGTTACCTTTAAAAGCCATTCAAACCCCTTTGTGTCAACTTGTGTGAATGTCATCAGGCCAAAATCACCAGGGTATGTAAACATTTGATCAGGGTCACTTGGGTAGTTTCTGTTGTGATTATGATTTTGAGTAAACACAGTTGATTGGTAATAAATTACTTGAGCCAAACACTAACCATGAGTGAAAGAAAAGTTTTTGTGTTATCATTCATATTCTCTGAAAAATGGACAAGAAATCATAAATTCTGCCAGGGTATGTAAACTTATGAGCACAACTGTGTGTGTGTGTGATTATATATATATAATATTTTTTTTTTCTTTACAGTTTTTCTATTTCGATCCCCAAACATTGTATAATATATTAATGTGCTGCTAAAGAAAAACAGCTGTGCATTATTGTTATCCACCTATAGCTCTCTTTCTAACTCGCGTGTACTGGAAACATTTTGATGATGAGCTAGAATATTGAGAAAGATGCACAGTGTATTATTAGCATTGAAGCAATGGGATTACAAAGATTTATGTTCAAACAGAAATAGGTATTCTAACCCCAAACTGTCATATGAAAGAAAACAGAGGTTTGCATTTGTGTTACTTATGTTTTTTTTAATGACTGTTGCCAACCAGTTTCCTATGCTATAATTTACGTACCAATATATATTTAAACATGTGAAATATAACTTATTATTCTAAAAAAAAAAAAAAAAAGATCATAACCATTTGAGAATATTATCAGAATTGCTCTGTTTAATGTCTGGCTTTTTTAATTAATACCTTTTTAATTATACATGCACTTTCCAAAAATGTTACACCCTTGGTGCAAATAGTTAGTTAATCTCCCTGGCAGTCTTATGTCAGTATTTTTGAATGTCGAAGCGGTACATTGTTTTGCATGGGAATTTGTTGTTTTATATTGTAGGCCTGTAATTCTTAGAAATAGCTCACTTAAATCTGTCCAAAAAAGAGTTTAGTAGACATCCCAGGTATGATAAAGTTTGAAACACGAAATTATAAATTATTATATAACAAATAATTATAAAAAAAACTTATAGTAATAATAAATTTCATTCAATAATGTAATCAAACCAAAAACACTGAAATTTGTCCAAACAAGGGTGCAGTATTACTAGCCACTGTAATACTAGACACTGCGTATTGGTTTAGTAAACATCCCGGGTATGAAAAATTTTGAAACATGGGACCGCACAAAGTCCGACGTCACAATCAGGACAATGGAACCTGGTTTCCTTTCTGATTTTCTTTCCACTGTCATCTCGCTTTGAGCAACAAACCATGCACATCCTTGTAGGTGCTGACTTTCTCGATTAGTGGGAATGTAGTCCATGAAATGATGACCAGTCAGGCGTTCCAGGTTGACAATGCCAACAGCACAACATCCAGCTCTATTCACAGCTAGGGATGGGCTATCTGTTCAAGTCGAACATGAGTTTGACTCAAACATTGGCTGTTCGCCCCTTCGACGAACAGCGAACAATTTTGGGTGTTTGCGGCAAATTGGAAAAGCCGCAAAACACCCTTTAAAAGTCTATGGGAGAAAGTGCTAATTTTAAAGGTTAATATGCAAGTTATTGTCATAAAAAGTGTTTGGGGACCTGGGTCCTGCCCCAGGGGACATGTATCAATGCAAAAAAAAGAAACAATAAAAGTGAAATAATAAAAACAGAAACAATAGAAACAATAAAAGGGAAATATTCCTTTAAATTTCGTACCTGGGGGGTGTCTATAGTATGCCTGTAAAGTAGCGCATGTTTCCCATGTTTATAACAGTCCAAGAGCAAAATTACATTTCTAAAGGAAAAAAAGTAATTTATAGTGCTAGCGATAGTGCCGGCTATTAAGGAATTGTCGGTCCCAACAATTCACATAAAAGTAATTGAAAGTCATTGAAAAAAAAAAAATGTGTGGGGGTCCCCCAAAATTCCATTACCAGGCCCTTCAGGTCTGGTATGGATATTAAGGGGAACTCTGCACCAAAAAATAAAATAAAAAAATGGCGTGGGGTTCCCCCCCAAAATCCACACCAGACCCTTATCCGAGCACGCAACCTGGCAGGCCGCAGGAAAAGAGGGGGGGACGAGAGAGCGCCCCCCTCCTGAACCGTACCAGGCCAAATGCCTTCAACATGGGGAGGATGTCCCCATGTTGATGGGGACAAGGGCCTCATCCCCACAACCCTTGCCGGGTGGTTGTGTGGGTCTGCGGGCGGGGGGTTTATCAGAATCTGGAAGCCCCCTTTAACATGGGGACCCCCAGATCCCGGTCCCCCCCTTTTTGAAATGGTAACGGGTACATTGTACCCCTACCATTTCACAAAAAGAAAGTGTCAAAATGGTAAAAAAAACAACACACACCGTGGGGTCCTTTATTAAAAAAAAAGAGATTCCAGCGATGTAATCCAATAAATCCATGCTCCTGCTCCAGCGATGTAATCCAATTCTCGATCTCCAGCGATGGATGATCTCCAGCTACTCCAGCGAAGAACAGGTACAGGATCCTGCCTCCACCGGAGGCACCCAGCCAATGACACGGGATCATCTTGACACTTCTTAAGTAGCTGAGGGCGGGGCCACCCATCACGTGACCCTGTCCCCTACCATTTCACAAAAAGAAAGTGTCAAAATGGTAAAAAAAAACAACACACACCGTGGGAGAAGTCCTTTATTAAAAATAAAAAAATAAAAAATAAAAAAAGAGTTTCCAGCGTCACTGGGAAACGCAGGGGTTTCCCAGTGACGTGTGCGGTTGACCCCGCCCCCTCTGAAATGCAGGATTCCCGTTGCATCAGAGGAGGGCGGGGTCACCCGCACACGTCACTGGGAAATCCCCCGGGATTTCCCCTTGTCAGAGGGGGACGGGGTCACGTGACGGGTGGCCCCGCCGTCCGCTACATAAGAAGTGTCAAGCTGGCGCTGCATCATTGGCTGGGTGCCTCTGGTGGAGACAGGATCCTGTGCGTGTTCCTCGCTGGAGTCGCTGGAGATCATCCATCGCTGGAGATCGAGAATTGGATTACATTGCTGGAGTAGGAGCATGGATTTATTGGATAACATCACTGGAAACTTTTTTATTTTTAATTTTTTTATTTTTAATAAAGGACTTCTCCCACGGTGTGTGTTGTTTTTTTTTTTTTACCATTTTGACACTCTTTTTGTGAAATGGTAGGGGTACAATGTACCCGTTACCATTTCAAACGGGGGGCGGGATCTGGGGGTCCCCTTGTTAAAGGGGGCTTCCAGATTCTGATAAGCCCCCTGCCCGCAGACCCCCACAACCACTGGGCAAGGGTTGTGGGGATGAGGCCCTTGCCCTTGCAGTGGTTATGTGCCAAGTCTAGAAAGTTGAGGTGAGGTCCATGAAAATCTGCAAGGATGTCAATGTCAATCCTGGACCGGCTAAATCCCTGAAAATAATGCATTTTAAATACGCACTCAAGGCGTGCAATGTTACCACAAAGAAGAGGAGGAGGGGCATGGGCCCCTAAAGGGAGAGGAAGAAGAAGTGAAAACGGAAGGGAAAGGAAAGGGGGGAGCAGAGGTAAGTCAACAGAAATAAAAGAAAGAAGAAGGCAAGGGGGATATATGGATTCAGGATCGTCAGGCGAGTCAGTCACAGGCGTTCGATGCTAGCTGGAGAAAGTGAGGGAAAGGCGTATTGGAGCTAAGGTTCCCAAATCTTAAAACATTTGACATGAGAGTCCTTGAGAATGCTAGATATCTGTTCATTGAGCATAAGAGCTGTCATAGGCTCTCTAACGCCTGAAAAGGAACTGTAGGCTTTTTCCAGGCATGGGCAATCGTCCTCTTGGCAGACAAAAATAAGTAGGTTTGCCTATTTCTGCTGACGAGCATAGAGGGCCAGAATGGGGCAGTGCAGCAGGGCCAATTTAGCATCCTTTTGGATGGGCAGGTGAAATAGGGTATGTAGCAGGCCGAAGACATGGGACCAAAACCCTATCAGTCTCGGGCAAGTCCACCATATGTGTAAAACATCCCGGCGATGGCCACAGCCCCGGAAACAGCAGTCGCTAAGACTAGGGTTGGCACGAGCACTACGCGATGGCACCCAGTACCAGCGTATATGCCGCCTCTAAGGTGGCAGTGTTAAATGAGAATTTTGTTACGGAGGACCAGGCCTTGCTCCAGTCTACCAGGTCTATCTCGGATGCCAAGTCCCGCTCCCATTGAGCAACATATGAGAGAGAAGTAGGGGACAATCTACCATTCAGGGATGCATATATTGTAGAGATGAGACCAGGCAAGCCCGGGGAATGTTGGCATATGTGTTCAAAGGACGTTTCCCCGAAAGGGGTAGTTAGAGGTGCAACGGAGGGATGATATCCAGTGTTGGAGTTTGAGGTAGTGGAAAAACTCTGATTGAGGAGCCTCATTTGTTTCCTCGGATAGATGCCCACGTTGGAAAAGGCTGAGAGGCCAAGAAGTGCTGGACTTGCGTGAAGCCATGGACTGTCCACCAGGAAAATGCATGTGGCTGGTCCGTACCCGGAGGAAATAAGGGGCTGTGAAGGATGAGCAGGAGAGGCAAGAATGGAGACATAAGACTGCAGGAATATATGACAGAATCCCATGTTTTCAGGCTATGCTGCATAAGGTGGCTAAGGGTGGGTGGGCGTAGTTTATGAGGAATATACAACAGAGATAAAAATGACACAACGGCTACACCTAGATAAGGCTTGACTAGAAAGGGGAACTGAATTTTAACAATTTCTCATATACTCATCGCATACCGTCACCTCAGTAAATTAAATCAGGACTTGAGGTGTGTTCCTCTGAATTAGGGTAAGCATACAAAAAGAAAGGGAAAAGAAAACGTTTTTCCAAAGTAATTCCTCAACGAGGAACAGCCGGATTTATCAAAAAATATACATAATTCTTTATTGAAAAAATCCACATAAACAATGAAAGTTAATAAAACTAGCGCAAACCTCCACCGCATACAGTAAAAATAGACAACGTTGTCTAAGAACACAGATGGCAACCACAAGCAGACACACAGTCCTCAACTCAACTCCAGACAGGAACACCCTTGACCATCTAATCTTCAAATTAAATCAGTCAAGATGCCACCTTTGTCAAAACCTAAATGGATAGCTCTAATCCTGGATCAAGTGAAAAAAGATCTGTCCAAAATTAATTGGAGTTGAAGGGGAGTGGATATAGTGGCAATATTGTCTTGCTATCTCAGGTAAAATACGAACAGGAAGTGATGCGTTTACTTCTAGATAAATCTACTATCAGAAACTTACCTCCTTATCCCTTCCCAGCCATCGCTGCGGCCCTAAATTATAAACTGAGTTTAGCTCTTGAAGGTCTGATTATGAAAAAATAATATAACTAACTACCTGAAGGTGTCCAAATTCAATACACCTAGGTTTTACATAATCCCAAAACTATATAAGTCACTAACAGATCCTCCAGGAAGGCCTATAGTGTCTGCTATAAAATGTCCTCTTGAAAAAGTAGGTCAATTTACTGATGCGCTCATCAAGAAACTTGTATGATTTGCCCTCCTACGTCCAAGACACCCGTGATGTTTTACATCGACTAGATACCATCACTCTCCCGATGGGAGCTATACTTGTGGGAATCGACGTGGAATCTTTATACACGTCGATCCCCCATGACTGGGGACTAAAGGGAGTACAGCACTTTCTAGTTTTTTCATGTCTTCTATGTTCCTACTTTACTTTATGTGAGCCTAAGATGCTGTAAGGTATCTGCTTTGATTTATTGAACAAGCCCTCTCTCCTTCCCCCAAAGTGTGAGGGGAATGTCCACTTAGATAGAAAATTTAGAATAGGGATGGGCTTGTACTAACAATAATTATACTCATGGTGTAATGTATTATGGCACTACCAATATCAGTATTTGCCCTGGAGGTGCATTTTGCCTTCCCTTTCCCCTTACCATTTTGTCTGTACACAGTTTTGTATGGCTTAAAATGTAAAATAAAATAAAGATTAAATTAAAAAAAAAAGTGCATCATCTGCGAAATGGCTTAACTTATATTCGTGGCCCGCATATATGTTCTGGTCCTGACGAAGTTTGAGGGCTAAGATGAAAATGGTTGGGGAGAGAGGGCAGCCCTGTCCAGTACCCCTGTGAATTGAGAAGGGGGCAGAAAAATAACCAGCATTGTTGACCAAGGTTGACGGGACTGAATACAGGGCTTTGATTCAAGTCAAAAAGGCTTCTTTGAACCCCCAGCGGCTCAACATGAATTGCAAGTATGCCCATGACAGGGAGTCAAACGCCTTATAAATATCTAGGGAGAGGAGAAAACCAGGACTTTTACGGTGGTTGAGAAGAGTAATAAGATGGGCCACTTTTTGGACGTTGTCACCCGCCTGCCTGCCCGGGACAAAACCCACTTGGTCCCTATGAACCAGGAGGCTTAGGTATTGATTGATACGATTGCCCAGGATTTTCCCCAACATTTTTAAGTCCTCGCTGAGGACAGAGATAGGCCTAAAGGCCTTTCTGTTTAAAAAGCGTCATCCGCTAATTTGGGGAGCATGGTTATATAAGTTCATTGAAATAATTGGTCAAATAGGGTACCAGAAGGGGTGCAAATTTCTTGTAGTACAGGCCGGAAAATCCGTCAGGACCCGGAGTGGTCGAGGATTTCAAGGACTTTATCACCTCCATTGCAGAGATTCTGGCATTAAGGGCGGTAGCGCATAAAGCGAGGAGGTTAAGGTCTTGAAAGAAAATCTTTAATATGTCTACTGGGAATGGACCTGGTTTGGCGTATAGAGAAGAGAGGAATTCCGCAAAGTCCAACACAATCCATGCTGGTTTAGGAGTGAACATGTCCTAAGCCAAAGAGGCTGATACGGTTTGCCAGCGGAATTAGATTTCCTGGCCAACATGGGTCCAGGCTTGTTAGCACATGTATAGAATTTATGTCTGGACCACCGAAGGGCCTTCTCAGCCTGGGAAGTAGACAGGAGGTTCAATTCCGTGGCCAGAGGGTCACAGGCTTTTTTAAGTGCTGCGGCGGGGTGTGCATTCCAGCGGGTTCCTGAACATATGTGGCCCTAAATGCAAATTAGTAAAGTAATATTCATTACACCATCCACCTGCCATGTATTTTAGACCTACGTAGATTTTGATAGGCTTTTAAAATCGGAGCTGGATGCTGCACCTGTGCCTCCTGAGCACACCAAAAACAGTAATTTCTAAATGTGAAAGTGTCTTTTCATATTTTATCTTAAAGTGTTACTAAACCAACAACAGTAAAATCAGTCTGTATATGCATGCTTTTTGTACTCACTGTGGAACCTAAGTGATTAAACCACATTGTGTAAAAAGGCTGTTTGATCCTGTCTTCTCTGATCCGCCCCTTCTTCCATTGTTCCCACTCTATCTCCTGATAGTACAGAGCCTTTGGGGTCACTCTGCACCTGCTCAGTGCTGGTGTGTATTTCTGGTGTGTATTGCTAGAGAGTTTTCTTTTTCTTGGGGGGGGGGGGGTGCATATGATCAGTACAGGGCCAATCAGCACATCTAGACATCTGAGAAAAGGTATTTAGCAATTTATATTTACTAAAATAATTGCATTTCCATGTTCTGTGTACTGTGGGAGACCAGATATAGTGAATGCAGGGTCCTGGGTTTAGTAACACTTTAAATAGAATGCTAAATATCTTGCCTTGAGCTGGCTACAGTGCCTTGAAAAAGTATTCATACCCCTTCAAATTTTCCACATTTTGTCATGTTACCACCAAAAATGTATTTTATTGGGATTTTACAAAAGTGGCACATAATTGTAAAGTGGAAGAAAAATGATAAATGGATTTCAATTTTTTTTACAAATAAATATCGGAAAAGTGTGGCGTGCATTTGTATTCAGCCACCATGAGTCAATACTTTGTAGAACCACCTTTCATTGCAATTACAGCTGCAAGTCTTTTTGGGTATGTCTCTACCAGATTTGCACATCTAGAGAGAGTGACATTCTTCTTTGCAAAATAGTTCAAACTGTTAGATTGGATAAAGAGCGTCTGTGAACAGCAATTTTCAAATCTTGCCACAGGTTCTCAATTGTATTTAGGTCTGGACTTTGACTGGGCCATTCTAACAAATTAATATGCTTTGATCTAAACCATTCCATTGTAGCTCTGGCTGTATGTTTAGGGTTGTTGTCCTTCTGGAAGGTGACCCTCCACCCCAGTCTCAAGTCTTTTGCAGACTCTAACAGGTTTTCTTCTAAGATCGCCCTGTATTTGGCTCCATCCATCTTCCCATCAACTCTGAACAGTTTCACTGTGCCTCCAGAAGAAAAGCATCCCCACAACATGATGCTACCACCACCATGTTTCACGGTGGGGATGGTGTGTTCAGGGTGATATGCAGTGTTAGTTTTCTGCCAAACATATCATTTTGCTTTTAGGCCAAAAAGTTTAATTTTGGTCTCAACTGACCAGAGCATCTTCTTCCACATGCTTGCTGTGTCCCCCAAATGACTTCTCGCAAACTGCAGACGGGACTTTTTATGGCTTTCTTTCAACAATGGCTTTCTTCTTGCCACTCTTCCATTAAGGCTAGATTTGTGGAGTGCACGACTAATAGTTGTCCTGTGGACAGATTCTATCATCTGAGCAATGAATCTCTGCAGTTCCTCAAGAGTTACCATGGGCCTCTTGGCTGCTTCTCTGATTAATGCTCTCCTTGCCCGGCCTGCCAGTTTAGGTGGATGGCCATGTCTTGGTATGTTTGCAGTTGTGCCATTCTCTTTCCATTTTCCGATGATGGCTTGAACAGTGCTCCATGTTCAAAGCTTGTTTTAAAACCTAACCCTGCTTTAAACTCCTCCACAACTTTATGTTCAAAGCTTGGGATATTGTTTTAAAACCTAACCCTGCTTTAAACTTCTCAACAACTTTATCCCTGACCTGACTGGTGTGTTCCTTGGCCTTCAGGATGCTGTTTGTTCACTAATGTTCTTTAACAAACCTCAGAGGGCTTCACAGAACAGCTGTATTTATACTGAGATTAAATTACACATAGGTGGACTCTATTTACTAATTAGGTGACTTCTGAAGGCAATTGGTTCAACTAGATTTTGATTAGGGGTATCAGAGTAAAGAGGGCTGAATACAAATGCACGCCACACTTTTCAGATATTTATTTGGAAAACATTTTGAAAGCCATTTATCATTTTCCTTCCACTTCATAATTATGTGCCACTTTGTGTTGGTCTATAACATAAAATTCCAATAAAATACATTTACGTTTTTGGTTGTAACATGACAAGATGTGGAAAATTTCAAGGGGTAGGATTACTTTTTCAAGGCACTGTATGTGAATGATTGTTTGATTAAACGATTAACTTAATACGTTGCATCTAAATCGCCTTCATCACTGTAGTGTAAAACAGGGTGGACAAATGAATGCAGAATTCAGGAATTAGTCTGTCCAGTGTAAGAGCTAGCAGGCACTATTGAGAAGCCAGAGAACATATGGTTCTATTGAAAAACAAAAAAGATCCAAACAAAGTGAGGCGCCAACTGGCTCCGGGGATTAGTCTAGCCCTGGTATACAACAGTTATTACAGTTATCTAGCAAAGATAAAAAAAATATTCAGCATGCCCTTTTAAAAATAACACTTGCTGTTTATTCTTTCAATAACAAACTTTGCCAATTATTCTTGTATAGAAAATGGAGTGCAAACGTGATGTCAGTTCATTCCTTATTGTCTTGTTTTCAATTTCGCACTGGTTATTGTTTTTAATGTCATTTTTTTTGAATACTCAGATTTTCAGAAGGTTTTTTGTCATTGTTCGCATGAAGAATATAAAAAGCTTATTTTAGGCCTGATGTGGTATGCTATCAGCATGTAGTCATCTGTCTGTAAGGTAAAACAATGAAGAATGGACTAAGGAAAGCAACAAGTCACTTGGTAAATATTCCCACGGGAACCCAATTCCATGTCTGCTCTCCAAAACATAGCTCCCAAGTTGTTTAAATTACATGTACACACATTGTGTAATGTTATATTTCCGTAGGACCATTCATTTCTTATCAGATCTCTAAAAAAATCAAATTCTTATGTTAGCCTTTTCTGTTAGGAATTTGGCTACAAATAAGATTTTTTGTCTTCCTTGTTAGACACCACTGTGCGGTGGACACAGCCTGTATCTTAGACCCCATACACACTATTAGATTTTCTGCAGATTTTTGTCTTCATATTTACCAAAACCATGTAGTGCAAGGGCCTGCCTGATTGCATGCAAATTGAAAGGTTTGACCTCATATTATATGGTTTTGGTAAATCTGAAGACAAAAATCTGCAGAAAATCTAATAGTGTGTATGGGGCTTCACCTTCTTTTCCTGCAGTCTGGTAGACTGCATATGTCTCCCATTCTGTGTCCCTACTCATCTAGTTTGAGTAATCTCTATGGATATATAAAGCCTCTACTAGGAATTGTTGGTACATTGGGTGGATAGTATTCACCCCAGTCTGCCTGACTTTGATACCCTTCATTCCACTTACAAAGACCTTCTGCCTTTGTAACATAGCTACTTTAATTATTCCTGTTCCTAACTTTTATCTGTGTTATGACTCTGCTTGAACATCTTCTGCCCTGACCTTAGCCTGTCTACAGAATGCATTCTTGCCTGATAATTTGGTACATTTCTATAGTGGTCTAGCCCCACAACAAGTTTCAACAGTATGACATATTTGGGGGTTTCAGCTGAAGTTATCACATAGTTCACACAGAAGATCTTTTTCATGTCAGTTGCTCAGGCCCTAGTAATCTATGATCTTTTGGGCCACCACTAACAGTTCTTTGCCACTGATGGCAGTTTTTTAAAGGTTTTCATAAAGCTGTTGTAACATGGGGGTGTTTAACTCAAGTGAAAAGATGCATTTTTTAATGCAGTGAGTCCTCATCAGACAGGCGTACAGAGTTAAGGGCCTGGTAGCCCACGTTTATTGAAAAGGGAAAAACACAAAAGTCCATCCAGAAGTCCCACGCAGGGGTTTAACTTCATTAAGCATTCATAAATGAAAAACATACCAAGCCACCTGGCTCTCTCTTGTCAGCAGTTCCTCTGCTTGCTCTCAACAGAGTTGATTCCTTCCAGTCCCCTGGACTCACTGGCTTCCTTAGTCTTCCAGACTACTCAAGGCTGTCCCTCCTTTCCCAGTCTCTGGGCAAAGAATACCCCTTACACAGGGATGACCCCTCCACAGGTCTGTCTTCATACAGCACCAGCAGCAGCAAGCTGCTCACACTCCACCATCCTCCACTCATTAGCCCCTCATTATATGGTCTGTGTGCAGCTGGGCACACACCTTGCTTGCAATCCTCAAGACCCGGACACGGTTGGAGATCCCATCCAAAACTAGCAAAACCTGGAGAAAACTGACAGAGCAGTTTTCTCCATTTAAATTCTATAGTCTGTAGATATGCAAACTCTGTATCTCCTTTACCTCCAATTTCAAAGGGACAGAGCTTCGCTCTGCCACACTGTGCATTCATGAATTCTTTACTGGGCTTCGAATAAGCAATCGAATTAGATGAAAAGAGTAGGTTAATTGGCTCCTGTCTAAATTGGCCTCAGTATGTGTATGTGTGAATGTAAGGACCTTAGATTGTAAGCTCCTTGAGGGCAGGGACTGATGTGAATGTACAATATACAGTATATGTAAAGCACTGCCTAAACGGTTGGCGTTATACAAGTACCAATAATAAATAAAAGAAAACTACTTTGGTTTCTTAAATATAATTTAAAGTCTAAGTCCAGATCCCTTTTAGAAAAAGCTCCCCCTAATATTTCTGTATAATTAAAATAGTTACCCTTGCCAAGCAGTACACATCTTTTCCATGCCTCAGTGCTGCTCCCCTTACAGACCGGAAGATTTCCCCCCTTAATGACCAGCCCGTTTTTTGTTATACGCCACTGCGTCGTTTTAACTGACGATTGCGAGGTCGTACGACTTTGTACCCAAACAAAATTTACGTCCTTTTTCCCCCCAAAAAATAGAGCTTTCCTTTGGTGGTATTTGATCACCTCTGCAGTTTTTTATTTTTTGCGCTATAAATAAAAATAGATTGACAATTCTGAAAAAAAAATAACAATATTTTTTACTTTTTGCTATAATAAATATCCCCCCCCCCCCAAAAAAACAAAAACTAATTTTTTCATCAGTTTAGGCCAATATGTATTCTTCTACATATTTTTGGTAAAGAAATCCCAATAAGCGTATATTGATTGGTTTGCGCAAAAGTTATAGCATCTACAAAATAGGGGATAGATTTATGGCATTTTTTTTTTTTTTACTAGTAATGGTGGTGATCTGCGATTTTTAGCAGGACTGCAACATTACAGCAGACAGATCCGGCACTTTTGACACTTTTTTGGGACCATTGCCATTTATACAGCAATCAGTGCTCTAAAAAGGCACTGATTACTATGTAAATGTCACTGGCAGGGAAGGGCTTAACACTAGGGGGCGATCAAGCGGTTAAATATGTTTCCTGGGAGGTGTTTTTAACTGGGGGGGGGGGGTGGGGGGGTGGGACTGACTGGAGGAGGAGAGATTGCTGTTCCTAATCACTAGGAACAGCAGATCTTTCTCTCTCCTTCCCTGTCAGAATGGGCCGATGTACAGCTACGGCGATTTGCAGGAACGAGCTGTCCTGCCGCTGTATAATGACGGCGGCTGGTCAGCAAGTGGTTAAACTTTTTTGATGTGCATACAGTCTCTGGCTTAGAAAGCATTCAGACCCATGTGTCAGCACTACAGCCAGGTAAAGAGCATTTTTAGAAGGTTAGCAATGATATCTCCCGCATATCTATCATGAAATAATTAATGTAACCCCTTGACCACAATTATACAATTAATGCTGTTAGATAAGCTCCAGAACATGGACACAGACTGCTTCAGCTCAGGCAGGTGCTGGTGCAGGTGGACAGCTCACACTCAGCTCTTCAGCCGTGCTCCCTTTTTTCCCTCAGGCTCTGAGCCGCGCTGCCTGGAGAAAATGGAGGAGGTGGGTGGAGCCAAAATTGACCAGGCGCGTAGGAGGAAGAAGTTCCTCCTCCGCTCTGAATGCTGGGGCCTCGCCTCATGACGTGACGTCAACTGTTGCTAGATGCTAGGCGGTAGGAGAGTCTAGCAACCAGTGCATCAGGCAGCCGATAGGCCAGCGGGCAGTGCAATAAGAGAGTCTAGGAAATCGGAGCGGCGGCGCGCTGCTGCTGAATGTAACAGTAAGTGACTACCACAGCTTTGGCGCCCCTCCTTTTTGGCAGTTGTGGTGCCCGGGGACTGTGCACCCTGGGCATCTGCCCAGGATTGGCCCTGAGTGTCCGTGTGCGGACACCTTGCTCCAAGGTGTTGCCAGTGTCCAATCACATGAAGATATGATCTTATAACCCAGCATCTGTGAATACTTTGTCTGTGTCCTGTACTCTACTCCAATATATGGAATTTACAGGCAAGTCAAAATTCCTCTCAATACAAAGTTATTAAGATGGTAATGATTTATCTTGCAGTAACATTGTTTATTGGGCTCTGTGCTCTCCCCCACTATAGAAGATCTTCCTTTCAAGGTTTACAGTAAATTAGAAAAAACATTACTGCAGGAATTTTGCAGTCTAATATTTTGACAATGGTAAGTTATACATGAGAACTCTGTGTAGCTGCTTTTGTTCCCATGGAGACCCATGCTTTTTAGCCGAGCAGTATCATGAGGCTGTGTTCTCAGCTGCCACTGGGATTTTACAGTAAATTAAACTATTTTGGAACAAAAAAAAATTGTGAAATGACTAATGTTGACTTGCTTGTTACAAAAAACAATATTGCTTTTCTTACATGAACACTTTTTCTTCTTGCTTTTTTATTTTAATTAAAGTATAACTAAAGGCAAAACCTTTCTTTTTTAGTTTTGGCTAGAGTTGAGAGGGATTAGAACCTCTGTCAGTTTTTATTGCTGTCTTTGCCTTTGTTAGGAAGATTAACCCTCTCTGTTTGTCCTGTTTACCATTATTAGTGAAAGTAAAAAGAAAATCCTCAATTTTGTGTTATCCTAAGAAAAGTAATAGAGGGGAAATCTTCCAATGGGGACACTTAGTTCTGGTGACCTGGGGATCACCAAGGAATTCCCTATATTTGTAGGAATTTATACTCGCTTCCTTTTTGGCTATGGGACAGGAAGTGAAAGGATAGCTCTGCAATGTGACAAAGGTGGCAAAAATAAACCTTACAGGGGATATAACGCTCCCTTCCTCTATCCAAAATGGTTTTGCCTATGGTTCTACTTGAAGTAGACACTTGCCTTGTCCTTTCATAGTACGATTTTAGTACAAGCAGTGCTATAAACTTGTGAATTTCTTGTGATAACTGGAAAGTATTGAACGATTGAGAGTTAATGAGCATTTAGGAGCAGAGCTCAAAGAGAGGTACCTAAGCGGATAACATGCTATCTGTAACTCAACACACAGCCATTAATGTCTAAACCGCTGACAACAAAAGTGAGTAGACCCCTAAGTGAAAATGGCCAAATTTGGGCCCAATTAGCCATTTCCTCTCCCTGGTGTCATGTGACTCATTAGTGTTACAAGGTCTCAGGTGTGAATGGGGAGCAGGTATGTTAAATTTGGTGTTATCGCTCTCACTCTCTCATATTGGTCACTGGAAATTCAACATGGCACCTTATGGCAAAGAACTCTCTGAGGAGCTGAAAAAAAGAATTGTTGCTCTACATAAAGATGGCCTAGGCTACAAGAAGTTTGCCAAGACCCTGAAACTGAGCTGCAGCACGGTGGCCAAGACCATACAGCGGTTTAGCAGGACAGGTTCCATTCAGAACAGGCATCGCCATGGTCTACCAAAGAAGTTGAGTGCACGTGCTCAGCGTCATATCCAGAGGTTATCTTTGGGTAATAGACGTATGAGTGCTGCCTGCATTCCTGCTGAGGTTGAAGGGGTGGGGGGGTCAGCCTGTCAGTGCTCAGACCATACGCCGCACACTGCATCAAATTGGTCTGCATGGCTGTCATCCCAGAAGGAAGCCTTTTTCTAAAGATGATGCACAAGAAAGCCCGCAAACAGTTTGTTGAAGACAAGCAGACTAAGGGCATAGATTTCTGGAACCATGTCCTGTTGTCTGACGAGAGCAAGATAAACTTATTTGGTTCAGATAGTGTCAAGCATGTGTGGCGGCAACCAGATGAGGCGTACAAAGACAAGTGTGTCTTGCCTACAGCCAAGAATTGTGGTGGGAGTGTCATGGTCTGGGGCTGCATGAGTGCTGCTGGCACTGGGGGGCTACAGATCATTGAGGGAACCATGAATGCCAACATGTACTGTGACATACTGAAGCACAGCATTATCCCCTCCCTTAGGAGAATGGGCCACAGGGCAGTATTCCAACATGATAACGACCCCAAAAACACCTCCAAGACGACCACTGCCTTGCTAAAGAAGCTGAGGTAAAGAAGCTAAAGAAGGTGATGGACTGTCCAAGCATGTCTCCAGACCTAAACCCTATTGAGCATCTGTGGGGCATCCTCAAATGGAAGGTGGAGGAGTGCAAGGTCTCTAACTTCCACCAGCTCCATGATGTCGTCATGGACAAGTAGAAGAGGTGACAACCTGTGAAGCTCTGGTGAACCCCATGCCCCAAGAGGTTTAAGGAAGTGCTGAAAAATAATGGCAACTACACAAAATATTGACACTTTGGGCCCAAATTTGGACATTTTCACTTAGGGGTGTACTCACTTTTGTTGCCAGCAGTTTAGACATTAATGGCTGTGTGTTGAGTTATTTTGAGGGGACAGCAAATTTACACTGTTATACAAGCTGTACACTCACTACTTTACATTGTAGCAACGTGTCATTTCTTCAGTGTTGTCACATGAAAAGATATAATAATAATTACAAAAATGTGAGGGGTGTACTCACTTTTGTGAGATACTGTACATAGTGATATAAAGTGAGGGAAAAAAGTATTTGATCCCCTGTTGATTTTGTACGTTTTCCCATTAACAAAGAAATGATCAGTCTATAATTTTAATGGTAGGTTTATTTTAACAGTGAGACACAGAATAACAACAAAAATATTCAGAAAAATGCATTTCAAAAAAGTTGCAAATTGAGTTGCATTTTAATGAGTGAAATAAGTATTTGATCCCCTATCAATCAGAAAGGTTTCTGGCTCCCAGGTGTCTTTTATACAGGTAATGAGCTGAGATTAGGAGCACTCTCTTAAAGGGACCTGTCCACAGAAGCAATCAATAAGATTCCAATCTCAACACCATGGCCAAACCAAAGAACTGTCCAAGGATGTCAGGACAAGATTGTAGGCCTACACAAGGCTGGAATGGGCTACAAGCCTATCGCAAAGCAGCTTGGTGAGAGGGTGACAACAGTTGTTGCGATTATTCGCAAATAGAAGAAACAAAATAACTGTTAATCTCCCTCGGTTTGGGGCTCCATGGAGTCCCAATGATCATGAAAATGGTTAGGAATCAGTCCAGAACTACATGGAAGAATCTTGCCAATGATCTCAAGGCAGCTTGACCATAGTCACCAAGAAAACAATTGGTAACACCATGAAGGACTGAAATCCCGCAGCGCCCGCAAGGTCCCCCTGCTCAAGAAAGCACGTCTGAAGTTTGCTAATAAACATCTGAATGATTCAGAGGAGAACTGGGTAAAAGTGTTGTGGTCAGATCAAGCTCTTTGGCATCAACTCAACTTGCTGTGTTTGGAGGAGGAGGAATGCTGTTTATGACCCCAAGAACACCATCCCCACCGTCAAACATGGAGGTGGAAAGATAATGCGTTGGGATATAAACAATCCTAACAAGATTCCTCCTTACTGCTGTGAGAGCCCCGATTCCCAGATATTGGAAAACCACAAAAACACCCACTATCAAAGAATGGCTCCTTAACATACATAAAATATATGGCATGGAAGAAATGAGAGCCACAGCACATGAAAATATAGAGAAATGTAACTCTCTATAGAGAGTATGGGTGGTCTATAAATTAGATGCATAATAGATGCATTATTGTGGGCTGGTGAGGCTGCATTATTGGTCACTGATCAGGCTACATTGATGTGGACTGGTGAGGCTACATTATTGGTCACTGATCAGGCTGCATTGATGAGGACTGGTGAGGCTGCATTATTGGTCACTGATCAGGCTGCATTGATGTGGACTGGTGAGGCTGCATTGATGGGCACTTGTCAGGCTGTATTGATGTGGACTTGTGAGGCTGCATTATTGGTCACTGCTCAGGCTGCAATGATGTGGACTGGTGAGGCTGCATTATTGGTCACTGCTCAGAATGCATTGATGTGGATTGGTGAGGCTGCATTATTGGTCACTGATCAGGCTGCATTGATGTGGACTGGTGAGGCTGCATTATTGGTCACTGATCAGGCTGCATTGATGTGGAATGGTGAGGCTGCATTATTGGTCACTGATCAGGCTGCATTGATGTGGACTGGTGAGGCTGCATTTAATGGTCACTGATCAGGCTGCATTAATGTGGATTGGTGAGGCTGCATTGATGGGCACTTGTCAGGCTGCATTGATGTGGACTGGTGAGGCTGCATTGATGTGGACTGTTTGTTGATTAAAATTGTTCTTCATTTTAAATACTGTCTTTTTTACTGCTTTTTTGCAGTAAGATATGTGCAGTGTGCATAGGAATTTGTTCATAGTTTTTTTTCAAACTATAGTCCGGCCCCCCAACAGTCACAGTGAACCGCCCCCTGTTTAAAAAGTTTGACAA
The DNA here is from genome assembly GCA_028564925.1 of Lithobates sylvaticus. Lineage (NCBI taxonomy): Eukaryota > Metazoa > Chordata > Amphibia > Anura > Ranidae > Lithobates > Lithobates sylvaticus. The sequence continues at coordinate 263,369,195 of CM053028.1, forward strand.
CCCCTGCTCTACAGTCTTGTCCCTGACATTCTTGGACAGCTCTTTGGTCTTGGCCATGATGGAAAGATTGGAATATGATTGCTTCTGTGGACAGGTGTCTTTTATACAGGTATCAATCTGAGATTAGGAGCACTCCCTTTAAGAGAGTGCTCCTAATCTCAGCTCGTTTCCTGTATAGATGACACCTGGGAGCCAATAAGCTTGCTGATTGATAGGGGATTAAATACTTATTTCACTCATTAAAATGCAAATCAATTTGTAACTTTTTTGAAATGCGTTTTTCTGGATATTTTTTGTTATTCTGTCTCTCACTATTAAAAAAAACTTACCATTAAATTATAGACCGATAATTTCTTTGTCAGTGGGTAAACGTAAAAAATCAACAGGGGATCAAATGCTTTTTTCCCCTCACTGTATATCGCTATGTACAGTATCTCACAAAAGTGAGTACACCCCATACATTTTTGTAAATATTTTATTATATCTTTTCATGTGACAACACTGAAGAAATTACACTTTGCTACAATGCAAAGTAGTGAGTGTACAGCTTGAGGCTGCATTGATGGGACTTGTCAGGCTGCATTGATTTGGATTGGTGAGGCTGCATTAATGTCGACTGGTGAGGCTGCATTATTGGTCACTGCTCAGGCTGCATTGATGTGGACTGGCGAGGCTGCATTATTGGTCCATGACCAGGCTGCATTGATGTGGACTGGTAAGGCTGCGTTATAGGTCACTGATCAGGCTGCATTGATGTGGACTGGTGAGGCTGCATTGATGGGCACTTGTCAGGCTGCATTGATGTGGACTGGTGAGGCTGCATTATTGGTCCATGACCAGGCTGCATTGATGTGGACTGGTAAGGCTGAATTATTGGTCACTGATCAGGCTGCATTAATGTGGACTGGTGAGGCTGCATTATTGGTCACTGATCAGGCTGCATTGATGTGGACTGGTGAGGCTCCATTGATGTGGACTGTTTGTTGATTAAAATTGTTCTTCATTTTAAATTTTGTATTTATTTACAGCTATTTTGCACTACAAATACGATATTTGCAGTGTGCATAGGAATCCGTTCATATTTTTTTTTCAAACTATAGTCCGGCCCTCCAACAGTAAACCCCTGTTTAAAAAGTTTGAGGACCCCTGGTCTACAGTCTTGTCCCTGACATCCTTGGTGCTCTTTGGTCTTGGCCATGGTGGAAAGATTGGAATCTGATTGATTACTTCTGTGGACAGGTGTCTTTTATACAGGTAACAAGCTGAGATTAGGAGCACTTCTTTTAAAGAGAGTGCTCCTAATCTCAGCTCATTTCCTGTATAGAAGACACCTGGGAGCCAGAAAGCTTTCTGATTGATAGGGGATCAAATACTTATTTCACTCATTAAAATGCAACTCAATTTACAACTTTTTTGAAATGCGTTTTTCTGGATATTTTTGTTTGTTATTCTGTCTCTCACTGTTAAAATAAACCTATCTTTTAAATTATAGACTGATAATTTCTTTGTCAGTGGGCAAACGTACAAAATCAGCAGGGGGTCAAGTACTTTTTTTTCCTCACTGTACATTTTTATCTCCCTAAGTAGTTGATAAAGCCACCTTTTGCCTGCCATTATTGCTGGGCATTTTATGAAGGTAATGCCGCGTACACACGATCGGATTTTCCGGCGGACAATCCGACGGACTTTGCAGCTGAGGTCCGCAGGACTTTCAAATGAACGAACTTGGCAACACACAATCACTCTAAAAGTCTGCCGGATTCGAACGTGATGACGTAGAATAAGGAAGTTCATAGCCAGTAGCCAATAGCTGCCCTAGCGTCGGTTTTAGTCTGTCGGACTAGCACACAGACGACCAGACTTTTCGACCGGACTCGAATTTTGAAGCCAGTCTCATTTCTAGGTCCGCCGGACTTTTGGGAAGAAAAAGCCTGCTGGAGCCCGCACACGATCAAATTGTCCGACGGACTGTGGTCCGCCGGACTAAGTCCGATCGTGTGTACACGGCATAAGAGTTTATCATGTTGGAAGGTGATTGGTTTCTATGCAGAGCTGCACCAGAATTTGCACTCTCTAGTAAATCAACCCCATTGCACATTCACATCAGCACCTACCCTCAAGGAGCTTATGTTCAAAGGTACACACTAGGGCCAATTTAAACAGGAGCCAATTAACCTACCAGCATGTCTTTGGAGTGTGGGAGGAAACCTCAATACCCAGAGGAAACCCATGCAAGCACAGAGAGAACATGCAAACTACATGTAGGTAGTGTCCTGTTTGGGATCACAACCAAAAACCCCCGTGCTGCAAGGCGTGACTACTAATTGTTAAGCCCAACCATGCTGCTCTCAAAACCTAGCATTTTGCTATTTAAGGCCAAAAATTTCTATTTGGTCTCACAAACCTAGAGAACACTTTCCTTCACATTTACTGTGTCTACCGAATCTTTTGTCAAGATACCAAATGAAAACTAGATATCTTTTTTTCATGGCTATATCCTTACCATCTTATGTCATGGACTTGTTTTGGTGTACTGATGTTGATTGTTTAAAAATATGTTTATTAAATTGGTTGTAAAGGCAGAAGGTTTTTTATCTCAATGCGTTCACTTCTGATTGGCTACGACACAGCAACGGCACCATTGGTTCCTGCTGCTGTCAGTCAAAGTCAGTTAGCCAGTCAGGAGAGAAAGGGGGCGGGACCGAACCACAGCTCCATGTCTGAATGGACACAGGGAGCTGCAGCTCTGCTCAGGTGCCCCTACAGCAAGCTGCTTGCAGTGGGGGAACTTGACAGGAGGGAGGGGCCTGAAGTGCTGATGGGGGACCCCAGAAGAGGAGGATCCGGGCTGCTCTGTGCAAATCCACTTCAAAGAGCAGGTAAGTATAACATGTTTGTTATTTAAAAAAACAAATAAAAAACTTTACAATGACTTTACAGTGACTTTACAATCATCTTAAGACTAGGTTCACACTTATGCAGGTTGCGGTTGATGCATGATTAAACAGGTGTTTAAAAATATGAGTGAGCTCTCCAAAGAGCAAAAAAAGCAGAGTAAAGTAAAAAGAAAAAGCAAAGTAATCAGCCAACCTTATATGCAGATATAAAAAGTGGCAGTGGAAATTCTACATACATATAATAGTGTTCATAAATTAAATGCTAGCATTTATAATCATCAAATTAAACAAAAACAAAAACAAAATTAACATAAATAAACAATGAATGTAATGAGGGAATGAGGGATAATTACCACTAGATGGCAACCATCCTTAAAAAGTGCAAAGATGCATATAATTTATTAATGCATTTATTAACCACTTGATGCCCACACTTTAGCCGAAAGATGGCTACATGGACATCCTCCCGTGCTCGCGCTGCCTGTGCCTTGCAGCACGTGGGCAGCGCACTCTGTGATCACAGCGTCTTTTGGACTCAGCTGATCACATATCAGAGTAAAGGGCTGATCATCCAATGACAGCTGATCACATGATGTAAACAGAAGCCGGTAATGGGCTTTTTTTCTTCCAGCTGTCAAAAAATAAGCCGATTACCGGCTTGTGTAAACGGAGCATCGGTCCCACACAGTGACAGCCACTGCTGTTAACCAGTGCCTACCAGTGCTACCTACCAGTGCCCATCAGTACTGATATCCAGTGCCATCTATCAGTGCCCTTCAGTGCTGCCTATCATTTCACCTCTCAATGCCCTTCAGTGCTGCCCACCAGTGCCACCTTATCAGTGCCATCTGATCATTGCCCACCAGTGCCACCTGTCAGTGCCCATCAGTGCTGCCTTATCATTGCCTATAAGTGCAGCCTATAAGTGCCCATCAGTGCAGCCTCATCAGCGCACATTGATGAAGGAGGAAAATTACCTGTTTGCAAAATGTTATAACAAACTATGAAAACTTTATTTATTTTTTTCAAACTTTTCAGTCTTTTTTTGTTTGTTTAGCAAAAAAACAATAAACCCAGTGGTAATTAAATACCACCAAAAGAAAGCTCTATTTGTGTGAAAAAAATTATAAAAATGTCATATGGGTAGAGTGTTGCATGATCTCACAACTGTCATTCAAAGCGTGACAGCGCTGAAAGCTGAAAATTGGCCGGAGCAGGAAGGTGACATAAGTGCCCAGTAAGCATTTGGTTAAGGAGGACGATTGATATTCATCCTTGCACCTAATTCTGGGACTTTGTTTGCACTATTGGCACTTTTTTTTAAGGAGGAAGATTGATTTTCATCTCTGCACATATTTTTGGGATTTTGTGTGCACTGTTAGCATTTTTTTAGAAGGAAGATTGATATGCATCTTTTCATTTGTTTGTACTATCAGCACTTTTTAAGGATGGTTGCCACCTAGTGGTGATTATCCCTCAGTACATGAATTGTTTATTTATGTTAATTTTTCTTGGTTTAATTTGGTGATTATACATTCCAGCATTTAATTTATGCACTCTATTATATGTATGTAGAATTTCTGAGAGCTGCACTGTCACTTTTTTTATCTACATATAAGTTTGGCTGATTACCTTACTTTGTGCGAGCTCCTTTTTTTGCCTGTTTGAAGCGCTCACTCATATTATTACACACCTGTTTAATCGTGTTAAATGGACTGTAGTGCATTCCTGGAAAACTGAAAATGCACTGCAATACGCATAGCTGTGAACCTTAACGCTGGGTTTCCCCACACCCAATTTGCATGACAGGGAAGTGTGACCGGCTCTCAATGGAGCTGGTTCACACACCTCCTGGGCGGCCAAGGTTTGGATTGGAAAGGGTCCTGTGCAACTTTGGCTCCGAATCAGGTGCAAATTCAGGTAGAAATTCAGACCTGATTCCCTCCTGAATCAGAGATCAGGGACGCACTGGACCCCCCGCTGTGAGCATGTCTGAACCCAGCCTAAATCTGGGGCCTTTCAGAAACAGTTTTTTTTTTTTTTTTTTAAGATCATGAGACATTTTAGTTGCACACAAGTGCCCTCCAATCAACTAATGTTGTAACTCCTGAAGGTAATTCCTGCACCTCAGCTTATTTACAACATTATGTGCTATTTTGTGTACACGAGTGAACAAAACATTTGAGGTTGTCATACTACAAAATGTGAAAATGTGCTTGTTGGGGCAGGGGGATACTTATGTTCTTTCTCCTCATCCAGAGTGGTGAAGCAAGGATGCTTCACCCAGAAATTAGGATACAGCTCATTAGTGGTTATGTGAGTGGTAATGTGCATCAGGAAAGTATTGCGCTTGCCATGTAAATCCTTCCTAGATTCTAACACTGGTATTGGAGGACTTCAATCAAAGTGTGTTTTGTTTCTTTCTTCCTAATTGTGAGACAGAGGATTCAGCGACATTTGATGCAGGCCTCTTGCACACTGCTGTCTAAAAATGCTCATTTTTTTAAAAAGATCTAAATGCAGCCACACTGGCACCTAAACATGCTCTGCATCTTGATCAGTAAAATCAAACCGGTCAGTGTTTTTTTTTCTGTATACTTGCAAATTTGTGCAAATACGTGCAAATGCCACCCTTCTGGCTTGTGTGCGTATACTTGCAAATACAGCCCAGAAGTGATATACAGTCCATTCCCACAATTTTTCTGCCAGGAATGTCCGATGCTCCTACATCAGTACAGTGTGCAAGAGGCCTTATACTACTACTTACAAGATGTTTTGTACACTGGCAAACAAGAAAACATTGACTAGACTGGTATAACCCCTTCTACTGCCAGAATGCATCCAGTTTTTGCTAGTGTCCTAGGAGGATGGATGCGTTTTCTCTACTGAGAGAAATGTACCTGCTTTACTTGCTATCACCTCTGCAAGGCATGTGTTTGAACTAGCCACCAGGTCTTACGCAAGGACAAGGTGTATTAAGACCTTTATTTCTAAATTGGTATTTGCCTTTCATCTTAGCCAGAACATGGCACATTCATCTCTTTGACAGAACCTAGTACATCAGAAGATTTTCCTATGTTGTCTTGATGTTGTGCAAGCTATGTGTGTCTTTCTCACAGCCACTGCCTTCTTTAGAAAGATTGACTCTTTCTTAGTCATCCATGGTGGTCTCCGCAAAGAAATCAGCTTCCTCCACGATTTATCTGACTCAAACCTTCTTCTGTCAAGGCACACACTTCTAAATCTCTATGTGCTTATCAGGCCTTTTGGCATTAGGCAACTGTTTTTCCAGATTTGCAAGACTGCCACCTGGTCTTCTGTTCACACCTTCAACCAGATGGATGTTTTGACCTCTTCTGTCACCAGCTTTGTCTGTAAGGACCTTCAGGCAGCTCTTTGAGCTGCAGGCAGTCCCCAGGTTATTTATAGTTGTACAAAGTAAAAACAGATCAGTCCAGCGCACAAGTTCCAGCCCTCAATGGCCTCAATCAAGATGTCCATGGGATGCAGTTGTAGACCAATGGCCATGCAACAGGGATCCTGCAGCTCGCAGCAAAAGATCTGGAAGATCCATAGAGCTCAAACAACAAAAAGGAACAGCAGAGGGTGCCTCGTTAGCAAGTTAAAACTAATTTATTGCACAAATAAAAATAGCACTGTTACATATTAGGTTCTTGACAATCTGCATGGGATAGGTGGAACACCATAGGAACAGTGAGGCTGCAAATGGGCATTGTTGACCCTGTTTTCCACTTGCAGTAGCTGTGCATTCCTCACCCTAGGCTTATACTCAAGTCAATACGTTTTCCCAGTTTTCTGTGGTAAAATTAGGTGCCTCGGCTTATATTCGGGTCAGCTTATACTCCAGTATATATGGTAATTATAAATGATGTGCTTAGTGTTATATTTAATTATGTAATTGTTTATAGCCATTACATGGCAAGAGGAAAACGATAGAGCTTTGAAAACTGAACTGCACACTTGTTTCTCAACCAGTTTACCAGTGTAATACATCATAAAGCTATTAAAATATATGTATACGTTAATGCATGTTTTCATATTCTTAAATGCATAATGATAATATACATGCCATTTTAGGAGTAAATATCAAATTAAAACCTTATATATCCTGTTAAAACGTTTTAAAACAGCTAAAGGTATAATGCTAAGTAAACAGACACATACAAACAATTCAAAAATGGATCTGGTCATATAAACTTAAAAGGGTTAACCTTGCTAGGACTGAATTCATTTTCTATGCAATCATAAATGTAAGTTTAAAAAGGGACACTAAAGAGATTTATTAGCTTAATTAAATCGATTTTATGTTTTGCAGAAGCCAGCAAACATCCTTGTAATGGGGGAAGGTCCTGAGAGAGGAAGAGTCAAAATAGGTAAAAAAAAAAGGCGTAAATGCTTTACTAAATGTTTTTTTAATACATGAATATGTATGGTCAGAAATAAACAGCTGCTTATTTCAAAGATACATAAAAGAAAATATTTTATGCTAAAGAGCAATTAAAACATTCCTAAATTTGTGCATAAAAGTACTTATCACAGTAATGAGGTCTTTAAAGTGGTTTTAAAGTCTAGGTGTTTTTAGCTTAATGCATTTCTTGAATTAAGGTAAAACACACCCCGCTACTTCCTTCCCCTCAAACACTTACCTGACACCTTTCACGATCTAGCACTGTCCCTGCTGGCAGCCCTGCTCTCTTCTCTTTCTGGATTCACTGAGTGCAGCGGGAGCCATAGGTGCACCTATAGCACACAGCTTTTTATGGGAGCAGGAAGAAGGCGCAGAGTGTCGGCAAGGGACCACCAAATAAGAGGTAAGGGACTGCTCTGTGTAATATTGTTGCACAGAGCAGGTAAGTATATCATGTTTTTTTATTTTTATTTAAAAGAAAACTTTGTCTTCATTATCACTTTAAGATTTGTTGCCTGGCTGTACATTTTGCTGTTCTGTGTTAAAGGAAAACTCCACCTTCACCCAAAAATGTGTGTAACTGTTTTATTGCTACACAAACCATATTGTAATTTAATGTCATTAAACATTATCATACCATTTTAATCTGCAGATGCTGCAATTTTCTAAAGTTGTCAAACTAAAAAACTTTACTGCAAAATTACAAGAAATCTCAGTTTTTGATTGTGTAATGGCTTGCTGCTTATGACAGCAGTGTGTATTGAAATACTGGCATTAATTTAGGCCTCCGTTCACACCTATGCGAATTAGATGTGGCTTGCAACGCATCCAATTTGCAGGACATTTTAAAATACATTCATCTGGTTCACATATGTGCGTTGCATTCGCACTGCGCATTGGCCAAAAAACATGTGCGTTTTCTTTTCAAAGCACATTATCTTCTATGGGAACACATCTGATTCGCAGATGCATTCCATTCTGAACACAAATTCTCTCCTTCTCCTCACTACACCTCCCCCTCTCCCTGCTCACTGATCTGCAGCTACAATGGACAGGAACCGCTGAACAGCTGTTTTTTCTCTTCGCAGAGAAAACGGAGCTGGAATTCGCACCACACATGTGAGAACCCAGCCGTAAAGTGGTTGTAAAGGCTCAAGGTTTTTTACCTTCTGTGTGCAGCAGACCCCCAGCCCGCCTAATACTTACCTGAGCCCCATCATGATCTAGAGATGTGCATGAGAGCCTCAGCTCTCCGGGGACTCTCCTTCCCCATTAGCTGACTCTCGCTGCTGTCAGTCACAGCCAATGAGCCATTGAGGGGGCAAGGCCAAGCCGAGGCTCTGTATGTGAATGGACACACACAGCTGTGGCTCGGGAGTGAGCCTGCATGGGTGCCCCCAGAGTAAGCTGTTTGCTCTGGGGGCACTTGGCAGAAGGAAGGGGCCCGACGGGGGACCCGAGAAGAGGAGGATCAGGGCTGCTCTGTGAAAAACCACTGCACAGAGCAGGTAAGTATGACATGTTTTTTTTTTTTTTTTAAAAGCTTGCATTTAATATCACTTTAATATAAGAAATAGGGGCTTTTTATCTATGTTCACTTTGCAAAGTAAATGTTAGTGCATAATTTCCCTTTTCATATGATTGAGCATTCAAAGTGAACATGGCTTAACCTTTTATAATAACAGACTCTTTGCATGATAAACAGTCTCTGTTCATTTAGGAAATCAACCCTTCTGAATCACATTTTAGGCATCCCTTAAAATGCAATTTTAATTCTTGCTGAGATACTCTCTCCTTCTATTCTGAAGAAATGGGGACACTGCAACTGCTCGGTCCACAGCACTGTGATTTTTCGAGTGGTTATAATGCAGCCTGACCCTCCCATTCAAAAATGAGTTTGAGAAAGGACATAAACAAACAGAAATTTCTTCAGAACATAAAGAAACATATATTTAACTATTTTTAAATCTAAATATTTGTGTGTGTTTAATTTTTCCCATTTTCAAAAAAGCTAAAGATATTTCAAACAATAATTCTTTTCATTTTAATTCACTGTACTTGATGTACAGTAGCAAGAAAAAGTATGTGAACCCTATGGAATTTACTGCTTTTCTGCAGTAATTTGCCATAAAGTGTGATCTGATCCTCATCTAAGGCCAGCCATGCATAGTTCAAATCTCGGCTGGTTCAGTAGGGACCTGGTGAGATTCGAACCATTAATGGGCAGGCTGAATGTACAGATCCACTGATCAACTTGGGTACAACTAGACTGCTGGATTAACTGGCAGTTATCGCAAGCAGCTGCTATAGCCGCTAGCGATAACCACTGTCTTCTCCCATCGGAGAGGGCTACCCACTCAAAATTCACACCGTCTCTATGGCCTGCCGAAGTCACAATAGACAACACAATGGGATTGATTTACTGAAACCGGAGAGTGCAAAATGTAATGCAGCTGTGCATGATAGCCAATCAGCCTCTAACTTCAGATTGTTCTACTAAACTTTGACAAAAAAAATAAAAAATGTAAGCTGATTAGATTTTGCACTCTCCTGTTTTAGTAAATCAACCCCAGGCTGATAACACACAGACAATAATAATACACCCAATTTCTTATAAGCTTAAACATGCAATATTAATATTTTAAAATCTGCATTTTTTATTGAAATAATATCTGGTGATCAGACCATGAAGGTACATGTTCAGGAACTTCCTGTGGTAGGGTGACAAGGCTCTGTCCCTGTCTCCATATTGTGCTCCTATGTTCTCAGTCTGTCACATGTCTGTTCCAGTCTAAACTACAAGGAGGAGTTTTAATAACCATTATGTAGGTATGGCCCACTGTTGTCACCATCAGGAAACCCACACTAAGAATTGTTCTTAGCCATCCCTGAAGTATATAAATGTAGACAAGTGGCTGCAAGGAGGCATATGGATAAGCAGAAGCTTTGATATGGGAAAAATGATGAAAAAAAATAACAAAATAAAAACAAGTATTTTATTTAAAAGAATGTACAACTATTTATGATAAATAGCGCTTTAGCAAATTACATAAATGATGCAATCTGTAGATAGCACTAGGCCATCAGTTTTTGTTTTTGTTTTATTATATTTTGCTCTTCAAAGTAGATCCATTATATTTCCACTGCCTTTAACAGACCAAGCTGTCCAACACAAATGTCCATTACAGGGTTTGAGCTGAGCCATAATACACTGGTGTTGTTTACAATAGTCCGTTGACACCTGCCGACATCCGATCCTATCCACTAAAAACAGACAGATGGGGATCCATTTCCCATATGTCTGGAGGATGGAATGGCAGTCAGGTGTAAATGGACAGGCGGTCCATTTACCTCTGACTGCCCATAGAGGAGAGCAGGCTATGTCGGTGTTCCCTCTGCATAAGAGGAATGGACACCGACCAGCAAACAGCCTGCTCAGCGGGATCAGCAGACATATTCCCCTTCTCAGCAGGCGGACTCCACGGAGCCTGCCCCATGTGAAAGGAGCCTAAGGTTACTTAACTAAATAAAAACAATATCTACTACTTTAGTGAGATGTGAGTGACCTTTGTGCTGTGGTGTCTAATTTTAGCAGAAATTTTGATCCTCCTATTCCCCCCCCCCCCGCTGCCATAATCTTCTGGTACAGCAGGGGTTAATAGAACTAAGGGAGCTGTCACAGGCACTCATTCCGCCAGCTACTGCATTCAAAGAAGCCGGTACTACATCTTCTATGAATGAAGCAGGATCTATGAATGGAGGGGGGGACCTTTTAATCATCCGCCCATCCTTCATTCATAGATGCCTTTTCATTCATAGAAGCTGAAGTACTGTATGGAGGAGCTGGCATAAAAACTGGAAAATGCCTGTGACAGCTCTCTTAGCTCTATTAACCCCCACCGCACAGGAATACTACAAAAGCAGGGGTGAGGGCATCAGAGAAGAATTCTGCTAAACTAGGACACAGCAACACAAGGGACACATCTCACTGAAGTTAAGTAATATTCCTTGTGCTGTTTTTTTTTTAATTAATTAATTTAATTTATTTATTTATTTGACCAAACTTAGGCTTTAATCATACAGTATAGGATACAGGATCCATAGTCTTAACCATTGGTTATATATAGCTTCCTTCAGGTGATTGGACACTGGCATAAAAAACAAAGAAATCTGCAGGAGCATTTATTGTATAACCCCTCCAAATCCCAGCAAGCCTCTTGAGAAGCTTACCTCTTTTCTTTAAGATTTCTGCTCCATTCTAATCTGTGGATTTCCTTCTGCAATTTCCTCCTTGGTTGAGTCTTGGAGGACTGAACCTGGACTTTGGCTGGAAGAAAATGCTAGGTTGGTCTGTAACATTAATTGCAAAATAGAGCTGCATTAAACACCAACTAAGTGAAACCAAAATGATAAATCCTGTAAATAAGTCCCAAAATGAAACATAAAAAGTATGATATTAATAATGTCCTTAATAGGTAACATGAATAGATGGATGTCATATCCAGGGGCTTCAGACTAGAGAGTTTCACACCCTGCTCCCCCCAGCGTTATACTCTTTCATTTGCTATCTTCCCCACGAAGACCAGACAGCAGATCTACACATTGTTATCATTAATTTCACTCAGAGAGGGTTGTTACCCTCATTCCGGACAAGGATCGATTCCAGGTTTTCCACTTGAGCCTATTTATTGTTTCAAGGCAAATGGAGGCACTTGTCCCATTCTGGAAGACTCTCATCTGGTTCCTAGCAGGTCCAGACATTTTGCATGGAATACGCCAGGTCAGTCATTGCCTCCCTTTTACTAGTGTTCTTACTTGCACATACCTATCACCATCTTTCCACCTCATCAACACTTTTGTTTTGCTGTGGGCACACAGCATTATCAATTTGTTATCCTTCCCTTTGACCTGTCCATGGCACACCAGGTCTTCATCAAATTGGTCCTAGCTCTTCCTCACTCTCTGAGAAGTTGTGGGATACCTGAATGATCTCCTATTAAAAGGACCAGTCCACCCAAACCCTATCTGCCAATGACAGTTCAGACTCTGCTGAGGTTTGGATGGATCCTCGACCTACAAAGGTCATGTCTGGACCCAACTCCCTGCATTAAGAACTTGGTCCTGATGATGCATATGGTCCTGTCCAGGATTCTACTGCTTCAGTACAAACTTCTGTCCCTCCGCTCACATGCTTAGACCCTTTGATCCAAAGGCAGTGTTCAATTTGCGCCTGCATGAAGGTTCAGGGTCTGATGGTAGCCTCCTTCAAGGCAATACCATACATAAAGTTTCATTCCAGATCACTGCAACTCAACATTCTGGATGCATGGGACAAACTGACTTGGTCTATAGACTGCCCCATGCATCTAACTTGCAAGGCCAGACTCTCCCTAATGTGGTAGATTTCCAATCTGACACTGGAGTCAGAAAAACACATTCTCCCAAACCTGTGGAAAATTCTCACAATGACTGCCAGCATCTCGGCTTGGGAGAAGTCCTGGATTCCCCCCTGGTGCAGGGAACATGGTTGTCAGAGGAAGCTTGACTTCCCATCCACTACCTGTAACTCAGGGCAATTTGGTTTTCCTTTCAACATTGGACTTCTCAGCTGCGAGGTCACACAAACTAAATCCAGTGAGACAATGAAATGGTAGTGGCCTGCATCAGCCATCAGGGTGGTGTCAAAAGTTGTGCTGCTCGATGAGAATTGGATGTGATTCTGACTTGGGCGGAACTGCATATTCTGGTCCTGTCTGCTGTCCACATCCCAAGAATGGAAAATTGGCAGGCATACTTCCTTCATGGTCATTAGCTGGATTCTGCGAAATGGTCTCTCCACCCTGAGATGTTTAAAATCCTTTGCCACAAGGAGGGGACACTGCATGTGGATCTTCTGACATCCAGGTCTAACAATAAACTGGACAGATTTGTCACAAGGTCCAGGGACCCTTGGGCCTTCATGATGGATGCTCTGGAGACTCCATGGGATCAGTTCAACCTGATCTATGAATCTCCTCCCTTGCCTGCTTCTCAGGATCAAGATGGATAGCATTCAAGTGATAATGATTGCACCCAACTGGCCCAGGAGGATCAGATTCCTGGCAGACACTCCATGGGCCAGTCCACCATCCTGCTTTTTTGATCTCTGGCTTTAATGGCATGGTTCTTGAAGCCCAGGTTCTGAGGGACAGGGGCCTATCGGATTTGGTCATCCTTATATTCCTAAAGGCTAGGAAGTCAACTTCTTACAGATCTACCATCGCACATGGAAGGCCTTGGAAATTCCATCCTAGGAAGTAGTTTGTGGGATGCTTCCTGTCTTTCCTTCATTTCTTAGTTAAGACATTTGTGCTTTGGTGCTTTAAGCTGCTCTGAGTTCTTTTGAGCCCTTTCTGGACCTGTTGTTACATGGGCCTTTTAGCATTTGTTTGCTGTGTTGCCCACCCCTCAGTTGAACAGTTTTTGGGTGCCTCATGGTTAAGACTACAGACCCTGTGTGCTGTAATGTAAGATTAAGTGGGAGCCTAAAGCAGCGTGTTCTTCTGGAAAGGTATTTCACCCCTTCATTTATCAACCCCAACAAGACGAAGTCTCTGTCAGATGTTTTCCTGAAATAAGTGTAGCAGAAGCAGTCATAAACCCTTTCTGTTATCAGGTCTGGAGTAAGTAAAATGTTTTATTTTTGTTGTAGCTGACATGGGCTTTGCTCGATTATTCAATTCTCCATTGAAACCACTAGCCGATCTGGATCCAGTTGTGGTTACATTTTGGTACAGAGCTCCAGAGTTGTTGCTTGGTGCAAGACATTATACTAAGGCTATAGGTAAGAAATTAAGTTAAAACAGAATATATTGTGATTGGTGCTATAATCTCTCCAACAAAAATCACATATCTTTGTACTTTCATTCTACCAGAAATGTATACATCGTTTAATGATTAAACTGTACAAGACCAAATAAATAAAACTTGTTACAAAAAAAATGTATTTTATGGTCAAGAAATATAATGTGGATGGATGGAATATTACCCAACACACATTTCTTTTGTTTCTATACTTTTTTGTATGCCTACAGAAACACACTAACTGTACTTTTAGATACATCTGTCAGTATCTGAAGGTGCAATGCAGGCACCAAGAGGGGACAAAGCAAGAATTTACACTTCCCGGTAGTATGGATTTTTGTCCTTGTCTTCCTTTTTGCCCACTATTTTACAGACGCCCTTACTGTCAAATTAGAACATGCAGGAGATGGGTATGTTGACACTGTCAGGAATCCTTGAACGTCTTAGATTACAGGAGCCTAGAATTCAGGGCTTCCATGCTGCATTAGAGAGCAACTAAATGTATATGCAGGCATTGCTTGACTCTTGCTGGATTCTGCTCATTACTCTTGGGGTACTAGCAGGTGTAATTTGAAATAACTCTGTTTTAGAAAAAAATAATCAATGTCTGTCACATCAGCTAGCATTCACTGCTATATCTACAGCATATATGCTACTGGTACACTCACATAAATCTGGTACTTCCAGAAATGGAGCAAAAGTGTATTCCCTCAGCTGCCTCCCACCATGCAGTGCTTAGGGCCTGAGTAGCCAGTCACTAGGTCCAAGCACTGTCACATAGTCACATGCTAATAATAATACCTACTGTTTCAGAAAGTTGGTAATTGCTTAATTTTAGGGGAACTTAACCAGTGGATTGGGGCAGAAAGTGCCTTAACCACTTAAGGACCACCTCCTGCACATTTACGTCGGCAGAATGGCATGGCTGGGCACATCAACGTACAGGTACGTTGCTCGTTAAGAGCCCAGTTGTGCGTCGCGCGCACGCGGCGGCGTGCTCACGACCTGGTCCTGAGCTCCGTGGCCGCGGGGACCCGCGAACCCGATCACCGCTAGTGTCCCACGATCGGGTCACAGAGCTGAACAACGGGGAGAGGTATGTGTAAACAAACCTCTCCCCGTGCTTCCTAGTGAGACTGTCACTGATCGTCTGTTCCCTGTCATAGGGAAAGACGATCAGTGATGTCACATGCCAAGCCACGCTCCCCTACAGTCAAAAAACACACACAGGTCACGCTTAACACATTTACACAGGAATCAGTGCATTTAAATAGCACTGGTTGCTGTATAAATGACAATGGTTCCAAAAATGTGTCAAAAATGTCCGATGTGTCTGCCATAATGTCGCAGTCACAATAAAAATTGCTGATCGCCACCATTACTAGTAAAAAAAAAAAAAATATTAATTAAAATGCTATAAAACTATCCCCTATATTGTAAATGCTAAAACTTTTGCGCAAACCAATCAATAATCGCTAATTGCAATTTTTTTTACCAAAAATATGTAGAAGAATACGTATCGGCCTAAACTGAGGAAAAAATATTTTTTTTATATATTTTTGGGGGATATTTATTATAGCAAAAAGTCTCTATTTTTGTTTATAGCGCAAAAAATTAAAACCGCAGGGGTGATCAAATACCACCAAACGAAAGCTCTATTTGTGGGAAAAAAAGGACGCCAATTTTGTTTGGGAGCCACGTCGCATGACCGCGCAATTGTCAGTTAAAGTGACGCAGTGCCGAATCGCAAAAAGGGGCCTGGTCCTTTGGCTGCAAATTTTCCGGGGCTTAAGTGGTTAAAAAAACTCAACAGGCACCTTGTGGTGCCTACTGTATACCCTCTGTGTTACCTTGTATAGTTTTTATTGTCAGTTTTGAGTCACTCTAATTAGGAAAACAGTTTAGGCCATCCTCTTGGAATACATCAACCATGTTAAAATAGGAAACCTGATAAGACAGGTTCTCAACCTGGCTGTTTTCAGCTGGTTTGGGTGACGGTCTCTTTTATGTAAGGAGATGCCGACACCAACCAATCTTAAACTGGCCATACATTAAACAATTTTCTTTCTTCCTTTAGATTTGCCTTCAACTATGTTGTGCAAGGGCTTGCCTGATTGCACAAGAAAATGGTATAATGTATGGCCAGCCTTACTTACCTAGGATTGAGGGGGGGGGGGGGGTTAGAGGGAGCATATATATACAACAGCCCTCAAATGTGGACTGGCGAGTGCGGGCTGCCTGGGAGCCGTGGGGGGGGGGAGCACTGCTGGAAGCCAGGGTTGAATGGGAGCTCTTCTCCCAGTGAACGCCCAGAGGAAGAGAGAGCCGCCATATATCAAAGTCCCCGGGCCAGGAGGTGGGGCTGTACATGACAGGAAGCGTGGGGGAACACACGGCAATTGAAATGAAAGCTGTTATAGCGATGTTCCTCAGGGCTATGATGATCCGGCCCTCAATCCTCTTCCTTTCCTCTCTTCCTCTGCACAGGTAGGCTGCATTGATGGAGATGGGTAGGCTGCATTGATGGGCACAGGTAGGCTGCATTGTGGGCACAGGTAGGCTGCATTGATGGACACAGGTAGGCTGCATTGATGGACACAGGTAGGCTGCATTGATGGACACAGGTAGGCTGTATTGATGGACACAGGTAGGCTGCATTGTTGGACACAGGTAGGCTGCATTGTTGGACACAGGTAGACTGAATTGTTGGACACAGTTAGGCTGCATTGTTGGACACAGTTAGGCTGCATTGTTGGACACAGTTAGGCTGCATTGTTGGACACAGTTAGGCTGCATTGTTGGACACAGTTAGGCTGCATTGTTGGACACAGTTTGGCTGCATTGATGGACACAGGTTGGCTGCATTGATGGACACAGGTAGGCTGCATTATTGGGCACAGGTAAGGCTGCTTGATGGACACAGGTGAAGCAGCATTGATGGACACAGGTAAGCTGCAATGTTGGGCAGCGGTGAGGCAGCATTGATGGACACAGGTAGGCTGCATTATTGGGCATTGGTAGGCTGTATTGATGTACACAGGTAGGCTGCATTGATGGACACAGGTAGGCTGCACTGATGGACACAGGAAGGCTGCATTGATGGACACAGGTAGGCTGCATTGTTAGGCACAGGTGAAGCAGCATTGATGGACACAGGTAGGCATTTATTTTTATAACTTAATTCTGCATAAAACATTTAAGTATTATTTCATGAGATCATTTATGAGGGCGTGTTTAGGGGTGGAATTTAGGGGCGGGGCAGGGTAGGGGTTGAGTGAGGCAACTGGTGGCGAGAAACCCTTGAGGCCTGGCTAGTAGCCCTGCATACAGTATCTCACAAAAGTGAGAACACTCCTCACATTTTTGTAAATATTTTATTATATCTTTTTATGTGACAACACTGAAGAACTACACTTTTCTACAATGTAAAGTAGTACGTGTATAGCTTGTATAACCGTGTAAATTTGCTGTCCCCTCAAAATAACTCAACACACAGCCATTAATGTCTAAACCGCTGTGAACAAAAGTGAGTCCATCCCTAAGTGAAAATGTCCAAATTTGGCCCAATTAGCCATTTTCCCTACCCGGTGTCATGTGACTCGTTAGTGTAACAAGGTCCCAGGTGTGAATGGGGAGAAGGTGTGTTAAATTTGGTGTTATCGCTCTCATTCTCTCATACTGGTCACTGGAAGTTCAACATGGCACCTCATGGCAAAGAACTCTCTGGGGATCTAAAAAAAGGAATTATTGCTCCACAATTAAGATGGCCTAGGCTATAAGAAGATGGCTAAGACCCTGAAACTGAGCTGCAGCACAGTGGCCAAGACCATACATCAGTTTACCAGGACAGGTTCCACTCAGAACAGGCCTTGCCATGGTCAACCAAAGAAGTTGAGTGTACGTGCTCAGCATAACATCCAGAGGTTGTCTTTGTGAAATAGACATATGAGTGCTGCCAGCATTGCTGCAGGGGTTGCATGGCTGTCATCCCAGGACTCCAGCGGCAACCTGTGAAGCTCTGGTGAACTCCATGCCCAAGAGGGTTAAGGCAGTGCTGGAAAATAATGGTGGCCACACAAAATATTGACACTTTGGGCCCAATTTGGACATTTTCACTTAGGGGTGTACTCACTTTTTTGCCAGCGGTTTAGACATTAATGGCTGTGTGTTGAGTTATTTTGAGGGGACAGCAAATTTACACTGTTATACAAGCTGTACACTCACTACTTTACATTGTAGCAAAGTGTCATTTCTTCAGTGTTGTCACATGAAAAGATATAATAAAATATTTACAAAAATGTGAGGGGTGTACTCACTTTTGTCAGATACTGTGTGTGTGTATGTGTGTGTGTGTGTGTGTATATATATATATATATATATATATATATATATATATATATATATATTGTGACAGTAGGAGATGCTGTCTAGGTGGAATTGACGGTTTGGGGGACACAGGGTATGCACATTTGCTTGGTGCAAGGCTACAGAACATAAATGTGGACTGGAGAGAACTGCTTTTGCAGCTTTCTCCAGGTTTTGGTATTTGGTCATGGGGCTCTGTAGTTTGGAGATTCCAGAGTGTCTTGGGTGGGACGGAATCTCCAACCCTGTGTCCAGATTTTGTAAATTGCCAGCAGGGTGTGTGCTCAGGTGAGCACAGCACTTATAATGAGTGTATGGGAAGACTTCATGGCTCCCAGTTGGAGACTGCTCCACACCCAGAGAGACAGCAGGTCTCCAGGAGTCAGAGAGGTTGCAGGAGGCAGCCAGAACGTGCGACTGCAAGAAGCAGTGCAACAGCCTGAGGACTAAGGCCAGAGCGAAGCTGTGGGCGCTAAAGAGAAGCCATCCACAGTGAGGAAATCCTGTGGTCTGTGTGACCAGGACAAAGCGCAGAGGTACTGCTAAAGAGCCAGGTGGGCTAGCATTTTCTGTGAGTGTTTATTTGCTGGAGAAGAACCCCTGTGTGGGAAACCTTTATGTCAAAGACTTTCATTTGCCTTTTAATAAAAATGGGCTACCATGCCCTTAAATATAGTTCCTGACTGGCTTGAATCACTAACAAACGCATCTACCACGAGAGCTAATGGTCCCCCATGTTACAAGTGGTTGTTGGATGCGGGCACAAGACGGTGGAATCCGGGTCCTTGCTCCACAGTGAGTTCAAGTCAGGAACTATTGGCTGTGTGTTGAAGTGCAGCCAGGCAAAAGGCATTGCGTGTTGCAGGTGGTGTACCTGTGAATGAAAAGTCAAAGTTTTTTTTTTCTGCTATGAACTCTTTGTGTGCATGAGACAGCACAATCTGTGTGTGCACTGTGCAGGTGAGGAAAGCTTGCATGAAGTGAAAAGCAACTTGCTTTAAAGTGACAGTGCTTCAATTTTTGCTGGAGGGCACAAAAGTGCAGTTGAGTGACTGTGAATATGGAGAGTCCACCAGTGTTTGAATCTGCAGTGGATTGGTGCAAGCGGCACCTAGCGGCACTAAACCCAGCTAAAGAGGAAAGCAAGCCAACCCTCAGTGCAAGGAGAGAGTGGGGGCATGTTGTCTCCAAGTGCCCTTTGTCTCAGTCTCCAATACAAGGTGACAAGGCCAGACAAAGGTCTGCAACAAGGTTTAGGAAGCCTGATTTGAGTCCCAGGAGTGTCCAAAAGGTTGATCAGAAGTTCAAGAAGTATGTGGTTGCCCGTAGCAACCGTGGTGATGTCAAGTCTGCGAACTATGCAAGAAACGTATTGCCGACAGAGGATCGTGGCAAGTTGAAAGCAACAATGCTTCAAGGAGTGCAAAGTCGCTGCATTTGGGAGAGTCAGCAAAGTGCAGCTGGGAGACCACCGTTTCCATTAGCAACCAGAGAAAATGTGCCAATGAGAATGAGGAGCTACAGGGAAGAGGTGCCCCACCATCCTCAGAGAGATGCCAGTGAAATTATGCATGTTGGGAGAGTGCCATCTCCCTTAGCAACAGGAGAAAGTCGCCAAGTAACATGCCAGGAATGTGGTCAACTGGGGCATGGGATCTTTTCTTGTCCTAGCTTGTGGAATACAGCTGCTGATATTGTTGCTGGGCTTAACTCTTCACCTGCAAGCCCGGAGTCCTGTGTTAAAATGCTTGCAGTCACCCCTGGCAACAAAGAAGAAATTCCTGTTGTGCCTGCTGCAGTTTCATCCTATGGCCACCAGGGAGAGTTGGCCAGTAAAAGTGCGATGAAGGATAGACAACGTACTCAAATGAAGCCAGAGTTAACTGCTACAGATTATGGTAAGACTGTTGCAGTTTGTGGGACTGATCCCAGTGAAGTGGGAGTATATCCAGCTGGGAGATCAGCAGGTGTAAAAATGGACTTGCTGCAGTGTGCTACGAGTAGTGGGAAGACACAGGTTGAAGCTCAACCTGCAGCAAGGTTAAGAACTCAAAAAGACTGGACTCTGTATGTGCCTGGTGTAATCCACCAGAGTGTTGAAAGTGGTAACCTAGGGGTGACCAATACAGTTTGTGTGCCAGGTTCCCTAGTGACAGGTGCTACAGAGATGCCCAGGGAAACCTCCCAGGAGCCCACAATGGTGAGGCACGTGGTTTCCCAGGACAACTGTGGAGCCACCCTAGTGGGCAAAAGAATGCCTTTGGAGAGGAAGGATGGTGTGCTGAGCGGCACACAGGGTGCTGTGTGTTCTGACCAAAAACAGCCTGTTAAAGCTTATAACACTGATATGTCTATGAATGCTGAAGGTAAAGGTACTGCTGATGATACATGTACTTATGGTGATGTGTTCAAAAGTAATGAGGAAAGAGGGATGTCTCCCTTGGCAACCAGACGCAGAGCCTCAGGGTTGTCCATGGAAGTCTCAGGGACTCTCCATGCGTTTGAGCCAGAGATTTTCCAGGACAACACTGAATTTGCTCTGGTGGAACAGACTGGGTCTACACCATGCAGTGAAAGTTTATGTGAACAGTGCGTTTACCATATGTGTAACCCAGTTGGTAAGGGGTTAAGTCAGCTGGCCACAGCTGAAGGTACACAGCTGAGTGTGTTAGCGCCTCAGGAGCAAGGTGGTGAGGGTGTATTGCAGCCTGCCTTGTTTGAAGCATTAGAAAAGGGTAAAAGCATGTTGTCAAAATGTGATTTATATAGAACTGACAAAGGTACTGTTTGTGCTGCTGAATACCAGGTGCCTCCTAGAGCAGATGATGAGGTACTGCTGATCCCTCATAATAGAAGCGCAATAAATTGGGACGGTTGGGCCAAACAATTACTAGCCATGTTAGACAAGGCTATGTTGAGTGACCGGGGTGTGAATACAACAACTGCTATACCAGATCAGGGCGCATGCATGGCAGATGTGGTGTTCACAGCCCAGCAGCTGAATGTCAAGTGTCAAGGTGACTCGCAGAGGCTTATTGGTGAGTTAGAGGGCATGAGTGGGAGACATGCGTCTGACAGTGGTTCAGAGGAGCGTCAGGCTGTGATGGATACCTCCAGTGAGGTGGAGGCCCCTTTAAATTTCTCGGGCCCTCAAGCTGCAGTGAATGAGCCCCTCCATGTCTCTAATAAGGGAAAGGTCCCCAAAAATGTTTTGCATATTGATGTGAAGTGTGTAGAAATTACAGATATGTTAGTGGAACTGCTTGAACTAGTGAAAGCTCATTCCTTGTATACCTGGGTGCCTCCATTACAGTCAGATGTGGTAGTGCTGCATGGTACCAAAGGGTGGAGCCAGGTAATGCAAGCTGTGCTGGGTAACATTAATCACCAGTGGAACTGGTTGGTACGGTGCTTATTAATAGTCTGGCAAGTGATCTCACAGTTCCCTGTGAGGGTGCTTCCGGATAAGGTTCAGTACGGAAGGCGCTCTGGGGGGCTGCTGGAGACATCAGAGGTCTCTCCGCCTGATGCGTTGATGGACATGTCTGCTAGTGCGGTCCGAGGTGCGGCTGAGCAGGGTTTAGTAAATGGCGCGGATACTGCCTCACCCGCTAAACCTCCTAAGAAGGAAGGGCCAGATATGGACGCGGCAAAAGCAGACATTCTGTCTGTCACCTGCAGAGAGGTACAAGTTGGGGTACCCGGAGATGCTTTTAAATATAGTATGGCGAGGAACAAAAATTGTGACATGGAAAAATGTGAGCTGGCAAAGATTGGTTTTGCTATAAATGGGTCATGTGTTGCTCAATGTCAATTGCTAGGACAACTGCCCACAGAGATTTGGACAACAGGTGAAGGGAAGCCTTGTGAAGGTCCCATAGGGGGTAGCTGCTCACCTGTGTGTTGTCCCTCCTTGGGCCTGGCCCTACCAAACCCTGAACAAGAAAGAATTGACGGTATCGGGAATTGGAGAAATGGTGGTGTATTACTGAATGTTAATGTAAATAATGACCTTGATATGGCCATGAATAATTTCTTGGAAAATGAGCATGATACACAGATGTTGAGCTCTGGGGAGTTTGTAGTCAAAGGTAAAGGCAAAAGAGTTGGTAAACCCAAGAGACCTATTGTGATGGGTAAAACAGGTATTAGTGAGGGAAAAGGTGGTTCCTCATCAGGCGTAGTGTCTGGAGCAAGTTCCCTACAGAATCCGGAAACTGAGTTGGAAGGAAGTAGCAGGAAAGGCAGGATTCCACCAGAAAAGAAATGTGAGCTCAGGAACCCCAAGGATAGAGGGAGTAGGCTAAGGATACAGAACTGTAGGACCCCGTTGCGATCCAGAGTAGGGCGTGCCTGGAAACGCACCCGAAAAAAAAATTGGGCCTACGCAGCGAACAGCTGGCGCAGAAGTGCCCCAATCAAGGATTCGGGCTGGTGTGTTCCGGCCCCTTCGGGTTCGAAACAAGGGGAGGGGATATGTGACAGTAGGAGATGCTGTCTAGGTGGAATTGACGGTTTGGGGGACACAGGGTATGCACATTTGCTTGGTGCAAGGCTACAGAGCATAAATGTGGACTGGAGAGAACTGCTTTTGCAGCTTTCTCCAGGTTTTGGTATTTGGTCATGGGGCTCTGTAGTTTGGAGATTCCAGAGTGTCTTGGGTGGGACGGAATCTCCAACCCTGTGTCCAGATTTTGTAAATTGCCAGCAGGGTGTGTGCTCAGGTGAGCACAGCACTTATAATGAGTGTATGGGAAGACTTCATGGCTCCCAGTTGGAGACTGCTCCACACCCAGAGAGACAGCAGGTCTCCAGGAGTCAGAGAGGTTGCAGGAGGCAGCCAGAACGTGCGACTGCAAGAAGCAGTGCAACAGCCTGAGGACTAAGGCCAGAGCGAAGCTGTGGGCGCTAAAGAGAAGCCATCCACAGTGAGGAAATCCTGTGGTCTGTGTGACCAGGACAAAGCGCAGAGGTACTGCTAAAGAGCCAGGTGGGCTAGCATTTTCTGTGAGTGTTTATTTGCTGGAGAAGAACCCCTGTGTGGGAAACCTTTTATGTCAAAGACTTTCATTTGCCTTTTAATAAAAATGGGCTACCATGCCCTTAAATATAGTTCCTGACTGGCTTGAATCACTAACAAACGCATCTACCACGAGAGCTAATGGTCCCCCATGTTACAATATATATATATATATATATATATATATATATATATATATTCTATTCCTACTAGTCTTCTTCTTTTTTTTTTTTCTTTTTTGTAATTTCTGTTAATACCTTTAAATCACCTAATGGTACTGGAACCTCTGTCTTTTTGCTGCTTGAACTAATAATTATTTAATCTAATTTAATATATTATAATAGAATTTGAAAATAAGATCTGCTGTTCTATTTTTGCAGTTCATAAACAAGATGATTTGCCTAGCTCAGATGCCTTTGTATTAGTGAAATTGTTGCAGTATATATGCATACACACACACATGCATACGTCTATGACTTTACGAATTAACAAAGCTTTGTACAGTTTACATACTGTATATGACAATACAAAACATTCATAAAAGTATAAAAACAACAACAGGAAACAATTTAATGGAATAATAGGATAAGGATTCAGGCTTTAAACATCCAAAATCCCTATTTATTGCCAGGAATTCTAGAATGTATTTGTCGTATGACCAGGTGGAAAGTAACCAAATGTGGCGTTGATTAGTTTAAGGATTTTTACACCAAGAGTCCAGGAATCAGAAACGTTATGAACTCAGTACCCAGGTGTTTCCTTTTTGAAAGCACCGTGATATTTTTTCCAATTCATTACATTCTATTCTTTTCCTGTTTTAAAATGACCGAGTAAAGAAATGTGTCACTCTTGAGAGAATATATGAATTGTGTTTCTGATATAGAAACACAATGCTTACAGTCTCAGGGGCACAGGCACTAGCTGTGCCTTCATGTCCACACTCATTACATGCATTGCATTGGTATGATCGCCCAAATGTGTGGGAAGAAATAATTTTGTCCATGTTCCATTGTTTGGTCTCATTGTCAGCCATCACCTTCCAGTGGCTGCATTAGGTGTCAGTCACTTAGAAGTTTGTTGGGAATATCTAGTAATATTCCTAGATTTTCTTTTTTGTACGCTTCTTATTGCTTGGGACACCAGTAGCTGGGACTAGGTTACTTAAAACCTTCTGTTTGGCTGCCATTACATTTTCATATTTTTAGTGTACATATTTTTAGTGAAACTGAAACCCCTATACTGACTTCACAATAGATGGCACCAGATAAGTTTCTGAAAGTCCTTGTTCAAACACTTCCTGTTATCAAGGGACAATGCTCTGTATCTGGCTTGTGTTCCTGCGCTATCAGTGTGTCACATGAGCTTCCAACGGAGTGTATGTATGTAATCAGGAAGTGGCTACAAAAAGCCATTGAGATGCAACAAAGAATGAAAAAAGGCAAAAGCTAATATTTTAAAGCTGACATTTAGTGATTTCTTTATTTTTAAATCGACACCAGGGATAGTACATGAATGACGAGTGTCCTGTATGTTTTCTTCTGTCCCCAGCCCCCCAAATACCACCAGAGCTGTGGTCTTATGTCACGTACACACGGTCGTAAATTCCGACGGAAATATGTCCGATCGGACCATGTTGTCGGAAAATCCGCCCGTGTGTGGGCTCCATCTGACTTTTTCCGTCGGAATGTCCGACGGAAAAATTTTGAGATCCTGCTCTCAAATTTTCCAAACAAAATCCGATCAGACTTTTTCCGATCGTGTGTAGAGAATTCCGATGGACAAAGCGCCACGCATGCTCAGATCAAATTACGAGACCAAAGCTATTGGCTAATAGCCTCTACGTAGTTCCGTCGTACGCAACGAACGTCACCACGTTCAGAATGATCGGATTTTCCGACAACTTTGTCCGACTGTGTGTATGCAACACCAGTGTTGGACAAAATCCTTTGGAAAAAATCAGATGGATTTTTTGGTCGGAATTTCCGACCGTGTGTACGGGGCATTACAGTGCCGCGGGGGTTAATAAGAGTGGCTCCACCTCCACCTTCACAGGCTTTTGTCAAAAGTGCCGGCTATGCCATCCCTTTCTGCTCCCTCCTCCATTTATATAAGCTGTACTATCATATCGCACAATGAAAAATATTCTCTGAATGAAAGTACTGTGCAGTTCAAGTTCAATTGAAGCCATTTGTATCCAGGGGGCAGAGAATTAATGGAAGCAGCAACCAGCACATGGGACACTCATCATTCATGTAGTACCATCCCTGGTGCTGATTTAAAAAAATAAAAAGAGGTAAAATCTTCAGCTTTAGAAAAATGATGATACATTGTTTTAGCAAGCATAATTTTTGTTCTATTTGGGTTTAAATTTACTATATCGTGTGTGCAGCATTTCAGAGGTGGTAGTAGGTCTCAGCAGAGCTGATCATGTTGCACTTGCACCTGTTCCAAATGCTGTCTGTGGTGGTCGGCTCTCTCATGTGTAAAAAAAAAAGGAAAAACACCAAAGCCTAACTGATAATAGTCATTATATAAACCATTGAGTAGCTGCTGTTAAGTCAAGTGTAAAATAGTGCAATTTTAACACTGTCCATACTTCCTTTTGCTGTTATTTGGACCTTTTAAAGTGTTCAGCGAACATTATCCAAATAAATAGCCTGATCACACAAAAGATAACTTTTCTGTCCAAGGATAACAGCGTGTTGGCAAAACATCAGGTGGCAGCTGTGTCCCTTACTAGTGTGCAAATTCTTAGATGTGACAGCTCCAGGTGTTGGATGTATTGTGAGAGAAAGTTGCTGGCCAGCCAAGCTCATTCTTAAATAACTATGTGCTTAATGGTATTAGAGGAATGTGAAGTTTAAACAGGTGCAGACATTTATGTCATGTTTTATTATAAATGCCAACCCACACGTACCCTAATGAATAATTCAGAAGAACATCCTATCCAAAAAAAATATTTTGTCAATGTAGTGTTGGCACTTTAGACTGTTGACCAGAGCAAGTGATTCTTGTTTAATCTCTTTAAAACCATTGTCTTGTCAGAATACTTAGTTCAAGATGTGTACCACAAAGTATGTGGGCACAGTTACAAAAGTCTGCATCTCTTTTCTTCATCACTAGGCTTTGCTTAGACTTATGTTTAGTCAAAAAAGTCAATAAAAAATCAGCAAAAGTGACATTACTTACAGTCAGCTTAATGTGTCCCTTATGCTGCTGGCTGCAGATTTAGTTGAAATCTTCTGTCTCTGATCCACCCCACCCCAGCCACCACAATTTTCCAGTGCTGCAGAGGTAAATAGAACTGTTGGACCTATCATATGCACTTCAAAAGTGCCAACTATGCCCGATCTTTCTAGCCCCCTTCTCCATTCATAGAAACTGTGCTATAGCTTTCATAAAAATGCAATCTGTGAATGGAGGATGGACAGATGAATGAAAGTTCCGCCGCCTCCATTCACAGGGTACTCGGTTAAACCTCTGCTAAAAAAAAAAACTGCTCAGCCACAAATCTGTTTGCCAACATCCAAAGGATGATTCAGCTCCTTCAAACCTTTGAGTAATCATCTTTCGAAAATCTGCCCTGTTTCCTCACACCATCTGAAGTACTTAGGTCTAATCTTGGACACAGCTGAAACCTGAATATCTTAATCATACTGTATCAGACGTAGGCTGAGCTTTCATAAACCCTGGTTTATTGAATGGTACCTTCAAGTGATTGAACACTGGCAAACTTTTGAGGACTTGGCATCTGGGTGTCCCTCCTATAAGTCTACCCCACTCTGTGAGTCCTCAGGTTTTTGCTAGTGTTTTGAGGGGATACATCTCTTCTCCCTTATGGAGAAATCCCTCTAAAGCCTCGTACACAGGGTACGAAAATACGATGGGGATTGTCGTTTGACAGGCTGTTGTCCTTGTCTTAATGTTAGTATGCTTCTTTCAAGAATTGTTTTCCTGTTGGATGACAGGCTAGTAAATTTTTGTCAAACGACAGCTCCACGTCAGATTTTCGGATGGTCAGTACACAAATCCGTCACACAAAAGTCAAAAGTACAAACACACATGCTCAGAATCAATGCTCACCAAACACGAAATTAGCAGAAGGGGCCCACGGTGTGTCGCTCAAGAGCTGAAATTCCTCGTAATACGTCACCAGTGTTAATTTTGGCAGCAAATTTCTATTTACTTTTAGTCTTAGGACTAAAATGGCATTTTAGTTTTAGTCCCATTTTAGTCTCATGCAATTGTTTTAGTTTTAGTCGTATTTAGTCAACTAAATCTCCAGTACATTTTAGTCGACTAAAATTACCTATGTTTTAGTCGACTAAAATCTATAGTACATTTTAATGGACTAAAACTCATTTTAGTTGTCTAAAATCGAATGGGTGTAATTAAATTGTAATGCATTAACATTTCTCTACAATTTCCAAACTCATTATAAACTGCTGGAGTGGAAAATCTAATATGTTATTATTTATGGTATTGAGGTATAAACATGCACTACAGACCAGTGTTAATTTTGAAGTCAAATTTCATTTTAGTTTTAGTCTTAGTCTTTTGACTAAAATGGCATTTTAGTTTTAGTCCCATTTTAGTCTTTTGATTAAAATGCCATTTTGTTTTTAGCCATATTTTAGTCATCTCAATTGTTTTAGTTTTAGTTGTACTTTAGTTGACTAAAATAGTATTCATTTAGTCGACTAAAATGTTTTAGTCGTTTTAGTCGATGAAATTAACACGGAACGTCACTACGTTCGTGTTTGTGGCACAACAATTTGTGTAATGTTAGTATGCAAGGCAAGATCCTGGCACACACCCTTTTGACAAAAATCAGACGCTCGGTTGTCCAACAATCGTACCGTGTGTACGAGGCTTTAGCCTAATTACTTTATTTTCTTTTTAGATTCCTCAAACAACTATTCACTATTTTCTAAAACAATAGAAGCAGTGTACAACTTTGGTAAAACCTTGGGAACTATACCCAGAGCCCACACTGTGCTTCAGGCTCTGGATTCTGCATGAATGCTCACCTCGGTGGTGTATTTACTTTTACAGTGTACCCTTTTTCGAGCTTGGAGCTAAAGTTCAACAACTGAGAGCTCAGGTGGATGACCAGGTGTTGCATAACACCACAGGTCACACACATTACCGGCACTGATGCCTTTAGCCATTATAAAGGACTCAGGCACTTCCTCCCACCTTTTTGCCCCAAGGGTTTTGCAGCAGGACAGTCTGCTCCCAGATCACTGCAAACCCATTCCCGGACACACTATTCTGCAGCCTACACTGTGAATACCCCACTTGGAAATGTCCTCACCCATAGCTATAGTGGAAACCAAACAAAAGGGAGCCATGGCAAAACTGCAGGCCCAGGAGTGTTGATGCATCCCATGTATCGGAGTAGATGTCAGCTCTAACACTGGTCTCTGCATCAGACATGCACCAAGTGACCTACCTGACAAAAGCAGAATTTTCTGCATCTACGTCACCATTCATCAGACAAATAACGGCTTTAATACAGCCATCTTTAACCAGGGCTCAAAAACACCACACCTCTTCTCCTACTCCTAATAATTCTTTACCTGAGTCAGATACTGATATGCTTGCTCTAGACGAGGTAGACACAGAAGGGAATGAAGAGGCAGTATTGGAGGAAGCTGCAGAAGATTTTTCTTCCCCAAATTGCCACTATATTGAAGAGAATCTTCAGGCAACATGCTTGCTAACATGGAAAAGCTTACTACTGCTGTCTGCAAAAAGCCTTGGCATTGTACAGCTTGATTCTCCTCTGTCTCGCTATGACCCTTTGAATCCAAAGAGATGTGCAAAATCTTTTGAAACATTCTCTGTTCATGAACGGCTAGAAGGTGCAATCTATGACAACTGGATCACTCAATAGGCAGGATATTCACTCCAGACAAAATCTTTGCTGAACTCTATCCAGTGGAAAAAGAGTGGTCTATTCCTGTGGTTGATCCTGCCACCTCAGTGTTAAACAAACACCTCACTGCATTTATTGAAGATGTTTCTTCCTCTAAGGATTCTGCGTGTAATGTTGCTTCGGGCACTGGATCCTGCATGGGGTGCTCATCTTGACACTTGGTGCAACACATTGAGTCAACCTTGGGTTGCTCTACAGGTTCAGGGTCCATCACTATGGAACTTAGTCTCTGAGCACGCCTTCGGGGGTATGTCCACTGTGTTATGCAAAGCCTGGATATTATATACAGTCCAGCATCGTGAACAGGTAAGACAGGGTCACCCGTATGTTTGAAATTCACTTCATGGTGCAAACTTTTCAAATTAATGCTAAAAGTCAACCACTGAAAGTTCAGTCTCACATGAATGACTGGGTGTTCATCACACCACTGGTTGCACACTTTAATGCCAATTCTTCCTAGGCCCCTTATAAAGTACTCAGGCACTTCCTTCCCTTTCACCAAGATAATTTGTTGCAAGTTGGTCTTCACCTGGGTTATCGTGCACTCCTTACAGGCATGATTGCCCTATCTCCCACACTCTACTTTTTAAACACCCCATAGGTCAGTGATGGCAAACCTTGGCACCCCAGATGTTTTGTAACTACATTTCCCATGATGCTCATGCACTCTACAGTGTAGTTGAGCATCATGGGAAATTTAGTTCCAAAACATCTGGGGTGCCAAGGTTTGCCATCACTGCCATAGGTGAATACTCTCAGTGGTAGCTATGGCAGAGACCAGGTAAAAGGTAGCCAAAAAATCAAACAGCAGGCAAACATTCACTCTGAGAAGTCTGCACACCACTCAACCACAGAGTGAAAATGCTTCCCTTACATCAGAGCAGGACTCGATTTAGACAACAGTCTCTGCATCCAATTGTAGCTCTATCTCAGGCACACAACCAGCGACATACCTAAGGCAGATTTTTCAGCAACTATGTCACAATTCCTAGGACAACTAACAGTTGTAATACAGCCATCACTGTCCATAGCTACTGTATAAATCCATGCTCCTACAGCACCGCCATCTGTACCTTGGTTGGATCCCAATATGCCTGGCCTGGAAGAGAGGTGGACATAGAAGTGAATGAAGAGGACACGGAGGCAATGTTAGAGGAAGATTTCTCACCTCCAAACTCCTATACACCTGATGTTGTGGTTTCATGCAATATACTTGCCGGTGTAGATATGCTCACTTTATGCTGTGTGCAAAAGCCTCAGCACCGTGACACTTGATTCTCCCCATCTCACCATGCTTTTTGGGTACAAAGAGACATACTAAATCTAAAGAGACATTCTTTATTTATGAACAAATAGAATGGGCAATTTATGATGGCTGGGTCAATCCAGAAAAAAAATTTCATCCCTCCGAAAATCATTGCCAAGTTCTATCCAGTGGAAAAATAGTTCACAAAAAAATGGTCTGCAGATAGTAGATCCTGCCATCTCAGTCTTAAATATCTCACTGTACCAACCAAAGATGTCTGCACAGTAGCACTGAATTTTCACACCTCGGCTCCAAAATGTTTTCGCCCTGCTGATGTTTTTTTAGCATATTGCAATGGACACTAAACAAGTTGGAGTACAAAACCCCCAGCATTGGTGTCAGTGAGTGCAGTAATAATTCCCAGCATTGGTGTCAGTGGATGCAATAATAACCTCCAATATTGGTGTCAGTGGATGCAATAAGAAACATCAGCATTGGCGTCAGTGAGTGCAATAATAACCCCAACATTGGTGTCACTGGACTTAATAATAACCCCCAACATTGGTGTCAGTGTGTGGGTAATAAACCTCAGCATTGGTTTCAGTGAGTCCAGTAATAACCCCCAGCATTGGTGTCACTGGACTTAATAATAATCCCCAACATTGGTGTCAGTGGACGAATAATATACTCCTGCAGTGGTATCAGTGGACCCAGTAAAAAAACCCAGCATCCGTGTTAGTGGACGCAATAACAACCCTCAATATTGGTGTCAGTATATGCAATATTAGCCACCAATATCGTTGTCGGTGAATCAAATAGTAACCCTCGACATTGGTGTCCGTCGATGGAAAAATAATGCCCAACATTGAAGTCATTAGAAGCAATAATAACCCCCAGCATCAGTGTCAGTGGATGCTGTAATACCCCAAGCATTGGTGTCAATGGACGCAATAATAACCCACAACATTGGTTTCAGTGAACTCAATAATAACCCCTAGCATAGGTGTCAATGGACACAGTTATAACCCTAACATTGGTCTCCGTGAATTAATTAATAACCCCCAGCATTGGTGTCAGTGCAAGCAGTAACAGCCCCCAGCACTGGTGTCAGTACTATTACCCCCCCCCCACACACACACAAACACGGTCAGATTTGCAGATTGCCCTGAACCATTAAACCTTTTCACAGTACCAATGCTCAACAGGGTATTTATCCTATCCTAGACCTAAAATCCTAGACCTAAAATCCTTCAATAAATACCTTCAAATTCCAAAATTTTGCTCTGAATCCACAAGGTCAGTTATTGCCTTTTTGAAACAAGGAGAATACTTGGCATCCATAGATGTCCAAGTTGCCTATCAACATATTCCCATTTATCTACCTCGTCAGCGCTTTCTACTCTTTGCAGGTGCAGTAGGAGACAATCACTAGTTTGTAACACTACCATTTGGCTTTTCCTCTGCTTCCAGAGTATTCACAAAGGTCCATGCACCTTCCCTTGCCAGTCTAAAAACTTAGGGCATCCAGGTCACAGGTTATCTAGATGAAGGGCTCATCTCCCTTCCATCTTCAGATATCCACAGGACAGTTGAGATGCTTCAGGTTTTGGGTTGGGTGATCAACATTCAAAAATCCTCTCCCCAAACTTCTCTTCACCAGGAATGCTTGGGTCTGATCCTAGATACATCTGAAGCAAAGGTATTCCCTCCAGAGAAGAAACTGCTTAATCTCATAGCTCAAGCTTGTAACTTGAGGTCAAAGAGATTCTGCATGAACGTTCAGGTTCTCATGGTAGGCAGCTTTTTTTATGTATTTTGTCTTACAATGGTACCTGCTTACACACGTTTTGTAACTCATCAAGTATTTAGCTTTAACCTTAGGGTGAGAGGGGTTAACAGCACTTAGCAGGCTTGCTTTCTCCACCCTCTCCCCCTCCCACACCTCAAATTCCTTTAAATTCTCCTGTTGCCATTCCCTCGTAGCTTTGATAAAGTACATGCACCCAAAACATGTAAGCTACGGCAACCTTTTCAGCTTGCAGTCCACCACTACACCCAGGGTTCCTGCTTCCGGAATAGAGCTGACGTCATCTCGCTTGCCCGGCTCCAGTGGCTACGCGCGGCTTCCCCGGCTCCATCCTCCAGCAGTGGTAGACACTACATCCTAAACAGCTTGGCACAACACTGTTGGATTACAGAGGTTAGTTCCAGCCATCTTCGCAGCCAGCCAGTGTCTCCTTGCTCACACGGTATTCCTCTTGATTCTGACAGTACCTGACCTCACGTCAGAAGCAAGAGGCAGTCCATCACCCCACTTTTTTCCATCAAGACAATACTGTTCCCCACATGCTTTGGAATGAGCTATCTCCACGTGTGACCAGCGAGCCTCCTGAAAGCATTTAACCCCTTCTAATTCAGACATCATGGTGGTACCGCTTTTAATTTTAACATAATACAGTTACATAGGTACAGTGGGTGAAAAAGTGTTTGCCCCCTTCCTCATTTCCTGTTCCTTTGCATGTTTGTCACACTTAAGTGTTTCGGAACATCAAACCAATTTAAACAATAGTCAAGGACAACACAAGTAAACACAAAATGCAATTTGTAAATGAAGGTGTTTATTATTAAAGGTGAAAAAAAATCCAAACCATCATGGCCCTGTGTGAAAAAGTGATTGCCCCCTAAACCTAATAACTGGTTGGGCCACCCTTAGCAGCAACAACTGCAACCAAGCGTTTGTGATAACGTGCAATGAGGCTTTTACAGCGTCCTGGAGGAATTTTGGCCCACTCATCTTTGCAGAATTGTCCTAATTCAGTTACATTAGAGGGTTTTCGAGCATGAACGGCCTTTTTAAGGTCATACCACAACATCTCAATAGGATTCAGGTCAGGACTTTGGCTAGGCCACTCCAAAGTCTTCATTTTGTTTTTCTTCAGCCATTCGGTGGTGGACTTGCTGGTGTGTTTAGGATCATTGTCCTGCTGCAGAACCCAAGTTCGTTTCAGCTTGAGTACACGAACAGATGGTCGGACATTCTCCTTCAGGATCTCTTGGTTGACAGCAGAATTCATAGTTCCTTTTATCACGGCAAGTCTTCCAGGTCCTGAAGCAGCAAAACAGCCCCAGACCATCACACTACCACCACCATATTTTACTGTTGGTATAATGTTCTTTTTCTGAAATGCAGTGTTCCTTCTACGCCAGATATACTTGGACACACACCTTCCAAAGAGTTCCACTTTTGTCTCATCGGTCCACAGAATGTTGTCCCAAAAGTCTTGGGGATCAAGATGTGTTGTGGAGAAATTGAGACGAGCTTTGATGTTCTTTTTGCTCAGCAGGGGTTTTCTCCTTGGAACTCTGCCATGCAGGCCATTTTTGCCCAGTCTTTTCCTGATGGTGGAGGCATGAACGCTGACCTTAACTGAGGCAAGTGAGGCCTGCAGTTCCTTGGACGTTGTTGTGGGGTCTTTTGTGACCTCTTGGATGAGTCGTCGCTGCGCTCTTGGGGTAATTTTGGGCGGCCGGCCACTCCTGGGAAGGTTCCACTGTTCCATGTCTTCGCCATTTGTGGATAATGGCTCTCACTGTGGTTCGCTGGATTCCCAAAGCTTGGAAATGGCTTTATAACCCTTTCCAGACTGATAGATCTCAATTACTTTCTTTCTCAATAGTTCCTGAATTTCTTTGGGTCTCGGCATGATGTGTAGCTTTTAAGGATCTTCTGTGGACCTTACTGTGTCAAGCAGCTCCTATTTAAGTGATGCCTTGATTGTGAACAGGTGTGGCAATAATCAGGCCTGGGTGTGGCTGAGAAATTGAACTCAGGTGGACAACCACAGTTATAGTATGTTTAACAAGGGGGGCAATCACTTTTTCACACAGGGCCATGATGGTTTGGATTTTTTTTCACCTTTAATAATAAACACCTTCATTTACAAATTGCATTTTGTGTACTTGTGTTGTCCTTGACTATTGTTTAAATTGGTTTGATGTTCCGAAACACTTAAGTGTGACAAACATGCAAAGGAACAGGAAATGAGGAAGGGGGCAAACACTTTTTCACACCACTGTATATGCTTTATAACTGCTGCAGTTTTGTAATTTGCTGGGTAACTGTCTACAGTGCAATAAACACATTTTGAATCCAGTCCATGGTTCATATATATATATATATATATATATATATATATATATATATATAATTTTGGCTCCTACCCATAGAGTGCTGCTTTTTTGTCTTTCGATTCCTGCTTCCCATTTCTCCAGTGGTTGGCAGCTGCCTGGGTATCAGTTTTATCCACATATATTCACATATGACTGACAGTTTCTAGCGCTTCAGGAACGTGTTGTTTTTCCTTTGAGGCTGTTCCATTTGCCCAATTTCAATAAATACCTCTCCAATGTAACATTGTGTTGGCATGGAACAGGTATGCTCCTAACCTACCCATGCTTCTATTCAACAAGGCAAGGAATTTTCTAGCTTGATGGATCTCCAGCCCAGCGTTAACCATAGGGAAGTCTTTCCCTACATATCACTGGAAAGTAATACCGACAGATGCCAGTCTTTCTGTCTAAGGAGGACTGTTCCAGTACCTCACAGTTCAGGGCACATGGTGGAAGCCAAGTTCCTCATCAACATCCTGGAGTTGAAAGCAGTTAGAATAACAACACTGGACCACCCTTCTGCAAGGACACTCAATCAGGGTGCAATTAAACTGCATATATGGCCTATATCAGTCACCAAGGGGGCACCAGAAGTCATACAGCCTAATATCAATTACGACAGTTAATCTCATGGATGGAGAAACACTAAAGATCTCTGCTGTCCACATCCCAGAAATTGACAACTGTCAGGTGGATTACCCTAAACGTCACTTCCTGGATCATGATGAATGGGCCCTTCACCCCAACATATTCAACCTGAATTGTCAGAGATGGTGATCCCAGATATGGATATCCTGGTCTCCAGGTTCAACCAACAACAAGCTACCTCTGTTTGTTGCCAGGACCGAAGATAATGCATCAGCACCATCTGGTGCAAACTCTGCCTCGCCTGCTCCACAGAATAGAGCAAGAAACTGGTGTTTGTCATTGCCCAGAATAACCTGGTACACAGACTTACTCCGACTACTTGAAGATGACCCCTAGCCTCTTGTCAGCAGACCTGCAGCCTCAGAGCCATCTTCTACATCCTGCTTTGCAGTCACTGGTTTAACAGCATGGCTGTTGAAGCCTAGGTCTTAAAGGACAGAGAAGTCCCTGGGTCTTTCATTCCTACTTTGCTAAAAGCAAAAAAAAAAGCCACTTCGTTAAAGATCTGCTATTGTATCTGGAAATTGTTCTTTGCCTGGTGTGGACATGGGCACTTAAATCTCAGAGATTATTCTGTGCCTTGCATTATAGCTTTCTTAAAATCACGACTTGGCCAGAAATTGGCCTTAAAGTTATTATAAAGCCCTAAGGTTTTTTACCCTAATACATTCTCTGCATTAAGGTAAATAACCTTTTGTGTGCAGGATACCCCCCAACCCCTCCTTATACTTACTTGAGCCCCATCTCGATCTAGCAACAAACACAAGAGCAGTGGCTCTCTCCCCCCACATAGGCTCATATACAGATGTGGGAGCAATTTGACACCCACTGCTGTCCCTCATAGCCAGTGAGGAGGGAGCAGGGGGTAGTGCCAAACCACGCTCTGTGTGTATATGGACACACAGAGCTGGCTTGGGAGGGAACCTGCACGAGCACCCTCATAGCCAGCAGCTTGCTATGGTGGGCACTCGGTGGGGGGAGGAGCCAAGACCGCTGGCACGAGACCCCAGAAAAGGAGGATCAGGATATATAAAACATGTTATTAAAAAAATAATAATAAACGGTCACTTTCAGCACTCTGATTAAACAGAATTCGGCCTTGTCCATTTATTCCAAACCCTCTGACCTCGCTCTTCCTTGTCAAAGCCTTTATTCAAGGTGTATCTCAGACCAACCTGCCCTTTCAGCACCTTGTGCTTTCTTGGGAACTCGATCTTCTTCTTTCTGCTCTCCAGAAACCACTTTTTGAAACCATCATGGAAATCCCCTTAGATGATCCCTCCTGCAAGGTGGCCTTCTTGATTGCTATAATGTCTGAAAAGGTAGATAAGGTAGTTTTACACCCAAGACAAATAATAAGCAGCACTCCAGACAGCTAACTTTTCAAATGACATACATTATCTGACAAAAGTTGGTACACCCCTCACATTTTATTATATCTTTTCATGTGACAACACTGAAGAAATTTGCTGTCCCCTCAAATTAACTTGACATACAGCCATTAATGTTTATACCGCTGGCAACAAAAGTGAGTATACCCCTAAGTGAAAATTATCAAATTGAGCCCAATTATCCATTTTCCCTCCCTGGTGTCATGTGACTTGTTAGTGTTACAACGTCTTAGGTGTGAATTGGGAGCAGGTGTGTTAAATTTGGTGTTATCGCTCTCACTCTCTCATACTGGTCATTGAAAGTTCAACATGGCACCTCATGGCAAAGAGCTCTCTGAGAATCTTAAAAAAAACAATTGTTGCTCTACATAAATATGGCCTAGGCTATAGAAAAATTGCCAAGACCTTGAAACTGAGCTGCAGCACGGTGGCCAAGACCATACAGCGGTTTAACAGGACAGGCTCCCCTCAGAAAAGGCCTCGCCATGTTCAACCAAAGGAGTTGAGTGCATGTGCTCAGCCTCATATCCAGAGGTTGTCTTTGGGAAATAGATATAGGAGTGCTGCCACTATTGCTGCAGAGGTTGAAGGGGTGGGGGGTAAGCCTGTGAGTGCTCAGACCATACGCCGCACACTGTATCAAATTGGTCTGCATGGCTGTCGTCCAAGAAGGTAGCATCCTCTAAAGATGATGCACAAGAAAGCCTGCGAACAGTCTGCTGAAGGCAAGCAGACTAAGGACATGGATTACTGGAACCATGTCCTGCGGTCTGATGAGACCAAGATACACTTATTTGTGTCAAGCGTGTGTGACAGCAACCAGGTGAGGAGTACAAAGACAAATGTGTCTTGCCTACAGTCAAGCATGTTGGTGGGAGTGTCATGGTCTGAGGCTGCATGAGTGCTGCCGGCACTGGGGAGCTACAGTACATTGAGGGTACCATGAATGCCAACATGTACTGTGACATACTGAAGCAGAGCATGATCCCCTCCCTTCAGAGACTGGACCGCAGGGCAGTATTCCAACACGATAACGACCCCAAACACAACTCCAAGATGACCACTGCCTTGCTAAAGAAGCTGAGGGTAAAGGTGAAGCACTAGCTAAGCATGTCTCCAGACCTAAACCCTATTGAGCATCTGTGGGGCATCCTCAAGGTGGAGGAGCGCAAGGTCTCTAACATCCACCAGCTCTGTGACGTCGTCATGGAGGAGTGGAAGAGGACTTCAGTGGCAAGCTGAGGATCTCTGGTGAACTCCATGCCCAAGAGGGTTAAGGCAGTGCTGGAGAATAATAGTGGCCACACAAAATATTGTCAATTTGGGCCCAATTTAGAAATTTTCACTTAGGGGTGTACTCACTTTGGTTGCCAGCGGTTTAGACATTAATGGCTGTCCGTTATTTTGAGGGGACAACAAATTTACACTGTGATACAAGCTGTACATGCTCTACTTTACATTGTAGCAAAGTGTTATTTCTTCAGTGTTGTCACATGAAAAGCTATAATAAAATATTTACAAAAATGTGAGGGGTGTACTCACTTTTGGGAGATACTGTATATTTATGATATTAAGCATCCTTTAGACACTTAACAATATAATAAAATAAATGCTCAAGATCTCCCCACAGTTCCTCTATCTAGACAAAATCGGACTCTAAGCTATATGTGTCAACTACATTTTCATTAGAGCAGGGAAGGGATCCAGGTTACAAGAACAGCAATTAATAAGCATCAGTACACTTAGGCCCCTTTCACACTGGGGCGGTGAGCCGCGGTGACGGTAAAGCAGCGCTATATTTAGCGCTGCTTTACCGTCGTTTTCACCGCGGTTTTCGGCCGCTCGCGGTGCGGTTTTACCCCCCGCAGAGCCCCGCCGTAGCCGCGGTATTGCCGCGGTTTTACCACGGTCTCCCATTGTAATCAATGGGAAGGAGCGGTATAGGAGCGGTGAACACACCGCTCATATCCTGCTCCAAAGATGCTGCTAGCAGGACTTTTTTTGTCATCCTGCTAGCGCACCGCTCCAGTGTGAAAGCCCGCCGGCTTTCACACTGGAGTTAAAGGGGCCGGATTTTTTCATGCGGTGAACAGGCGCTATTTTTAGCGCTGCACCGCATGAAAAACGCCCCGGTGTGAAAGGGGCCTTAGAGAGATCCCAGAAAGATCCTTTAGCTAGAATGTGGATACTCAGGATCAGGTGGAGGTGGGAATCAGTGTTTTAGAGTAAAGACCCCTTTCTCAAGCTAGTGAACTTGGTCTTTACTTATGTTGTGATTCCCACCTCCACCTGATCCTGAATGTCTACATGCCAGCTAAAAAAATTTTTTCTGGTATCTATGACTGTGTATTGATGCTTTTCAATTGCTGTAGTTTTAGCTTTGATGTCCTCCCTGTTCTATTAAAAGTATATACAGTATGATGCTTGTAGCTAAAAGTCTGCTTTTGTCTAGATAAAGAAACTGTGGGGATATCTTGTGCGTGTACTATAAATTGTTATCTACCTACTGTATATAATGCTTCCTTTCATGAATATATGTAATTTGAAAAGGTAGCTGTATTGGTGTCTAATATTTATTTACAGTGTATTCTTGGGGATACCCAATCTATGGTTCTAGAACCCTCAATTATGTTATTTAATTCATCAGGTACTGATGTTATTTGGGTGTACATTGTCCTATTTTTTGTTTTACTAAGTCTTACACCCAAGACCATCTTCTCTTTCTAAGGTGACATCAGTCTTTCACCTCAATGAAGACATAGTCCTTCCATCTTTGTGCCCTACTCCAAATCACCCAAAGGAAGTTGTACTTCACTGCCTGGATGCAGTCAGAGCCATCAGAGTCTTCCTCAAAGAAACAGCTTCTGCCAGGAAGATGGACTCCCTATTTGTCTTACCCTCAGGACCTCACAAGGTACATCCTGCTTCCAAGTCCGCCAAAGCTGAGTGGAAAAAGACATCTCATTTCTGGAGCTTATGCGGTAAAGGACAGAACTCCTCATGTGCTTTCACTTGCCCACTCCACCAGGTTGGTGGGTATTTTCTAGACAGTCTGGCACCATGCCTCTGTGGCCAAACATTATAAGACCACTACCTGATCCTCTGTTCATTCTTTTTAAATATGTACCAGGTGGATGTCCAGTCTCCCACAGATGCAGCTTCCAGCCCCAAGGTTCTGAAGTTGGGTCTGTTAACCCTTGTTGTTATTGGGCCAGTTGGTACAGTACTGTTTATCTAGTTGTTTCCCACACTTCTCATTTATTGCTTGTTAATGAACTGTGTCCTGTACTGTACGATTAACCAAAAATAAATGTTTAATTACCTGTAAATACCATGTCTTGTAGTATAGTACAGGGCACAGGCCACCCTGCCTTTTTATCCCTGGGCACTCTGAATTGCTTGCTACAAATCTGAGGACTCAGCAGTAAGATTAAAGGGATGATGCCCAGGGGGACATGTCTTCAAAAGCTTGCCAGTGTCCAATCCCTTGATGGTACCAGCCTATAAGCCATGGTCTATGAAAACTTTCTGTGTCCTGTATGGTACAATTAAGATCTTCTGGCTTCTGCTGTGTCCAAGAATAGACCCAGGTACTCCAGATGGTGTGAGGGCAGAAGGGCAGACTTTGGAAATATAATTAACCAGCTCAAAATTCTTTTTTATAGATGTCCAGAATTAGTGTTTTTGTTTTTAATGCCTTTAAACCTAGTTTGGTAGTTAGCCTATGCGACCATGCACATTCAGAGTTTAGATGTATATTTTAGGATGCCCAAAGCTGCATTTAAAGAGGAACTTATGAGCATGATTTAAGCTTAAACGCATGCATATGCGCTTACATTTATTTCAGTGGCTAGAATAAATTATTATTGTTTGTGCTCATATGCTTCTAAACACCATACACCTGTAAAGCATATACCGCTATGCTCGTAGTTGCGCGCCAAAATTAGCATTTTTTTATTCTGCCATCTTCTGGCAGAAAGCTCCAGCGTAGATAAGAGTATTGTAATACGTCATGTACATGAACATTCTACACCAGGCTAGACTGGCAAAATGGGTATATAGAAAAATATCTGCAGTTGCAGACACCAGCAACCATTATAAGAATATGCTTCCTTATAGGAAGAAGCTTTCTCACTGGGGTGCTTTGTGCCAATGACGCGTAAATCACACAACTTTGAAATCATTACTTTAGCTGAATGTTGACATTTTTATGTTGCTCGCGATATGTTGTCACTCTAGCCTGGTGTAGAATCTTAAGGATTAAAAAGGAGCTAAACGTAGAGTATAAGAGGGGAAATCATACCACACTGTTTGTGTTTGCAGAAGGTGCCATGTTATCTAAGCAGATACTTTTGAAAAGGTTACATTTTTATTATATCAAAATATGGTGTTGAAATGTGATGCGTTGCTGTATACTATGACTGTAAACTAAAGACATATTATTTCTATTTTGAACAGATATTTGGGCTATTGGTTGTATTTTTGCTGAGTTGTTAACATCAGAGCCTATTTTTCATTGTCGGCAAGAAGATATAAAAACAAGTAACCCATTCCACCATGATCAGCTGGACCGAATATTCAGTGTGATGGGATTCCCTGCAGGTAAATCACCACTTCCTCTAGATGTTAGCTTTTGACTGTGGCTGTATTTCCTCAGAAAGAAACATCTATGAAATAATACATTCTTGGAGAGTTTGTAGGACTTTGAACCACCTACTGCATATTCTTTATTTGAAATATATTTTTTATGTTTTTATTATGTATGTTTTCTCTTGACATCTAGTAAAATAGTGTTTTGCAAGTGTGTGTGTTGTGCAACAAACATACTGTATATCCCAAAAGAACCAGTGCTTTAACTTTTATTTAAATACACTGATGTCATCTATCCATTAGCTGTATGAAACTGAGGAGATGCCATGGTGTCTGATGGTAGCTGTAAGGAAATGATTTTTGGGTCATTGCCAAGGACAGAGAGTTCATACAATAAATAGCTGTTATGTGATAAACCTTACATGGAATGTCAATAGGAAGCCAAATATCAACCCTTGTATTCCCATTCTGTAAGGTGTCATGGCC
This sequence comes from Lithobates sylvaticus, assembly GCA_028564925.1. Classification (NCBI taxonomy): domain Eukaryota; kingdom Metazoa; phylum Chordata; class Amphibia; order Anura; family Ranidae; genus Lithobates; species Lithobates sylvaticus. Next base: position 263,411,221 of record CM053028.1, read on the forward strand.
GATAAAGGATAACTTCTTTCAAGACAAGAGTAATTAGTAAAATCTTCTGGACATTTCTTTGTTTTAACAGTGAGCTGCTAAACTAAAATAAAACTCCAGCACATTCATTTTACAATTGGTATATAACTATAATGGCCAAATATTGATTTATGTAGTTCTTGATAAAGCAACAGTGTGCAATGAGGATATTTGCTGGAACTGCCACTAAGAATATTTAGCATCTTGCGTATCTTTTAAATACCTTCTACACCTCACCTCCCAGGTGGCACCTCTCCTCTCACCACATTAGTGACATAGCACCTGGGACATGAAGCAGGCATCCAACATACTCTAAAGTGTCTGTCTAATACTGAGAAATTTGAGATGTACCTCTAAGGCCCCTTTCACACTGAGGCGCTTTGCAGGCGCTAAACTGCTAAAAATAGCGCCTGCTAAGCGCCCTGAAACAGCCGCTGCTGTCTCTCCAGTGTGAAAGCCCGAGGGCTTTCACACTGGAGCGGTGAGCTTGCAGGACGCTGAAAAAAGTCCTGCAAGCCGCATCTTTGGAGCGATGTAGGAGCGGTGTATTTACCGCTCCTAAAGCGCCCCTTCCCATTGTAAACAATGGGGCAGAGCTCCAAACCCGCCTGCAAAGCGCCATTGGGCGGTTTTAACCATTCTTCGGCCGCTAGCGGGGGTTAAAACTGCCCCGCTGCGGCCAGGACACAGAGAACCCCGATGTTACTTCTGTCAACCGACGCCGAAAAGGCGTTCGACAGGGTACACTGGCCCTTCCTGACAGAAACCCTACGGCACATAGGCTCAGGTCAACGAATGATGAATTGGATACATGCCATCTATTCCAAGCCCTCAGCCCAAGTAAAAGTTGACGGTCAGCTCCCCCCCCCCCTTGGACATAACTAATGGGACAAGACAGGGCTGCCCCCTATCCCCTCTGATATTCATCCTATCCCTGGAACCCGTCCTCCGTACGGTGAGAGAAAACCCCAACATATCAGGAATCCGCCTCAGGGATTCACTGGCCCCAAAAATAGCAGCATTCGCGGACGACCTGCTTTTCTTCATTTCCAACCCCCTGGTCTCCATACCTAACCTTTTGGCGGAATTACAGAAATACGGAATGTTGTCCTTCTTTAAGATTAATTTCCAAAAGTCAGAGGCCCTAAATATATCCATGCCTGCTTCCTTACATAACCTGTTACGCTCTGACTTCCCCTTTAAATGGGCCAGCTCCCACATCAAATATCTAGGCATTCGCCTGCCTAGTAAGACAGAGGAGATTTTCTCCCTCAATTTCCCCCCCCCTGCTGTCAGACATCAAGAAGGATCTTCAGAAGTGGCAGACAGGGATGTTCTCTTGGTTCGGAAGGTGCAGTATAGTGAAAATGAACGTTATGCCCAGACTTCTATACCACCTTCAAGCCCTCCCGATCCGGATCCCGAATGCTTTTCTTAGAGCGGCAAATCGAGCGCTGGTTGGGTTTATCTGGGCTCAGAAGCCCCCGCGGCTTGCGCAGTCAATTCTACGTCTTCCTAAGGCGTTAGGGGGTATGGCCTTGCCAGATGTGTCATATTACCATGCGGCGTGCCATCTGACGAGAGTCGTCGATTGGTGTCAATATGGCCCATTGAAACAATGGATTCAAATAGAAGGGTTTTTATCCGGGGCGGACTTAGAGGGCTTAATTTGGTGCCAGAGGAACCAGCCACGCAGTGTATTGACACACCCAACGGTAGGGGAAACGTGGCGAATGGGCCAAAAAATATTGCGTGAACACCCGATCGCCCCCACACCATCACCACTCACCCCGATAACTGGGAACCCCAACTTTAACCCGGGTCTGGCAGATCCCAGATTCCAGGAATTGAAGGGGAGTGATCAATGCCAACTCCGTCATTTCACCAGCAGGGGAGCATGGATGTCGAGGGAACATATCATGGAGGATCCTCTCCTAGCCAACCTCTCCTTTTGGCAAAAAATCCAACTTGCCCACTTTATCCGGTTACAGCCCCCTCCGGAGCATTTCGCAAGAGCTCTGACAGCCTTCGAGCTCCTTTGCTCAGAACAAGAACCAATGCGCCATAGCATCTCGTTAACGTACCAGTTGCTTATCACGCCCCCAGGGGGGACCAGACCCGCCTATATAGCCAAGTGGGAGCGGGATCTGGGAATACAGCTAACCGACAGACAGATAGAAAGGATAATCTTTTTCACATATAAAACGTCTATCTGTGCCAACCAACAAGAAGCAGGGTTTAAAGTTCTGACTCAATGGTACTACACACCAGCCAAATTGCACAGGATGTTCCCCCAGAGCTCAGACCTTTGCTGTAGATGTGGAGAAGAGGTGGGCTCTCTCCTACACGTCTTCTGGTCCTGTAGGCTCTTGACACCCTTTTGGACCGAGGTGCATCGTATAACACAGAAGTTCACGGACCGGGTGCTGCCTCTGACCCCCGAGTTTTTCTTGTTACACCATCACGAAATCCCAAACAAGACATACAGGAAATCAATCCTGCCCTTGTCATCCACGGCAGCAAAAAGTTGCATATCCTTGTTCTGGAAGCGGTCGGAGCCTCCGGGTGTAGCAGTATGGCTTAAGAGGGTAGCGGATATTCACAGAATGGAGGATCTTGTGGCAACAAAAAGGGGACTCCGAGAACAATTTCTCAAGAAGTGGTTCTTCTGGCTCGAATTCTTTTACTCTGACACAGCTCACAGTGCGTTATCTATTATAAAGTTTTAGTAGCATGCTGGTTATCTATTATAAAGTTTTAGTAGCATGACCATGGTTATGGGATAGACACCCATAATACTATGACACCGACAGCATGTTTGGTTATGCATAATTTAACTGTATCTGCAATATATATATCACTCACTGTGTTCCATGTACACCTTATGCTTGATGTTTGTATCTTGTTGTAACGCAAATAAAGAATAAAAAAATAAAAACTGCCCCGCTAGTGGCCGAAAAGCGTCAGTATATGACGGTAAAGCGGCGCTAAATATAGCGCTGCTTTACCGCCGACCCCGCACCGCCCCAGTGTGAAAGGGGCCTAACTGTACAAGATAAAATATCAGGTGCACACTTTGTGTAAAGCCTTCGTCTAAATTGCAAATGTACAATAAGCACAAGGGATGTGGGGCCCCCCATCCAATGCGTCCAGCCCTCTAATCTACATGCGCCGGATGCATGGACTCCAGTGTTTTTTTTTTTGAAGCAGATGATTAGAGCCAGTCGCTCTAATAGGCTTAAAAAAAGGGTGGGCGGGTGCCAACTGCCAGGGGGGGGGGGTGCAGGTGACCTGACAGGGGAGGGGGGGGAGTGGCTGTGGGTGCATTGTTTGAATAAGTTTACATACCCTGGCAGAATTGATTTCTTGGCCATTTTTTTCACTCATGGTTAGTGTTTTGCTGAAGCCATTTATTATCAATCAACTGTTTACTCTTTTTAAATCATAATGGCAACATAAACTACCCAAATGACCCTGATCAAAAGATGACATACCCTGGTGATTTTGGCCTGATAACATGCACACAAGTTGACACAAAGGGGTTTGAATGGCTATTAAAGGTAACCATACTTATCGGTGATCTGTTTGCATGTAATTAGTGTGTGTGTATAAAAGGTCAATGAGTTTCTGGTCTCCTGACAGACCCTTGCATCTTTCATCCAGTGCTGCACTGAGGTTTCTGGATTCTGAGTCACAGGGAAAGCAAAATAATTGTCTAAGGATCTGCAGGAAAAGGTAGTTGGACTGTATAAAACAGGAAATGGGATATAAAAAGATATCCAAGGAATTGAGAATGCCAATCAGCAGTGTTCAAACTCTAATCAAGAAGTGGAAAATGAGGGGTTCTGTTGAAACCAAACCATGGTCAGGTAGACCAACTAAAATTTCAGCCACAACTGCTGGGAAAATTGTTCGGGATGCAAAGAAAAACCCACAAATAACTTCAGGTGAAATACATGACTTTCTGAAAACATGTGGTGTGGCTGTTTCAAGATTCACAATAAGGAGGCACTTGATGAAAGATGGGCTGCATGGTCGATTCACCAGAAGAAAGCCCTTACTACACAAATGCCACAAATTATCCCACTTACAATACGCCAAACAGCACAGAGACGAGCCTCAAACCTTCTAGCACAAAGTAATTTGGAGCGATGAAACCAAAATTTAGCTTTTTGACCACAACCATAAACGCTTCATTTGGAGAGGAGTCAAAAAAGATGAAAGGTACAGAGGTGGATCGCTGATGTTTTGGGGATGTGTGAGCTACAAAGGCACAGGAAATTTGGTAAAAATTGTTGGCAAGATGAATCCAATATTTTATCAAAAAATACTGGAGGAACATTTGCATTCATCAGCCAGGAAGCTGCGCATGGGACGTGCTTGGACATTTCAACATGACAATGATCCAAAACACAAGGCAAAGTCGACCTGTCATTGGCTACAGCAGAATAAAGTGAAGGTTCTGGGGTGGCCATCTCAGTCTCGTGACCTCAATATCACTCTGGGGAGATCTTGAACGTGCAGTTCATGCAAGACAGCCCAAGAATTTACAGGAACTGAAGGCTTTTTGCCAAGAGGAATGGGCAGCTTTACCATCTGAGAAATACCACAAAAGACTTCAAGCTGTCATTGATGTTTAGGGGGGCAATACACGGTATTAAGAACTGGGGTATGTTAACTTTTGATCAGGGTCATTTGTGTAGTTTCTTTTGCCATTATGATTTATAAATACAGTTGATTGATAATAAATGGCTTCAGCCAAACACTAACCATGAGTGAAAGAAAAGTTTTTGTGTTATCATTCATATGCTCTGAAAAATGGCCAAGAAATCATAAATTCTGCCAGGGTATGTAAATTTTGAGCACTGTAACTTATATTTAGAATGATGTGCCCTTTGTGCTGACTCTTCTTGTTTTAGGAGAGATCTTCATCTTTCCTACCCCCAACACCAAAATCTTCTGGTCCAGCAGGGGTTAAGAAAACTGAGGGGCTGTCAGGAGCCTTCATCAAGAGAGTTTGTTTATGCTTACACTTTCATCCCAGCTGTGCCTTTTTATAGAAGCCGTACTGCATCTTTTATGAATGTCAGAGCATCTCTGAATGGGGGACGGGCAAGTGAGTGATAGCTACACCCCTTCCATTCCAACATCCTGTGTCATTCAGTCATTCATAGAAACTGTAGTATGGCTTCTATGAATGGTGGATCTGCCAGGAAATGCAAAGGCACAGGAACAGGTATAGTTATGCTGTCTTGATGAGAGCTCCTGACAGTTTGCTTAGTTGTTATAACCCTTGCCACATCAGAAAATGGGGGAGAGGGTTAGGAAAGATGAAAAATTATTCTAAATCAAGAAGAAACAGCACAGGGGACACATCATACTAAATAAGTTCTGTCCCTTGTGCTGATTTTTATGTTTGTCATTTAGGCTAAACTTATGCGGCGTACACACGGTCGGAATTTCCGATGGAAACAGTCCGATGGGAGCTTTTCATCGGATTTTCCGAACCGTGTGTATGCCCAACGGTCTTTTGCTGTCGGAATTTCCGACGGACTTTGAATTGAGAACCTGTTCTCAATTTTTCCGACGGAAAACCTTTCTATCGGATTTTCCGATCGTGTGTATGCAATTCCGACACGCAAAATTCCGACGCATGTTTGGAAACAATTCGACGCATGCTCGGAAGCATTAAACTTCCCTTTTATAGTGCTGTTGAACGTGTTTTATGCCGCTGTGTTATTGACCGTCGGAATTTGGTGTGATCGTGTGTAGGCAACACAGCTTGAGCGGAATTCGGTCGGAAAAACCGTCAGAGTTTTTTCCGACGAGAATTCCGATCGCGTGTACGCGGCATTAGGCTTCAATCTTGAGGTGACGCTGTCTTTTTAAGTGGCATGATATATTGAAAGCTTCATATAAAGCACTGCAGGAATTCACATACATTTTAATAACCTTTTAAAATTCAATAATATTCTACAGGTTCCGTAAATAAAATACAGAATTCCAATAATTATTTTAGTTTTATGGTAATGATAGGTTACTAACTTAAAAAAATCGAATTCTTTATAAATAGGGTGAACAGTGTAAAACTCTACTCTGTAACTGCTTCAAAAACTGTATTTGAAAACAGCTAAACTCGTCTGTACACATATTTCCATAGTATAAATGGCCAGAATAGGTACACCAAAATTGCCATTTCCTAATCATACATTCAGGGACACGGGGAGAACTAATACAGATACACTGAGCTATGCTACTGCATTTAGGAGATTGGACACTGGCAAACAAAGCTGAAACACAGCCCAGTGTATTCCCTCCTACTTCTACCATGTTCCGTTTTTCTTGCCGCAGAGTGACTTACATGTCCAGGAACTTATTGCATCTGTCTTTTGGAACTCTGTCCCTAAAGGCTCCCTAGGGAATATGCCCAGTGGGAGGTCGATTGCTGTCTGGGTAAAGCTTGTTCCTCTTTTCTGCATTGTGGGTCCACAGAGCATCTTCAAGACCACTGCAGCTGTAAGTTTAGCTGTAAGTTTAGAGCTCTGCCCTTTGAAGAAAGCCTGGGGGTGTGCTTACTACTGTGTGTCACTTGTCATTAGTGGGAACGGAGCACTGTACCATTAAATTTGTCACCTTCCTTCTCTTTACCCTTTCCTAGTGCATGCATGTACCCTCTCAGCCTTCCACTAACTTCTCCTCTGCTGCATACTACACATGGAGGATGTTCCCTGTTCTTTTTGGTTGAGGTGGTGCATGAGCCGTCTCAATCTGCTGACATAACTCGAAAACCGAAGAATACCATACAATCCTTATTAAAATGGTCCACGCATGCTTGGGCCTGGAACAACCTCCATCAGCTGTCCTAAAAGTTACCAACCTGGGATTTTTTTAGAAGCCCCCAGCCTGTTAAAACTTTTCCAGTACACTCACCACTGCAGCCTGTTTGCTAAAGTTTTTGGCACAAGTCAGGTAAAGTATAATACCCCTCCCAGACAATTTGCCCAGCAATACCTCATTGAGGAATGGTTTCCTAAAAAGTGAGCCATCCCTGTAGATGATTCAGCCATTTTCTTGGTTTAACAAAACTCTTATAAATAGTGGAACAAGTGCAGCGCATCAAAATAAAAAAAAGGTTGTGTAAAAAATAAATAAATATAGTGACATAAAAGTTCATATCCTGAAGATACGAGAACACGTGAGTGGATGAATTATTGTAGATAAGCACCCAGGTGACTGTAGATCATAATTCAAACGAATCTTTAAAGTGAAATCCTCCACCAAAGCAGATAAGATACTCTTACCAGAAGTGCCGAGCACATTCGCATGGACCCAATCAGGGATAATATGTGAGATTCCAAACCAGGCTGAATACAATCTGGGTGATGACCGGGCAGCAGGAGAAATCTTTTACAAATTGCAGCTGAGCGACCATTAGCAGGCACCGTTGATCCAGACAAAGAATTCCCCAAAAATAAGAAATGAAGGGGGGACACTCTAAGTGTAGACTGTATAATACTATGTATTAAAAAATTATTTTAAAAAACAATCGCAAAATGATAAAGCAAAGGGGGAGAAGCCTACGAGTCACCCGCTTCTCACCATCACCTACAGCGGCACTAGCCGCGATTTTTGCATTGCTGTATTGCTATCTCTATATTATACAGCACTCGTTTGTTATGTCATTCAGCAGTGTGTGCATGCCCCAATACCAGAGAAGGTTCTGTTGGGCTTTTCTTTGCTGGACTTACCGTCCTGGTAATGCATATCTGACCTACTGCCTATACAAACAATTTTTTGCTTTATCATTTTGCGATTGTTTTTTAAAATAATTTTTTAATAAATAGTATTATACAGTCTACACTTAGAGTGTCCCCCCTTCATTTCTTATTTTTGGGGAATTCTTTGTCTGGATCAACGGTGCCTGCTAATGGTCGCTCAGCTGCAATTTGTAAAAGATTTCTCCTGCTGCCTGGTCATCACCCAGATTGTATCCAGCCTGGTTTGGAATCTCACATGTCATCCCTGATTGGGTCCATGCGAATGTGCTCGGCACTTCTGGTAAGAGTATCTTATCTGCTTTGGTGGAGGATTTCACTTTAAAGATTTGTTTGAATTATGATCTAGTCACCTGGGTGCTTATCTACAATAATTCATCCACTCACGTCTTCTCGTATCTTCAGGATATGAACTTTTTTGTCATTATATTTATTTATTTTTTACACAACCTTTTTTTATTTTGATGCGCTGCACTTGTTCCACTATTTATATTGTATTTTGAAGGATTGGTGATTTGCCTTTTTTGTGTTCAGCTTGCACGTATTTTATTTTTGCAATTTTTTGGGGGTTTGCACTGATTGCCTTCTATATATTGTATTAACAAAACTCTTAACTGTCTTAAGCAAAGGACATTTTGGTGTTTGAAGGCCCTGGATAGAAGGTTAGAGGCCCTGTCCAAAGCCTTATTCTCTCTCACAGACCGTGCCCTGCAACCTGCCATTACTGTCATGGTCCCTCTGCCAGACTCTGGGTGCCTGGTCCATGAATATATCCTAGTATTCTGGGTTCCTGGGTCTATCCTAACAGGTCCTTCTGCCCTCCATCAACTAGAGCTTATGCCTGTGGCCGTACACTACTATTTATGCGCCAGTGAATTTAATATGCCTAATATCCAGGATGGGTTTCTGTTAACTACACATATGGAGGACCCTTTGGATTACATCAGTGCAATAGATGTTTATTGTGTGTGTCCTTTAACAAGGAATATTTTTTTGTTGAACCCCTGGTCAATTTGATCAAGGACATTGCTGGAGAAAAAACACCCTTTTGCCCCTGCAGAGTAAGACTAAGCCCTAGTTTGGGAAAGCCCCCCTACTTTTTAGGTTCAAGCTAGCCATAGATGGATCACAATTAAACTGGTATAGCAGGGAGCGGCCGTATTTTCATCCATCTGTGGTCATTCCTGTTTTAAAGCAGTTGATCTACTGATTGAACGCTCGTGATTGTGCTTGCTGGAAAACTTTAGTTTGATCAGAGCTGCAGCGCTGATCAGTGTATTCTAACTGCAAAAGTGTCCAGCTGATTCCTACACTGTCAGAATACAATTACACAGTGGGGAGGATTCCTCCTCGAATGTGTGGATGGGACTGGCTGAACAAAAAAAACTGAGCCATGTATGGCCAGCTTAAGAAGAGTTCCTTTTGTTTCTCCAAGGCCTCCAAGTCCAGGGTCAAGCCTGGGACTCAGTTAGGCTGAAGTTCTGGCATGCCAAATCTTCAAAATCCACAAACAAATCATCCTTATTATGAAGGACTGTCCCAACTTCTCACAATGAAGGGGGGGGGGGGGCGCAATCTGTTTGTCTTTGCAATCTGTTTGTCTTTGCGAACACGTTTTTTATTAAAAAACATAAAAAGGAAAGAATATAAAAATAAATTATAAATTTAAAACAGATTGTTGGGAAATAAACAACCTGGCACGCTATAGAAATATTTAACAGGCTGATGTATAAGTACGCTCAGATAGTAACAAAGTGGTTCCAATGAAGTCACTATACTTAAATATAATCATTCAAGAATGATGGACTTTTTAGATGTATGTCAATAGGCCAAGGAATTCCTGTGGTGAGGAACTGGCCTCGTAATTATTATTGTGAGCCCGTACATTGGGGTCAGTTATAAGAGGTAAGTAGGGGAAAAAACACAGGTACTGCGGGACACGTTAGCCTATAGGGCCTCCAACTGGCCAACGCTAGTATGGGAGGGTGGAGAGGGGTTCAGCCCGCTTATCCACAAGTGTCCTAGTGGAGGTATGGTTCCGTTGTGGTTCCCCGTTCTGGCAGCTGTGCGGCTGTGCGGAGAGGCTGCACAGCCGCACAGCTGCCAGAACGGGGAACCACAACGGAACCATACCTCCACTAGGACACTTGTGGATAAGCGGGCTGAACCCCTCTCCACCCTCCCATACTAGCGTTGGCCAGTTGGAGGCCCTATAGGCTAACGTGTCCCGCAGTACCTGTGTTTTTTCCCCTACTTACCTCTTATAACTGACCCCAATGTACGGGCTCACAATAATAATTACGAGGCCAGTTCCTCACCACAGGAATTCCTTGGCCTATTGACATACATACATGTCCAAAGTACCGGTGCTGATAAACGTATCTTGGTTCCCCGTTCCACTAAATTCCTTCCCCTCTATAGGGATTAAAGCTCCTGAGGAAGCGTCTTAGGACGCGTAACATGTAGAGCAACTGCAAACAAGCTGTTTTTCTGTATGATTGTATCGCTCACTGATGGTTTCGTGTTTGTGTTTTTGTTTACTTTAATGTCACAATCTTTCTAAAGGAAACTTGAATGATTATATTTAAGTATAGTGACTTCATTGGAACCACTTTGTTACTATCTGAGCGTACTTATACATCAGCCTGTTAAATATTTCTATAGCGTGCCAGGTTGTTTATTTCCCAACAATCTGTTTTAAATTTATAATTTATTTTTATATTCTTTCCTTTTTATGTTTTTAATAAAAAACGTGTTATATCTATCTTACGCCTAAAAAGTCCATCATTCTCCAACATTAATTTGTTGACAAAATACCTAACATTCAGACTATTTTAGATGTTTGGGTTAATTTCTGCAGACATTTGGGTTTATTCCTGCAGACGTTTGGGTATATTCCAACATTCCTGCAAAGATTAACAGACCTCCACACTGCTGTGAGGCAGCTCCTTTCTCTTGTGGTTATAGCAATTATTCCAGAAGACAAAAGATTCTAGGGTTTCTACTCAATCCTTTTTCATAGTTCCCAAAGTGAAAGGTGGCATTCTTAACACATTGAATCTAAAGGTTCTCAACACCTTTTGGATACAAAAATTCTGTATGGAATCTTTAAAGCAGAACTGAATTTCTGCTGTCACAAATTGTGAACAGGCATTCTCTTTATTGCAGAAGAGACATGCAATGTCCCTTCTGCAATAAAATACACATACCTGCCTGCTTGCTATCGTCTCTGGCATGTAAACTGAGCTGCACATGCCCAGCTCAGTTTACTTTACCAACACAGTCCCTGTGTGTTAGGATGACTGACTCCTGTGCATGCACGGCCCGAAGACCAACACCCAGCAGAAAATGCCAGCGCTGGACAGGGACAAGTATTATTGAAGGGAAAGGTAAGTTTAGTTCCGCAGAAACTTTCTAGCCTCTGTGGACATCAATGATGCCTACTTGCATGTCCCCATATTTCTGCATTTTGCAGTAGGCACCCAGCATTACCAGTTTGTTGCCTTTCCCTTTGGTATATTCACTTTACCTCAAGTCTTCCCCAATGTGTCTAAGCTCTGTGCTTGCTCTGCTTCGCTCTCAAGGCATTCTGATAGTGGGATACCTAGATGACCTCCTACTGAGGGAACTGTGGACACTGACTCTGTCAGTCACTCTTCAACAAACTGTTCAAACTCTGCAGAGGTTCAGGTGGCTCTTGAACCTCTTGTAGTTGATGTTGGAACCACCTTATTGCTTGGAGGATCTAGACCTTCTTTTGGATACTTTGTTTTTAAGGTTTTATTTTCTCAGGAAAAGCTTCAAACTATTTTCTTCACTGATCAGATGCTACAGTCCAGAAGCCAACCATCCCTCCACTTTTGCATAAGGTTTCTGGGCTTAAAGGTGGCCTTTTTTCAAAGCAGTTCCAAATGCCCAATCTTACTGCAGACCATTGTACCTTAACATTATGGCTGTATGGGACAAGGAGGCTCAGTCTCTGAACCATTGCATATAGCTGACCCTGAAAACAAGGCTTGCCCTGGCCTGGTGGGGAATGGGGCCCTGGAGTTGGGGGAAAAACCCTTCTGCTCCTTGGTCTAAAAGGTTTTCATGACAGATGCCAGCCTGAACACACTCTCAGTGCAGTTTGGTTATTCCTTCAACACTGGACTTCTCAACCTGCATTCAGTCAGAACAATGCCTTTGCAATCGCTTACATCAACCATCAAGTTGGAACCAGAGGTTTCACAGCTCAACAAGCCACTAATCAGATTCTAGCTTAAGAGGAAGTTTTTGTTCTAGCCCTGTCTGTTGTGCACATCTTAGATATGGACAATTGGTAGGCAGACTTACAGTCATTTAATGATCACTGTCACAGTTGGAGGATGCAAGATGTGGTCATCCTGGCTTCCAAAAATAAAAACACAGCAAGTTTGTCTCCAGGTCCAAGGATCCTTTAGCCTTTGCAGTGGATGCTCTAGGTACTATGTGGGATCAGTTCAACCTGATACATGCTTTCCTACTCTCAACAAAACACCTTTTTGGCCTTCTCCACAGAATCAAGATGGAGGGCATTCTGGTGATTCTTATTCCATCAGACTGGCCCAGGCAGATGTGGTGCTCAGATCACATTAGATTTCTGACAGGCTCTCCATGGGCCCTCCCAGACTATCCATATCTTCTGTCCCATGGACCAGTTTACTAGCTTGCTACTCAGTGTCTGGCTTTAACTGCCTGACTGTTAAAGCCCAGGTCCTAAAGTATAGAAACCTACCTGATTCGGTTCTCTCTACATTTTTGCCAGCTAGGAAATTGACTGCTCGGAAAAAGTCTACCACACCTGGAAAGCCCTTTTCTCAAGTAATTCCATACCAGATCTGGTCTGTATAAACATTTGATTTGGATTTCATCAAGGATCAAATCTCAGCCCTGGTGATTCTTTTTCAAAGACCACTTGGCTCTCTTTCGTACGGGGTGTTGCTTACATTATTATCCCTGTACATTCCCCATTCTTCAAAAAAACACCCTTTAAACTTCTCAGAGATAGTCCTCTGTCTGCTCTTACTCACAAGGTTGCTCTGCCCATTGCCATCACCTTTGCAAGGTGAGTTTCTGAGTTAGTGACCTTAACCTGTAAAAAAAAACTTTTTCTACACAGAGGCAAGGTTGTCTTGAGGTTAAGGATCTCTTTTTCCAAGGTGGTTTCTTACTTTCACCTTAACTAGGACTTTGTGCTCCCATCTCTCTGCCCTGCTCCATGACATTGCACTGTTTGAATCGAACTCTCAGCTACAGCTTTCTTTAGCCAGTCTAACTTTTTTGTCATTCCCAAAGGTCCATGTAGGGGACAGCAATCTTCTTGTTTTACTTTCTACTTGTGGATTTGGCAGCTTATCTTATAGTCTTTATATTCTCTATCAAGTGCAGTCAACTAGTTCAGTTAGTGCTTCATGGGCTTTTCAGCATTAGGCATCTGTATCCCAGATTTGCTAGGTTACCAGTTAGTCTTCTGTTTGCATATTTGTTTAGATTTACCCAGTGGATTTTCATGCCTCTGGCTTTGGTTGTATGACTTTTCAAGCAGCAGGCATGTACTGGCCATCTGGACCACCGGGAGCTGTACTGCCCGGGGCCGGCCCAGGTGGCAATTTGAGAGGGGCTGCAATTCAGGGGTGGACTGGGCCGGGATGGTGGGAGCGTGCTGGAAGCATCAGTGTTCAGGGCGGCTTCTCTAGCTGCAGGCTTCTTATTGTTGCTGGCCCGCCACCACCTGTAGCACAGAGCCGACAGGCTTTTGGAGCACTTTCTTTGGCTTTGCCGCTGTGATAGGTGACTGAAAGGTCATACTGGTGGGCGGGGACAGAAGTCCTTCCACGGCCGCTGGGTGACAGCCAGCTTGGTGCATCTGCCTTAGAAGAGGGGATCCGCACAATGCTCCATCCAGCATGCCTGGGCGAGCTTGGGACACACACTGCTTCTCCCACCCCTTTCTCCCTGCCCATGTGCTACATCTATGAAGAGGAGGAGAGGGCGGGAAGATTAAACAAGCAGCCGACAGCCACATTAAAGCTGCTGACTGTGAGCCCCCCCCCAGACCATTCAAGTGAGTGAGCTGAGCACTGTCACTGCCCAGACCCTGACCCCTCTCTCTGCCATCTCCTCTCTCTGCCCCCATTCTCTCTCTCCCTGCCCCCCTCTCTCCCTGCTTTCTCTCTGGCAGGGTAGCAATTTTCCCCCGGCCCGCTCTAATGCCCCATACAAAGGCTGCACCGCTTCCCTCAGATCCATCCCAAACGCAATCCGTATCCATGTCCATATCCGTATCTATATTACGCAATTGCATATAGTTTATATACTGTTTTTGTGTGGGTTTGCAAAATTAAAATGGGCCAGTCTGGATGAAGTCCAGGGCCAAATTTTTATCCCAGTCCAGCCCTGTCAAGCAGCCCTGTAGACGCTATTGAACCTCCTCTGTTAACCTGTTGTTACTCACATGCCTGTTAGCATTTTGTTTGCTGTTTTTGCCCACCTCAAAGCTTGAACGTCCCAATGTTACTTCATGCTGTGTCACTTGAAAACCTGTATGAGTAAGAAAACTGTATTTTTTGTACATTATGAGAAATGGGTTACTCCCCTCTATTCTTATAATCCACTCCTACTTTTGCTTTACCACCAAACTGTAGAACAATGGTAGTGGTAGGGATTAGCCTGGGCTGTCTTACAGCTTTGTTTGCAAGTACCCAATCTCCTGAAGGCAGCAGTACAACTAAAATACAAGGAATACCGAATGTACTCCAAGAAGAGGTTTTTATGGTAAGTCAAAAATCCTGTTATATAGGACTTTGCATATTTATAAATGGTCTGCTTAATCTGATGCTATAATATTTCATAAATATATACTTTCATTTCTAGGAGCTTTATTTTTAAAAATGTTTTTTGTTTAGATAAAGACTGGGAAGATATCAGAAAGATGCCAGAATATCCTACTCTTCAGAAAGATTTCAGGAGAACAACGTAAGACCAGCAACCGAGCCCCCCACAGCTACGCTGATTTAAAATGTGACAGCACCACAACCACCACAGTCCCCTCAAAAAAGGAATCAGTCACACTACCCATGTAAAACATATGTTTTATTAAATACAATGGGAGAAAACATATAAAACCCTAACCCCTAAAAGAAATAAAAAATTCTGTGTAACTCAAAAAGAAGCCCTCTGAAGTGTAAATACTAAGTAAAATTGGTGTATTAACCAACAAGCACATGCAAATAAGTATATTTCTATCATAGATGTAATAACACTATACAGTACATTGATTGCACTTGTAAACCCCAAAAGCTGTTCTGCAGGGTGACCCATATTGGAAGAACATGGGTTGTACACATTTTACACAAATGTATGTAAAAGTAGTACCAATATTGTTCACAAGGATAAACAAGCCCAAATAATGATAACATGTTCACTAACCACCAACTGTATATAATGAATACAACTATAAGCATCCTAACCAATATTCAGCAACAGTTCCAATAAACTATATACCAGACATAATTGGGAACCAATATATTGTATGTCTATACAGTAATACTAAAACAAAGGCAAAAAAAAGTGTAAAAATCAACTAATAAGATCCTGTGGAGTCCATACACATGTATTGCTAAAATGTGGTATTGAGGGCAGCCACACCAAAATGGCAAATAAATAGAAAGAGAGGTAGCACTCCCAACAGGTGAGAAATATATTGCAAGTAAATAACAATTTTTTTAGACTTTCTAAGTTCCAAATGTGATCCTATTTTAACATCCCAACAAATCAGAATCTTTGATAGATAAATAGTATTAGTGATGTTAAGGGCTCATTTACACATGCTCTTCAGAGGGCGTTTCACAGGCAGTGAGGAGGCGATTTACCCCTAAAAACACACACCATTGTGCTGCAACCGCATGCAATGCAGTAGTAGCACGGCCCAGTTCAGGTAAACGAAAGGCACAAAAGCAAATACAATCTTTGCCCACCGGCAATGCAAAGCATCACCACATGTGAACACCCCCGTCTGCTACCTTTGCAGCTCAAGGGGGATTGATTGGGCCACAGTAAAAACATAGCTCAGCCACATATTTTTACCTTCCCCCAACCGCTAGTGTAAACACGGCCCAAAAATCCCAAAGGTGATCCTATTTTGGAGCCCTGTACAGGCTGCAGATGAGAAACAATAATTTAAACACTGCAGGTCAGAAAGATGAATCCTGTATAAGGGTATTTTTTAGATTCTCAAAAGAAAAGGTATCCAAGGTTATATCCATATGTCAACATAGATCCAGAAATCCAGTGAATATGTACTGAAATGTCAGACAAATAAATAATAAAATATATATCGAAAAGTGCTAATAGTAAAAATATGCAATTACCAATCTATATGCATCTATAATACAATAATAATAAGTTCTAAAGCTTTTAATATTGGCTTCATTATCATCTGTACGTTGATATCTGTTGCCTTAACAGTTCTAATGTGGCCTGATGCAGATTTTTTCTGTTTATTTCAGGACGCTGTTTCATTCCAGTTTGACGTGCCTGAGCAATCCCCGCTTTTATGTAGCGCAGTGTTTACATGCATAAGCCTGCTAATAAAAGCAACACTATTGAATGGTGGACTGGCGCCCCACCAGTCAGAAAGCCTCTTACACCATTATGCAGTACAAATTAGTCATCCAAACAGGCAGATCAATACTACTGCAGTCAATTTGCTTTGTAGTAACTGCAAAATATGCAGAGTTGAAAATGATGTTATCACTATACTTCTGACAATATTCTTATAAAAATAGTGCTATGTTTTGGCTGTTTTCTGTGGCTGAACTATTGAATCCATAGTCAAAAAGCATTCTGAATGTAATATGCAGGATGCACAACAGAACTGCAGATTGATTATGTTTTCATGTCTTAAGGGAAAATGCTGTGTAGACTACTTATAACAAAAGGTACACCACTTTGTTTCTGTCTATAATGTTTTACAGATATGCTAACAGCAGCCTGATAAAGTATATGGAGAAGCACAAGGTCAAACCTGACAGTAAGGTTTTTCTTTTGGTAAGTGAATGATGCAGAAGAAAAAAACTCAAATGTTTTGGTATAAAATTGTACCCCATTTAACATCATTTTGTAAAGCAGTTGAAAGAGGTATGATTTTCAATGAACTATGTCACCATTCAGATTTTAAGTGAAAAGTAAATCTGAATTGGCTGTTATTGAAGGTTATTTCTTTATTTTTTGGATAGAGACTTCTGTTTTGAGTCTTTTGAATAAGACAGACTTGTACTTTGAAGTTTTCCTAGTGGTATAGTTTAGACCCAAAAATATTTTCTTGGAAACAGTGCACAAATAGAATAGCAATTATAAAAAAATTAGGGCTGTTACTGATTAAAATTTTCGTGTTCGATTAATCAACTTTTTTAAATCGATTAATGAACTAATTTCGATTAATTATAACGCACATACAGATCCAACTACTTTTAGCTAATCTCCTTGCATTGCAACTCGGCATTAGTCAGTGGTAAATGTGGTATACACTATATACAATCACCCGACACTAGTTAGTTTCCACAATCCATGACTTAACTTCACAGTTCACACAACTACGTTTAAATTCAAACTGTAGCACTGATGTAAGTCATTTTTTTCCCACAGTAGCGTGACAATCCCTCCACCTCCGGTCTAACTAATCACTCTCACCTTATAGCAGGGAACCCTGTGCAAACAGGTGGTCATGCAAGCGGGTATCAAAAGGGTTAACACGGACCATAAACTTCTCTCACGTCTCCTTAGATCTCACCAAGGACGCCAGGTCATGGGTAGAAAGAAAAGATCTAAGTGCTCACCGCTTACTTTAATCTTAAAGTATAAGATTACATTTTTGTGTTCAAACACAAACTACTCGCATAAAGATGATAAAAACATAGCATGTAAAGCCGACAATCGTGTTAGTTCCGTAGGGCAGCAGCGGGTGACGTCATGCGTAGCTCCTCCCCCGTACGCGTTACATTCAATCAGAACTTTAACGTCACCAGACTCCTCCCCTTCCCTTCGTTAGCAGACGGAGGGACTTGGGGAAGGGGGGATGAGTCCGGTGATGTCGATGTCCGTGACGTCACCAGATCTCCGACGGAACTCCCTGAAGACCCGGAAGCCAGCGGAGAGGTGAGTACAGATCAAAAGAATTTTGATTGATCAAGAAATTAACAATTAATCGAGGAATTAATCTTTAATTTCCACAGCCCTAAAACAGTTGTAACCTTAAAGGGTTTGTAAAGCTTCCCGTTCTTTCACCTTAATGCATCCTATGCTACGTTTTTTATAGCACTTACAAGATAAAAAATTTAATTGACAGGATATCATATGTACTTCATTTTATTAAATATTTAGAAGTATTACTGTTTAATAATATCATATATTTGTTTGTTTTTTTTTACATTCTTTGGCTCACTATCATGTTATCCTTGAGTTTGGCACACTAACTCTAGATCTCTAGTCCAGATTTATATGTCCTAAAAGATGATATAGCTATGTAACTATATAATAATTCAACAAATAACTTACTCACACAAACACTTGTGCATTTGGCAATATACCTAGTCAAACAATTTTTTCACAAACTTTGAAACATTATATAGATTTACATTTCTGTAGAAATATTTGTTGTTTTGTTGTGTTGAGATAACAATGGTTGTTCTGTGTATATTTAGCTTGACAGGTAACAGTATATTCACTGAGAGCAGCTCTGTGCTTCAGTTTCATTAGATTGCTGTGTTAGAACCATTACGTCTCGGCATGGTTTACATTGTCATGCAGAATGTGCTTACATACACATGTTCTAAAACTAAGTGCACTAATGTCTAAGATTCTTTATCCATTTACTCTACGTTTCCCAGAAATCATACACTTTTCCAATAATCATATAGTAAGTACTGCTAAAGAGGAAATTAGAAGTATATTTTATACCTTAATTAATTATTCAGCTCCACATTTGGAGCTTTGAATATAACTAATAAATCACTGATCCACAAAAACATTGCAGATTGGAATATCTCAGATTTTATTTAGAAAAAGTAAAGCTAAGCATGCTTCATATTTATGCAAGATTTTTGATGTCTGTCCTCAGGGCAGGGCTGCACCAAGGTAGGATGTGTGTAAATCACAAAAACATGCACAAAAAAGTACACTAAAGTATTTGCAGATTCTGAACAAATAGTAACATTACTTTAATGCAAGCCCTCATTCACCTTTGTATCAATTAAGAAGTATCATTAGAAAAACCTTTAGAGAATAATGGTGCCTGTGTAGCTTCAAAGTGGTATTAAACCCAAAACCAAAAAGTTATGATATTGCAGCTTATCTTTTCTTAGATGTGATGACTGCATTAGTTTTCTTTTTTAGGCTTTCTTTCTTCTATTTTCATCTGGTGATTCAGCCAGTAAGTCTGTTGTTTTTCGAAAGAACAAGCTCTCCAGCAGAATGTATCAGTTACAGAGATGAGACAAACCATTTAACACTAGCAGGGTTGCTTACAATGATCAACTTGTATTTATTTACTTGAAGCCTTTATCCCAAAATGATAAAAAAAAATTGTTGTAACTGCTTATAGCGTATTAGCTGGAGTTAGCCTTCAATTTGTTAGCGTATTTGAATCTGTTAGTCCAACACTGTCCAACCCCCAGACTGACAATGCTGCTCTCCAAACGTGCCCCCTGTGCTCATTCATCCAGGGTGGGGAATTCTAATACAGAGATGTTTTACTGGACAGATTATCAAGTGAAAACTGTGAAAAGTGTAAGAAAAATAAAACTGATCCAGCCATCACATCTGATGATTGGTAAGCTGCAATGTATTACATTTTTTATTTTGAGTTTAATATCGGGCACCCTCTTCCCCCTGTGGCCAGAATGACAACATAGCTGGGAAGAAGAAGGCTGCTTGTTTTAGTCACAAGCATAGTCCCAAGATATGCAGTGGCAAGTGAAATGCAGAGGGAAAGAGGGCACCCCCCCGCCACTTGTCTCGAGAAAGTGCTTGAAGCCAAGACAAGCAACCATTATAAAGCAGCCATCTACTTCCTAGCTATTATGTTGGACTGGCCAATGGGGAGTTGTGCTTAGTTCGAACTTATAGCTGCATTTAGGAACCACCCATTGTGAATCGTGCCTAAAAAGAGAAATAATACAATTACTAATAACAAGACATTTGTGAGCAAACAACACTTTTAGGTATGGTTTACACTTGCTTCAAAACAAGGCTTCATACACGCTTTGTTAAAACTCTCTGAATGCCAGTCAAAAGGCCCCTGTCACTAAATAAACTGGTTAGCTTACAGTCCTGTTTACATCCTGCTTTTACTTGATGCTTCGGTGGGGCTTCGATGAGGCTTCGGTGGGGCTTCGATGAGGCTTTTGTGGAGCGTCAATGAGCCTTTAGTGGGGCTTCAGTGGGGCTTCAAGCGAGCTTTGCCATAAACTTCTATGAAGGCTTTGAAGACGCTTTGAAGCAAAACTAAAGCGACATGGGGTATCATTTTTAAAGCGAAACAAAAGCAAGGTGTAAACAGGACTGTAAGCTAACCATTTTTTCTTTATCGTACATCACAGGACACAGAGCAGCCATAATAACTAACTGGGTTATACGCCACCTATAGGTGAATGGACACTGGCAAACCAAAACGACAGGAAGTCCTCCCCTATATAACACCTCCTACACAGGAAGTACCTCAGTTTTTTCGCCAGTGTTTTGTAAGGTGATGGTCATGGTTGGAGAAGCGCTCCAGGATCTAGCTAAAAGAATGGTCCTGGAACAGATCCTGAAGGATTTAAAGGGCTATATAATCAGATCCATCCGGACAGTGATACACTAAAATGGATGGTACCTGATGGATGGTTTACACAAGAAGATAACAAGGTATTGCCTGTAACGTGAGCCTTTGGGCACTGGACCCTAGGATCCGGACCCTTGGTAAGAAAAAAATGCAAAGAAGATCCAGCAGGGTGCTTTACAGGTCCAAGGGAGGTGCCCCATTATCAAGGGGACCCGGTCCTTGAAGGTGCATAAGACAGAACCCGCTGTGATGGGGGAAGATTGGAATCTAGCTTTTTAGCAGAATCCTGCGGGGGGACTGGTAAGTGTTTATAAAAAAAAAAAAACTATTTTTGCACTTTATTTGCAGTCTCTTACTTTTTATAGGACCAGCTGTCATGTTTTTTCTGTCCACTGGGGGCAGTGGTGTTGCGGTGTGGCGGCACTTCTCTGTGGAGGCTTCCAGTCAGGATGATCCTAACAGGAGGCGGGCGGCTCTTCAGATTCCCCTGCCCCTGTACACCTAGTTCCTACTCCGATGCCTTCGATTGCCCTTTCCCGCCGCTATTTATGGGGCCATAGGGGGCGTGCATGGGAATGGCGCGACGAGCGTGCACAATGGACGTGCACGTAGGAGGGACGCGGTAGGTGGACAGGATGCTGTGAGCGTGCACGTGGCAAACATGCACGCCAAACATGCGCAGTAGGGGCCGAAGCAGCCATATTAGGAGCTGTTCCAGTCCTAGGCTTCTGTAAGCAGGCTGGAAGGGACACAGAGCAGCGTCAGCTGGACACTTGAGTCACTGTGGGGGGGTGGACCAGGGCACTGCAGGTCCTGTAAGAGCTGTGGAGTGCAAGGACTAAGTGTAGTATTTTGCAGGATGGTTGAAGTGCATAAAGTGGGGTTTTATTATCTCAAGTTTTGTCTCAGGCATGTCTTCCCAGAAAAGGAGTGGAGGAGGCACAGCAGGAAGTGGTGCAAATGCACCACCATCGGTATTGGAGGATGCTAGCCTTACATCTGCTGTGTTTAAAACTCCTGAAAGACCTGAGGCAACTGGCCAGTCTTAGCCATTATGGTTGTCAGGCATTGTAGCAACAGCTAAGGCTTCTGCCTCATCCTACAACACAAAGGACGACTTAACATCAGCTTTAGCTGGGCAGGAGGGAAAAATAGCAGGTATGATTGCTTCAGTTTCCCAAGGTGTAATGAAACGGGATAGATCCCCTTCACCTGAGCCTCCACCCACATTGGAACAGGATTGAGCAGAAGAGGTGGAAGAAGTGGCAGTAAATGACCGGGAAGAAGGTCAGGCCACAGACTCCACTTCTGAGGAGTCAGGTTCTAAAGAACCATTTTCAGCCTCTCAATCCCAGAGACTGCTAATCCAGTCCCTCACGGAGATGGTCCGGTCAGGTTTTAAATTGCTGCCTGTAGAGGTCCATGAGGTTTCCTTTTCTTCTTTAGAATCTCTGCGGCCTCCACAGAGTGTGAAATCATTTCCCTTGCATCCGTTACTAGAGCAGATTGTGTATGCTGACTGGGATCACCCTGATAAACTTTTTATTTCTCCTAAAAGGTTTGCACTTTTGTATCCTATGGAGGAAAAGTTTATGAAGAAATGGAGTATGCCATCTGTGGATGCTGCCATTTCCTCTGTGAATACAAGTCTTACCTGTCCTGTAGATAATGCCCAGGTGTTTAAAGATCCAGCAGATAAGAAATTGGAGTCTTTATTAAAGGCTTCATTTGCTATTGCTGCACAACCGTCAGTGGCAGCTATTGGTATCTGTCAGTCTTTAAAGGATCAGGTGAAGCGGGTAACCAAGACTGTTTCCGATCAGGGGGTATCTGCTGAGGATTTGGCAGAGTTATGCTCTTAAGAATTCCATACAACAGGTGTCCCGGTTGGCCCTGCTATCAGTACATATGCGCAGGATTCTTTGGTTAAAAAATTGGTCTGCGTAATTACCCTGCAAAAGATTATTAGCTGGTTTCCCCTTTCACAGGGAGCGGCTATTTGGAGAAGATCTGGATAAATATATCCAGAAGATTTCAGGGGGTAAAAGTGCACTTTTACCAGTTAAGAAGAGGAGCAGACGATCTTCCTTTAAGGTGTCTAGTGCTTCTACCCAGCACTTCTAATTTCAGGCAGTTTTGACGGCCTCAGCTGTCTGGGTCTAGGGGAAAGCCTCAAGGCCAGAGGCAGAAAAATCCCTGGGCCCAGAGACCCCCTAAAGCCAGTCCCAAGCCCTTCTTATGAAGGGGCGCCCCCACTCACGTGGGTGGGGGGGCTATTAGAGTTCTCAAACGTCTGGGAAGAATTGATCCAAGACAGGTGGGTTATTTCTACGGTGTCTAAGGGGTACAAAATAGAATTCCGGAGGCATCCCCGCCACTCAGTTCTTAAGGTCCAACATCCCCATAAATCCGGTAAAGAAAAAGTATTTTCTTCAGGCAATAGATCATCTAAGGTCACAAAGAGTGATTTCAGAGGTTCCAGCAAACGAGAGATTTGGGGGCTTTTACTCAAATCTTTTCATAGTCCCAAAGCTGAATGGAGATGTAAGGCCTATTTTGGACCTCAAGGTCCTGAATCAGTTTCTAAACATTCGCTCTTTCCGGATGGAGTCACTTCGTTCAGTTGTGGCCTCCTTGCACGGAAAGGAATATTTGGAGTTCATAGACATCAATGACGTGTACCTACATGTGCCACCTGCAGATCCCATGAAAGGTTTCTGCGATGCGCAGTAGGGAACCAACATTTTCAGTTTGTGGCGCTGCCCTTTGGGTTAGCCACGGCACCTTGTGTATTCACAAAGGTACTGGCTCCGGTATTAGCAGTTCAGACCTGAAGCAGAGTGTAACCCGGGCGGTTAAATTTCTGGAACGTCTGGGCTGAGTTCTGAACTGGTCAAAATCGGCCCTGCAGCCAGTTCAACGCCTAGAGTATCTGGGGCTAATATTAGACACGATAAAGGCAAAGGTTTTTTTGCCACCATGGAAAGTCAGAGCCATGAAAGACCTTGCCCAGGTCATAAAAGCGAAAAATATCCCTCCATTCGCCTGTGTATGAGGCTACTGAGGAAAATGGTGTCCTCATTCAAAGCAGTCCCTTATACACAATTCCACTCCAGACCACTACAGAACAACATTCTGTCTGTCTGGAACAAGACTGTCTAGGTTCTGGACTGGCACATGTCTCTTCGGCTGAAAGTGCTTCAGTCTCAGTTGGTGGATGATGACCAAGAATCTGGTAAAAGGAAAGTCCTTTTTGCCTGTGGTCTGGAGGGTGTTGATGACAGACGCCAGTCTCTCTGGATGGGGGGCAGTCCTAGAGTAGGCCACTATGCAGGGATGGTGGTCCTGGAGGGAGAGGGACTTGCCCATCAACATTTTGGAGATTCGTGCGGCTCGCTTGGCCCTAAGCTTCTGGACTTCCAGACTACAGGGATGTCCTGTGAGGGTCCAGTTGGACAATGCCATGGCTGTGGCATACATCAATCACCCAGGGAGGCACCAGGAGTCAGACAGCCCAGAAGGAAGTGGAGCGCATACTGACCTGGGCAAAAAGATTTGTTCCATCCCTATCAGCGATGTTTCCAGGGGAGTGGTACCTAAATCCCGAGATCTTTGCATTGATCTGACGCTGATGGGGGTTCCGGATGTAGACCGGCTGGTGTCCAGGTTCAACGGGAAACTAGATCATTTTGTGTCCAGAACCAGGGACCCGCTTTCATTAGGGGCAGATGCCTTGGTAATTCCGTGGGATCAGTTTTCCCTGATATATGCCTTCCCTCCAATCCGACTGTTGCCAAGGCTACTACACAGGATCCGGGAAGAGAGAAAGCCAGTGATCGTAGTAGCATCCCTAGCCTTATCCTAGAGCTAAATGACAAACTAAAACTGGCTAAAGAAGCAGGCCTCTTGAATAATAAAGAATTTGACTACCTTAAAGTAGAGGAGTTCAACGTCCCGACATTCTATATAATCCCCAAAGTCCACAAATCCTTAAAAAATCCCCCGGGTAGACCAATAGTGTCAGCCATCAAAGGACCCCTGGAACGGGTAGGTAAATTCCTAGACAATATGCTCAAAGAGATGGTCTTTGACCTAGAATCTTTTGTAAAAGACACAGGTGACGTCCTAGGACACCTGGTCGAGCTACAACTCCATGAAAACCTCCTCCAATCGGGATTGACGTAGAATCCTTATATACGTCGATTCCCCATGAATGGGGCATCAAGGCAATCAAGTCATTTCTTGACAAACACTTTCCCAGATGTGGACCGCAAAATTAGTTCCTGGTAGACTTATTAATCTTTGCTTTAAAGAATAATTATTTCCAGTTCTTGGACAAATACTACCAACAAATAAATGGTACGTCGATGGGTGCTCCATGGGCACCCGCCTATGCATGTCTACACCTGGGACTGTGGGAGGAGGATCTGGTGTACACCTCGCCAATGTACCTGAGCCACGTACATACCTGGCTCAGGTACATTGACGACGTGCTAGTACTATGGAGAGGCGATGAGAATGCACTGAAGGAATTTATCTCTATCCTCAACCAAAATGACTGCAATATTAAACTTACGTTCACATGCAGCTCCGAGGAAATTTCCTTTCTGGATCTGGCGATAGGCATCAACAACTCCACAATAGTGACACATACGTTCCGCAAGGAGACATCTGCTAATACACTACTACAGGCAGATAGTCACCACCCACAATGGCAAAAAAATAGCATACCTGTAGGACAATTTCTCCGCATTAGACGGAATTGCTCCAGTGCAGAGAGCTATAGACGAGAAAGTGCTGACCTGTATGCCAGATTCAGAGAGCGAGGCTACTCACATAAACAACTAAGGAGAGCGAAACAAAAGGCGGCAGGACGCGACAGGGTGTCGCTTTTACAGAAAAGAATAAAACAGAAAACTTCCATTGTGACTCAACAAGATACAGGCCCGGTAAGAATCATCACCCAGTTTGGAACCCAATGGGAAACTGTTAGGAAGATCCTATGCAAACACTGGGAAATTCTCCTTAACACTCCCGGCATAGCGAAAATAGTGGGCCCAGAACCAAAATTGGTGGCCAAACCTGCACGCAACCTGGGTGATGAACTTATCCAGTCTGAATACATGAGGAACCCAAATACGTCGTGGTTATCACAATTTCCCAGAGCAAAAGGTATGTTCTCTTGTGGACACTGTCAGATTTGTCCGTTCATACACAGAACTGACACTTTCAGTGACTCCAAAGATGAAAATGCCTTCAAAATTAAAAGCCTGATTAATTGTGCCACAACAAAGGTAATCTACATGATTACCTGCCCATGTAATAAAAAATACATAGGGAAAACGAAACGCCAACTCAGGATCCGAATAGGAGAACATATGAGAGAGATAGGAGAAAAGAACCCGGAAAAAACAGTAGCGAAGCATTTCGCCAGGTTTCACCAGGGTAAACTAAGCGGTATGAAGGTGAAGGGCATTTATGCCCTAAATCTATCCCCCCGTGGAGGAGACTTTGATCAGGTCCTACAACAACGGGAAAAAAGATGGCTATTCCGCCTCGGGCCTTTATTCCCGCTGGGCCTTAATACAGACCTCAACCTTCAACCATTTTTAACCTCATAAAAGTCACTTAATAAATGCATTTTTGATAAGCATCAATGCACCAGGATCTGAATTCTGACCTGTAATAGGTGCTTTTCTAGTTAATCAAATATATACATAAAAAAAGGACTTTTTCAACTACATCTCCATCTTTCCTCTCCTTTTCTCCTTTTCTCCCTCCCTTGATAGACACTATGTGAAGCGATCTGATCCTCATGTATGTTACACTGTCCCCATGACCTGCTCCTAGATATACTAGCCATGATCCATAATGAACCCAAAAGATTGGAGAGATCCCTTCCCTATGGCGCTGGCGTCTCCAGTACCACAATATGGTTATTATGGATTGATGCGGTTACCGGACAAATAGGAACTCTCCTCTGTATACATAGGCTGCACTAAACCCTTGCATTTGTATTTATGTTATACAACATTTGATTTAGACAACCCTACATAATGATGATAAAAGAAAAGGGTCTAATGAGAGGACTTTTAATTCTAATGAAACTGATGTCGGACACTAGGGCCACTGTATCTTTTGGTACAGACTTATCCCCATACATATCGGGAAGTAATGAAGCCGGTTCTACCTAATAACCTGAAGAAATCCCCAACCATATACATGTTGATGAAGGGTTCCGCTATAAGGAATAATCGACATATATGGACTCTAACGAATTCCCCGCAAATGGATGCTCAAAACCTTCTCGGTTATCATCCAGAGTGGAGCTGAAACAACAAACTTTTAAATGCTACGAATTATTCACATACATGGGGCAATCCTTTTTGATCGAGCAATCTGCTCTAAGTGGTAGGCGTGAACGAGGACAGGACATCAATAAAAAGGAGTCCTCCGACGCCGCTACAACGTCCAGAAGAAGCTACACACCCCCCCTGTGAAACGCGTTGACGTCACTGTCCTACGGACGCCAGGACGCAATCACTCACTGGCGTGCACGAGCCAGATCTCGGGATGAAGAGACACGGAAACGAACACGGTGCCCTGCTGATAACTTAAACCAGCAGACCCAGGCACAAATCAGCAATCCACACCCTATATACTTTGGGAGGAATGCCACAACCCCCGCAGATGGAACTACTAAGCCCAGCCGTTTGAAACTAGCAGCGCTGCATACAACGGACTTGGTACTCGCAACCATAATCACTATCGGCCGCTCGGCTTCCTACACTGCACAGAAAGGGCTCTACAAGCACCCCATAGCCCATGACGGATGAATACACCATATATAGGATGCGGTAA
The DNA here is from genome assembly GCA_028564925.1 of Lithobates sylvaticus. Classification (NCBI taxonomy): domain Eukaryota; kingdom Metazoa; phylum Chordata; class Amphibia; order Anura; family Ranidae; genus Lithobates; species Lithobates sylvaticus. Next base: position 263,438,716 of record CM053028.1, read on the forward strand.
CGTATGCTGGAAGCTCTAGGCAACTTTAAGTGATTTCAAGAGACTTTGTATGCCAAATATTATTGTCTTTTCTTCAAAACTACAAGCAAAATGGACAGTCTCTGTTAAGAGAACCATTTGACATGTCAAATAGAAGTATTCCCCTTGAGTTTATAACAAAAGCAAGAAATATATTTATATACCAATGATTGTATACATCATGCTCAAGTAATAGCTGCTCAAGACTGCACCATTTGGTATAATAACATACAAATGAATAAACCATTAACTCTTGAACCTCTTGGTTCCCTTCCCCCGCTGAACTTAATCGGTTATACTTCAGCAGGAATTTTGCTTCATTCTCACCCTTTTCCCGTGTTTGCCCCCCCAATAGGCTCGAGCCCCCAAGGAGTACTTGCAATGTTTAACCCGACTAATTAGGTTACATAGGAGTCCTTTTCCCTACCTTTTAAAACGTATTCAGATATTAGCTGCTTAGTTCAGCTTTGGGCTAATACATTGCGAGCTTTCCCTGGCGTCCGGACGACTATATGTTATATATGTTACATGTTTGTAATGTCCCCCCAGTATGTGATTGCTTGATTTGGTCCCTACATGGACCAACAAGCAAATGTACAATCGTCTAGTCTAACAGTTGTGCTTCAACATAAGTTTTATCTATATATGTGGCTGAATAATTTTCTAAATAAATATACAAATGAAATTTTTCACCTTAAACTCTTCTGTGTTCAAATGAATACTTATAGATAAAAGTGATATATGCAACTATTTAATAAGCCCCACTATCTCCTGTCTCCTACCTTTGGAGACTCTCTTTTTACCTATATACGCAGGGGTTGAATAGCCAGCAATCTAATTTATCTATACACCCACATATATACACACAAGCCTCTTTTTTGCTCTATATTTTCACTCGTAGTAGCTCCAGCCTGGCCCGGAAGGACTGGATCTCCCACCGCACAGATTGTAAGACTGGCAGCGGGAGACCCATGGGTTCTTCCACTCTGTCTGGATCTGCTTTCACATGGTCCAATATTCCACCCTGCTTTACGGTCTCTAAAATTAACGATTTGGCTGTTGAAACCGGGATCTTAAAAGACCGGGGCATTTCTGGGTCAGTATTGTCTACCATGTTGAATGCTAGGAAGCCAGTCTCTAGGAGTATTTACTATAGAGTCTGGAAATCCTATATTGCCTGATGTGGAGCCAGAAGGTGTCACCCCCGTAGATATGTAATCGGGAGAGTTCTGTCTTTTCTGCAAAAAGTAGTGGATATGAATCTGGCCTTAAGTACAATTAAGGGTCAAATTTCGGCCTTAGCAATATTTTTTAAGAGGCCTATTGCTTCTCACTCCTTAGTTCGAACATTTGTACAGGGAAAGATTTGTGTGCTTCCACTGGTCAGGCCGCCTCTGTGCCCTTGGGATTTAAATTTAGTCCTGGGAGTTTTACAGAAGCAGCCTTTTGGGCCTATCCGGCAGATTCATCCAATGGCGTCCCTAGAGGGGGGCCAGAGGGGGCCCTGACCCCCCCCAAAATTATGCTGTGCCCCACCATGTGCCCCCCCCCCCCCCACAAAAATGTCTTTTTGTTTGCATTTGTAGCAGATGCGCTACATCTTACTCAGGCTGCAGCTACAGTAACACAGTCTCTATTAAGAGGGGAAGTATCCTTCTAGCCTGGACGCGTGGGTAAGTGTGTGCACTGCAGTACACTGTAATCACTGAACTGCATTATCTCCATCCCTTCTCTCCCCCATCTGTCCCTCCCCTTCTCCTGTTCTTTCAAGACCTTCACAACTTACTTTCACTTTCAGTTAGGCAGGTAATAGACTGTGCAAATTTCTTTCCTGCATCCACAGAGTGCAGGAAAGAAACCTGCATGATTCCCCCATCAACACAGACAGTGGTGACAGGGGAATATCCTTCCTGCCCAGCAATTGTATTCTCCCAACAAACAGTCATTATCACTAGTGGCTATAGCAACCACTAGGGATAATCTGGCAGGCTGGTTGTTCCCAATTTGATCGATCAACTTGGTACATTCAGCCTGCTCATTAATGGTTCAAACCTCAGCCAGTTCCGGCTGAACCAGCTGATATTTAAACTACCTATGGCTGGTCTTAGCACTTAGGCAGCCCATACATTCATCACTTTTTTCATTTAACTAGTAGGTTGCATGGAAAAAAAAAAAGAAATGATCCAATTCTCCTATCTACACATTATAGATGGATGGGGGAATCCTCCCAGTGTGGACCAGTGGTGGAACTACCAGGGTTGCTGTCCTGTCCCGGCTATTCACAGCGCTGGTCTCTGTCTCCATGGCAGCGGCGGCACATTGGAACCCAGTGCTGGTTACTTTACGGGGCTAATGTACAGGAGGGCCAGCACAATTTGTTGCTAGAGATGGGTTGGGCATATTCAAAATCCCACATGCCCGAGCCCGCCAGGAAGCCCACACTGCACAGCGCTAAGCACAGGCAGAGAGACATTTCCCGGTCCGCAGCTGCACAGATCAGGAATGTCTCACTGCCTGTGATTAGCCATGTGCAGTGTCGGCTTCCTGGCGGGAACGGGCATGTGGGATTTCAAACACACCCGAGCCCATCTCTAATGGTTGTAGAGTAGACAGTTGACCTCCCTGCAAGTTGTTTTGCAGCAGTGCAGCCTTCTCTGACATGCTGATCGTGATGCAATCCAGGTGATGCTCTTAGTCAAATCCTAGTGTTGAATATCATAGTGATTTTATTGATCAAAGCCCACACCTTACAGGCATAGAGCCCACATGGCCGCTGAACATACGGTTGATGTGGTTGTACTCTTGATGCTAATAAATACTGTGTTTATTAGATCTGACTTGGAGCATCACCTGGATCACATCCCTATCAGCATGTCAACAGAGAAGGTTATACAGCATTACTGCTGCTAGGTGACGAGCTGGGGGCTCGGCTCTCTACAACCAATAGTGCCAGCCTTCCCTGCATGCACCCATAATGTCACCAGCACTAGGTCCTAATAGACTGCTGCCACTGCCAAGGAGACAGATGCCAGACCAGCACTGTCAATAGCAGGGGCAGGACAGCAAGAGGAGGCTGGGGAACACCACAGTGGCAGAACACCAAGGCCCGGTGGAAAGACAACCTTTGCAACCCTGATAGTTCTCCCACTGCTTTGGACCCTTATATTTTCTTGGTATGCTGGTGACATATATCTCTTGTTTTCTGCCACCCTGGGGATCGTAGTAAAATTGCATTTTATAGTTGCCCCCCTACTTTTGTCCCTGTCCCCCCATGTGCCCCCCCTAAATATGAAAGCTGGGGAAGCCACTGGATTCATCTGGTCCTCTTGACAAGAAAATGTGTTTTCTTGGTGGCAGTGATGTCGGCCAGGAGGGTGTCAGAGTTGGCGGCTCTGTCCTGTAAAGAACCCTATTTGATCTTGCACAAGGATAGGGCGGTTTTGCGGCCACAACCAGAATTTTTCCCAAAGGTAGTGTCCAATTTTCATGTAAATCAGGATATCATTCTAGCTTCCTTTTTTTCCGAATCCACAGTCTGCAGAGGTGAAATTATGTAATTCTCTTGATGTAGTACGGGCTATCAGGGTCTATCTGAGAATGTCGGCTCAGATGCGGAAGATGGATGTTTTGTTTGTATTGCCAGAAGGTCCCAAGATGGGACAGGCAGCATCTAATGCCACGTACACACGATCAGACTTTCCGACGGACTTTGCAGCTGAGGTCCGCCAGACTTTCAAGCGAATGGACTTGGCCACACACGATCACTCCAAAAGTCTGGTGGTTTCGAACACGGTGACGTAAAATAAGGAAGTTCATAGCCAGTAGCCAATAGCTGCCTTTAGCGTCGGTTTTAGTCTATCGGACTAGCACTTAGACGACCGGATTTTTCGACCGGACTCAATCCGGCGGACAAATTTAAAGCCAGTCTTATTTCTAGGTCCACCGGACTTTTGGGAAGAAAAATTCCGCTGAAGCCCACACACGATCGAATTGTCCGACGGACTCTGGTCCAATGGACTAAGTCCGCTGGAAAGTCTGATTGCGTGTACACGGCACAAGTCAACTTTTTCCCAATGGATCCGCCAAGTGATCGTTCAGGTGTATGGATTAAGGGGTAAGGCCCTGCCTTTTCCAGTAAGGGCACACTCTGCCAGAAGAGGGAGTGCTTCATGGGCAGTTAATCATCAAGCATTGATGGCTCAGATTTGCAAGGCTGCTACTTGGTCTTCGGTGCATACATTCACTAGGTTTTATCAAGTGAATGTTAGGACTCAGGAGGATGTTGCATTTGGATGCAGTGTACTGCAGACAGCAATATAGATCCTGTTGTTCTAATTGTGTTTCTTTGGTCATAATGGATTCCCTCCCCTAAAAAGCATTGCTTGGGGACATCCCAGTTAGTTATTATGGCTGCTCTGTGTCCCGTGATGTACAATAAAAAAAAATACGATTTTTTTCTACAGCTTACCTGTAAAATCCTTTTCTTGGAGTACATCATGGGACACAGAGATCCCTCCCCTTTTGTCTGGGAAGTGTTTTGCTTGCTACAAAACTTAGATACTTCCTGTGTAGCAGGGGAGGACTTCCTGTCTTTTTGGTTTGCCAGTGTCCATTCAGCTATAGGTGACATATAACCCAGTTAGTTATTATGGCTGCTCTGTGTCCTGTGTACTCCAAGAAAAGGATTTTACAGGTAAGCTGTAGAAAAAATCCTAATATTTAGTGACCGGAGCTAAACTAGCCCTTAGGGCTCGTTTACACTTGCTTTGGCTTCAACACACATTAACGGCCAGTTTACACTTGCTTTAAAACAAGGCTTCAGACAGGCTTTGTTAAAGCTCTCTGAAAGCTAGTCCACTAAATAAAATGGTTAGCTTACAGTCCTGTTTACATCATGCTTTTGCTTTGCTTCGGCTGCGCTCCAAATATTATACCCCATGTCGCTTTAGTGGTGCTTCAAAGCATCTTCAAAGCCTCCATAGAAGTCTATGGCAAAGCTCGCCTGAAGCCTCATCAAAGCCCCACCAAAGGCCCATGGAAGCCCCATCAAAGCTCTACCAAAGCCTCATCAAAGCCCCACCGAAGCCTCATCAAAGCCCCACTGAAGCCTCATCAAAGCACCAAGCAAAAGCAAGGTGTAAACAGGACTGTAAGCTAACCATTTTATTTAGTGACAGGAGCTTTGACTGGCGTTCAGAGAGCTTTAACAAAGCATGTCCGAAGCCATGTTTTGAAGCAAGTGTAAACTAGCCCTAAAGCTTATCCTTTGTAAAAGGTCATTTTGTTGCTGTGAGCTTCATTAATGGGGCTAATAATTTTAATAATTCTATGACCTTTTATCCATGCAGCTTCAAAAACTTCTTACCATGGACCCAACAAAAAGGCTAACTTCAGAACAGTCTTTACAAGATCTCTACTTTCAGGAGGATCCTCTGCCTACATCTGAGTATGTTTCTTTATGTATCATGCACTTTCACAAGCATTTGTGTATTTTTTTTTTTATTTCACATATATTGTAAAGCCTAAAAGGGACAAAACCCATTTCAACATTTTTGAATTAAGAGTGATGTGAATAGGTAAATTATGTTTGCATTTGAAGCCATCATGTGATTTTTTTGTTAGAAATTTACTTCTCCTGATGTATAGGGTACTGCTGAGGGTACTGAGTTATCCAATAAAAACAATAATTCCAGCCATTAATTATTACAGGCAGCAGTTTAAAGCGGTTCTGCACCCGTTTTTTTTTTGGGGCTATATGCCAAGGGCATATAGCTCAATTGGGGGACTTACCTGTTCCATCTTCCATCTCGATCGCCGCCAGTTTTCGTCCGATGAAGTTCTTCATCTTCTTCTTTTGTGCTGGGGGCCATCTTGCCTGTGGGCATGTGAAACCCCCACAGGCACTTTAGATGGCCCAGCATGCACCGCCGTTACTCGCGCGTGCGCAGTAACGGCACATCTGCCGACATCTCACGTGCGCAGTAACGGCACATCTGCCGACATCTCACGAGATTTCAGAAGATGTGTCCGAAATCTCGCGAGATTTCGGAAGATGTGGCCGAAATCTCATGAGATTTCGGAAGATGTCCGCACTGACTCCTGGGAACAATGACACCAGATCCCAGGAGACAGTGCGGCCTGACGACGATCGACGCAGAGACCCCGCCCACCCCCGAAGAGACAGAAGACCGGAAGTCATCAATTACAAGGTAAGTAAAAAAAAAAACACATTTCATTTAGTACTCTTTGCCTGATTTGGAAGGCAAAGAGATTTACTAAATGAAATGGGTGCAGAACCACTTTAAGCGATAAATGGGAAAAGAAAAAGACAGTGGCATACCAAGTGGGGTCGGGGGTGGGATGCCACACACTGGGGGGGGGGGTGTCAGGGGGCACATTTGTGTGCTCCTATGCTTGGGCTCTTGCCCTTTCCTGTGCCATTGTCTGTGTTTTTCAGGCCTTCCGCCTGGCTGGCTGTCTCCCTGGATGTGGGGGTGGTCAGGGCATATGAAGTTTTTCTATGCCGGCTTGTGTGGGATTGGCGGGCGGCGGAGTAGGAGGTGCTGTGCCTCTGTGGTGCGCTGATTGGCCATATGGGATATGATGTAGGGACCGCGATGCGGCCCTTTGCCCATGACGCAGTGTTCGCACATGCGCATTGCTCTGTTTACAGCGCGTTGGCGCCAAGTTTGGTTTTCTCCATCTGGAGCATCTGGAGCAGGGTAAGAAAAACACTCTCTCTCCTTCTGTACCGCAGGGGAGAGAGACAAAGTGAGCAGCGCTGAGTAGGGAACTGCTGGAGTTAACTTTTTAAGTAAACCAGCAGATAATTTCTTTGCTAGGTGATCCTAGCAACCAATCAATAGCTTGTTAATATGAAAAATTAACTCCAGCAGTTCCCACGCTCTGTTCAGCGCTGCTCACTGTCTCTCCATTTGCATGATTAAGGTAGGTAGGGACAGAGCTGGGGGGGTGTCTGTGTAATGTAAAGGGGTCCAAAGGTGCAGGGTGCTGTGTAATGTAAAGGGGTCCAGAGGTGCAGGGTGCTGTGCAATATAAAGAGGTCCAGAGGTGCAGGGTTCTGTGTAATGTAAAGTGGTCCAGAGGTCAGGGTGTTGTGTAATGTAAAGGAGTCCAGAGGTGCAGGGGGCTGTGTCATGTAAAGGGGTCCAGAGGGGCAGTTGTGGAGAGGTATGCAGGGGGCACAGTTGGGTGTTTTTACATTTTAACGTGGGGGTGCCAGATGTAGGATCCGCCCCGGGTGCCAAATTCTCTAGGTACGCCCCTGGAAAAAGATGAACAGAAAGTGATTAATTTCAGATTAAAAATGAAATGTTTCTAAACCCACAAGCAAACACTTATTATATTGCAATTTACCAATCCTTCAGTGTGGTGGCTGCATTCATTTTTTTTTTACAATTTCCTTCATTTTTACCGGTGCCCCAAGTGTATGTGTTTTATTTTTCCAGATAAATTTATTACAGACCATTTAACGCTGAGAGGAGTCCCCTCAATGATTAATGGTTTATTCATTCCTATAAAATTAAAAGGAAAACTGTTACTGAAACTGCTTAAAAGGTTTGTTTTTATTTTGTTAGGTTGAACATGAACTGCATCACCTTCTCTTGCATCCCTTTCTCCCTGTACTTAGTCACCTATGGACATCTTCAAGTAGTGCATGAAGGTTTGTTTAGATCCAGGGTAACAAGGGTGCAGGCAGGTGACTTCAAGTTTGGGAAATAACAGGTTTGTGGATTTATATTGGAGAGGAAGGTACAGGAGGGTAGTTTTTAGACTGCAGGTTGGTGACTTTAGGTCAAGGAAGGTAGGGTTATGGGTGGGTGACTCCAGGTTTGGGGACTTTCAAAATACACATTATGTCAAATAGATAGTTTCCATTAATGCTGATATGAGAACACTTTCAGGAGTACATGTTAGAAATTGTTTTTTTATCAATTGTTTATTAAACTGCTTGGTGTTTTATCAGTGTATTTGCAGGGTGCCAGATACCATACCCAAAACGTGAATTTTTAAATGAAGATGAGCCAGAAGAAAAGGCTGAAAAGGTATAGAATATATACTATAAGACATTGACACATTTGCTACATTTTATTTTGTCTTTTTTTACAATGAAATACTGTTTACCACCAAGTCTTAGATAGTTTGTATATCAAAAACATCCTTAGAAATGTAAAGGATAAGTTCACTTTAAAATAAATAAATGCACATTTTTTTGGAGGTAAAACAAAACGTGAACTTATTATTTGTTTTTTTTGAGCCTGGAAAGCATTGCACCAGCAATCAGCAGATCGCTGGTGCCATGCAGGCCTCCTGCAGACCTGTCAGTGTATCTGTGTGCCCGTACTTCCCATATGGGCAAGCATATACGCTGACAGGAAGAATCAATGAACTACCACGGCACTCCAGAGCGTCATGGTAGCTCATTGAGAACTACAAGCCAACATCCACAAAGGATGCCGGGACTTGTAGCTCATTCATACACAGAGCTGTGTGAATGAATGACGCGGCCATGTGGGCGAATCCCTGCAGGGCCCTGGTGATTTCAATAAGTAACAGGAACTTCACCCCTTACTGACTCATTAGTTTAGCCCTGGGGGACTGTATCTGGATATCACCGGACAGCATATGCAGGGCCGGACTGTAATGTTGCTTTGGGCAGTGGATTCTATGTGAGACGTTTACCTTCGCACATGCTGCAACGTGTTGAGTTAGCTATAGGATGCTATACAGGTCAAGGACTGTGGCCCATCTGCCCGTGGCATTCTGTCCGCGAAGACCCCTTGGGGGTATGCCCATCAGAAGGGCAAAGACTGCCCCATGGGGGCTGCTGTTGCACACCCAGCCCACCATATGTGACTACCTAAAGACTTATCCATATTCCCCGGAGCCGTTCCCCCATGTGTTTCCTATTTTTTCTGGAGGTTAAGGTTTCTAGAGGTGGAGGTAAACATATGAAGCTACAACACTTTAAACAGCTGTCGGATAACCATGGCACCTCATTTTGTCACACGCCCCATATGTGCATTGATTTTGGCACTGCAACACTTTTTGTACAACTCTGTACTGATTAAAAGAAAATTGTACATTCTGGTATTGTACCAGAAAAATGTTCTTGTTTGTCACTTTGGATAATTTTACATGAACTGTCGTGATCGGTTCTGGGAAGCTGTGTACTAATGATCAGATTATCATACAATCACTACAGAAACTGAATTTTTCTGCCAATTTTCTGATCGTGTATACTAGGCATTAATGTGTTGCATGCGCCTTGCATGGGCTGTGTGGGTGGTCGTCCCCCTCTATCCCTCTTAGGGCTGCGCCATTGTCTGGCATATGTTCCCCGCTGCAGTTCTGGCTATATAGCGCTATTACTGGATTCCCATGGCACCTACTCAGTGACATCATCTCAGTCGATGATTTATAATAATAAACCAGTAAACCCTGCGCGCTATACCATAAAACCCCAGCTGCTGGTGACATAACACTCCCTAGTGTAGTGTATAAATATCGAAAACACAAATAAACCAGTGCTGGTTTATTCATGTTTTTCACAATTAATCCTTGCCTCTCTGTAGTGGTCTGCAAGGAACCCCTTGTTGGTAATATTTCATTGTGTACTTTTAGTACAGCAGTCTATGGTGACTCAGTCATGGATAGTCGTTAACCCCTCCTTTTTAATAGTTACATAGTTAGTCAGGTTGAAAAAAAGTCCATCTAGTTCAACTAATAAAATAAAATAAATCCTACAATCCCATATACACAATTCTATACCCACAGTTGATCCAGGGGAAGGCAAAAAAGAATGATCCAATTTTCTACAGCAGAGGAAAAAAATACTCTCTGATCCCCCGAGAGGCAATCGGATATTACCTGGATCAACTTTACCTGTAAATGTTAGTACCAAGTTATATTATGTACATTTAGGAAAGAATCCAGGCCTTTGACTAGCCCTTTTTGATAATTTCTTACTAGTGCTGTTGTACTGTTGGCCTAGGGTGACCTATTACCAGATTAACCCCTCCTGCTCTATATTGGGTCCCTGAGTACCCTTTGTTGGTAATGTCTCACTGGCTGTTTGTTCAACTACCTAGGGTGACCTAGTCACGCATCACCGTTACACCCTGTTGCTCTTTGGTGGTTTGTGAGTAACATTTGTAAGTGATGTCCCATTGAATACTGTTTGCACATTGGCCTTGGTGACCTGGTCATGCATGGCCATTACTCTGCTGCTCTGCAATTGCTTCTGAGTATCCTTAATTGGTACTGTCTAACTCAGGGCTTCAAAATCTTTTTACCTTGGAGGAATCCTTGGCAAAAAGTTTGAGATTTAATAAAATTGATTATTTTCAGATCTACAACTCCTAAAACATTGGTGTGATCAGAAAGCTGTGGATTTAACAACATCTATTTTTAAAAATAGCACAGATGTTCAATTATTTGAATTTCAGATTAGCATACATGAATGTTACCGGGGAAGAGCAAAGGTTGGTCACCAGGGCACAGCACAGTGTGTGTGTGTGTGGGGGGGGGGGGGGTCATCAAGGCACAGCACAGGGAAGCCACCAGGTCAGAGCACAGGGGGGTCAGGGCACAGTCCAGGAAGTCTGTACTAGTGTTTAGTTAACTCAACATGCAGAGCGGAGCAGGAAAGCTGCTGTTACATGTCTGTTCTGGCATGCTAATCCTCGCCAATCCTCCTCTCTTGTTCATTCCAGGGGATGTCACATACAAGCTCCTGGGATGATAGAAGAAGAGAGTTAGTGGGAACCAGAGCAGTACAGTTCAGTATGCTGCCCTGCGCCACTCTGCAGGACAACTAAACAACAGATTGACTTAAAAAAAGTGCTCACTTCGCTGCAACATCAGCTGGCATCACACAATGTTTCTCCCAGGCTGCACACACTCCTCTAATCCCACGCTGCCCTAGACATGTGCATTTCGTTATGTTCCGAATCGAAATTCGGACGAATTTTTCATTATTCGGACATTCGGATGCATCCGAATTACCGAATTACAATACTAACGAATTTAACCGAATCCGAATTTTTTTCGAATCGAAAAATCGCGGACGAAATTCGAAATATCTCGGGGTTACTTGGTGATATAAACCCCAAATTGGATATGTTATAGTGCTAGTTCTACTGTGTTTGCATACCAAATTTGGGGTTTCTAGCTACAAGTGGCCCCGAGATATGTGGCCCCAAAGTCGGGTCGAAAAATGTCATTCTCTGCTGCAGAAAAGTGCTTGACATTTTGTGACTCGACTTTGGGGCCACATATCTCGGGCCACTTATAGCTAGAAACCCCAATTTGGTATGCAAACACAGTAGAACTAGCACTACAACCTCTCCAAATTTGGGGTTTATATCACCAAGTGACCCCGAGATACGTGGACCCAAAGTCGGGTCGCAAAATATTTTCGAATTCGGTTGAAATAATTTCAAATGCAGTTGAAATATTTTCAAATGCAGTTGAAATATTTTCAAATGCAGTTGAAATATTTTCAAATGCAGTTGAAATATTTTCAAATCTGGTTGAAATTATTTCAACTGCATTAGAAACTATTTCAACTGCATTAGAAACTATTTCAACCAGATTTGAAAATATTTCATCTGCATTAGAAACTATTTCAACTGCATTAGAAACTATTTCAACCAGATTTGAAAATATTTCATCTGCATTAGAAACTATTTCTATCACCAAGTAACCCCGAGATACGTGGACCCAAAGTCAGGTCGCAAAATATTTTCGAATTCGGTTGAAAAAATTTCAAATGCAGGTGAAAAAATTTCAAATGCAGTTGAAAAAATTTCAAATGCAGTTGAAAAAATTTCAAATGCAGTTGAAAAAATTTCAAATGCAGTTGAAAAAATTGCAAATGCAGTTGAAAAAATTTCAAATCATGTTGATACTATTTCAAGCGGATTCGAAAATATTTTGCGACCCGACTTTGAAAAAAAAAATGAAATTGATTCTAACAGTCTGCAGAAGATCTGCAAAAAAAAAAAAAAAGTGAAATGGCTTTTAATAGTCTACAGGAGATCTGCTATTAAATTATATATTTTTTTCTATTCTGTTCTAATCTTTTCTATTTGAATTATAAATTTTGGAAGATGGCTATTTACTTATATACATCTGTCACATAAAAAAAAAGATGTGAAATGGCTGTCACGGATTTCGATCGCAAGGCAAGTACATATGCTGTATGTCATTGTCCACTTGCCACAACACCTGCCACAAGTGCCAAGACACCTGCCATGAGTGCCACGTGACCGACCACAAGTGCCACGTGACCTGCCACGTGACCAAGTTGTGGATTGTCCACTTGCCATGTCACCTGCCACAAGTTATGGGGTTCCTAGCACCAAGTGACCCCCAGATATGGGGGATATGTCAAGTACTTTTCTACAGCAGAGAATTACATTTTGTGACCCGACTTTGGGGCCACGTATCTTGGGGCCACTTAAAGCTAGAAACCCCAAAAATTTCAAATGCAGTTGAAAAAATTTCAAATGCAGTTGAAAAAATTTCAAATGCAGTTGAAAAAATTTCAAATGCAGTTGAAAAAATTTCATATGCAGTTGAAAAAATTTCATATGCAGTTGAAATAATTTCAAATCATGTTGATACTATTTCAAGCGGATTCGAAAATATTTTGCGACCCGACTTTGAAAAAAAAAATGAAATTGATTCTAACAGTCTGCAGAAGATCTGCAAAAAAAAAAAGAAGTGAAATGGCTGTTAATAGTCTACAGGAGATCTGCTATTAAATTATATATTTTTTTCTATTCTGTTCTAATCTTTTCTATTTGAATTAAACATTTTGGAAGATGGTTATTTACTTATATACATCTGTCACATAAAAAAAAAGATGTGAAATGGCTGTCACGGATGTCGATCGCAAGGCAAGTACATATGCTGTATGTCATTGTCCACTTGCCACAACACCTGCCACAAGTGCCAAGACACCTGCCATGAGTGCCATGTGACCGACCACAAGTGCCACGTGACCTGCCACGTGACCAAGTTGTGGATTGTCCACTTGCCATGTCACCTGCCACAAGTTATGGGGTTCCTAGCACCAAGTGACCCTCAGATATGGGGGATATGTCAAGTACTTTTCTACAGCAGAGAATTACATTTTGTGACCCGACTTTGGGGCCACATATCTCGGGGCCACTTATAGCTAGAAACCCCAAATTTGGTATGCAAACACAGTAGATTTGAAAATATTTCAACCGGATTTAAAAATATTTCAACCGAATTTAAAAATATTTCTACTGGATTTGAAATTATTTCAACTGCATTAGAAACTATTTCAACCAGATTTGAAACAGTTTCTAATGCAGTTGAAATAGTTTCTAATGCAGTTGAAATATTTTCAAATCTGGTTGAAATAGTTTCTAATGCAGTTGAAATACTTTCTAATGCAGTTGAAATAGTTTCTAATGCAGATGAAATATTTTCAAATCTGGTTGAAATAGTTTCTAATGCAGTTGAAATAATTTCAACCAGATTTGAAAATATTTCAACTGCATTTGAAAATATTTCAACTGCATTTGAAATTATTTCAACCGCATTTGAAACTATTTCAACCGGATTCGAAAATATTTTGCGACCCGACTTTGGGTCCACGTATCTCAGGGTTATTTGGTGATCAAATCTGGTTGAAATAGTTTCTAATGCAGTTGAAATAGTTTCTAATGCAGATGAAATATTTTCAAATCTGGTAGAAATAGTTTCTAATGCAGTTGAAATAGTTTCTAATGCTGTTGAAATAATTTCAACCAGATTTGAAAATATTTCAACTGCATTTGAAATTTTTTCAACTGCATTCGAAAATATTTTGCGACCCGAATTTGGGTCCACGTATCTCGGGGTTACTTGGTGATATAAACCCCAAATGGAGAGGTTGTAGTGCTAGTTCTACTGTGTTTGCATACCAAATTTGGGGTTTCTAGCTATAAGTGGCCCCGAGATACGTGGCCCCAAAGTCGGGTCACAAAATGTAATTCTCTGCTGTAGAAAAGTACTTGACATATCCCCCATATCTGGGGGTCACTTGGTGCTAGGAACCCCATAACTTGTGGCAGGTGACATGGCAAGTGGACAATCCACAACTTGGTCATGTGGCACTTGTGGTTGGTCACGTGGCACTCATGGCAGGTGTCTTGGCACTTGTGGCAGGTGTTGTGGCAAGTGGACAGTGACATACAGCATATGTACTTGCCTTGCGATCGACATCCGTGACAGCCATTTCACATCTTTTTTTTTTATGTGACAGATGTATATAAGTAAATAACCATCTTCCAAAATTTTCAATTCAAATAGAAAAGATTAGAACAGAATAGAAAAAAATATATAATTTAATAGCAGATCTCCTGTAGACTATTAACAGCCATTTCACTTCTTTTTATTTTTTTGCAGATCTTCTGCAGACTGTTAGAATCAATTTCATTTTTTTTTCAAAGTCGGGTCGCAAAATATTTTCGAATCCGCTTGAAATAGTATCAACATGATTTGAAATTATTTCAACTGCATATGAAATTTTTTCAACTGCATTTGAAATTTTTTCAACCGAATTCGAAAATATTTTGCGACCCGAATTTGGGTCCACGTATCTCGGGGTTACTTGGTGATATAAACCCCAAATTTGGAGAGGTTGTAGTGCTAGTTCTACTGTGTTTGCATACCAAATTTGTGGTTTCTAGCTATAAGTGGCCCCGAGATACGTGGCCCCAAAGTCGGGTCACAAAATGTAATTCTCTGCTGTAGAAAAGTACTTGACATATGCCCCATATCTGGGGGTCACTTGGTGCTAGGAACCCCATAACTTGTGGCAGGTGACATGGCAAGTGGACAATCCACAACTTGGTCACGGGGCAGGTCACGTGGCACTTGTGGTCGGTCACGTAGCACTCGTGGCCGGTCATGTGGCAATCGTGGCAGGTGTCTTGGCACTTGTGGCAGGTGTTGTGGCAAGTGGACAATGACATACAGCATATGTACTTGCCTTGCGACCGACATCCGTGACAGCCATTTCACATCTTTTTTTTTATGTGACAGATGTGTATAATAAATAACCATCTTCCAAAATTTATAATTCAAATAGAAAAGATTAGAACAGAATAAAAAAACATATATAATTTAATAGCAGATCTCCTGTAGACTATTAACAGCCATTTCACTTCTTTCTTTTTGCAGATCTTCTGCAGACTGTTAGAATCAATTTCATTTTTTTTTTCAAAGTCGGGTCGCAAAATATTTTCGAATCCGCTTGAAATAGTATTAACATGATTTGAAATTATTTCAACTGCATTTGAAATTTTTTCAACCGAATTCGAAAATATTTTGCTACCCGACTTTGGGTCCACGTATCTCGGGGTTACTTGGTGATAGAAACACCAAATTTGGAGAGGTTATAGTGCTAGTTCTACTGTGTTTGCATACCAAATCTGGGGTTTCTAGCTATAAGTGGCCCCGAGATACGTGGCCCCAAAGTCGGGTCGCAAAATGTCAAGCACTTTTCTGCAGCAGAGAATGACATTTTTCGACCCGACTTTGGGGCCACATATCTCGGGGCCACTTGTAGCTAGAAACCCCAAATTTGGTATGCAAACACAGTAGAACTAGCACTACAACATATCCAAATTTGTGTTTCTATCACCAAGTAACCCCGAGATACGTGGACCCAAAGTCGGGTCGCAAAATATTTTCGAATTCGAAAATCGGTCGAAAACTAAACGAAATCCGAAAACGAATTTAACAAATGTAACGAATCTAACTAAACGAAATTCATTAATTAACGAATTAAAACGAAACTAAACGAAACAAATTTTTTCCTTTTGCACATGTCTACGCTGCCCTCTTCAGTTATGTCACAGGAGCCATCACTATAGGGGAGGCATCAGGTATCAGCGCACCCTGGCAGTACTTGCTGTCAGTCTGCACTTAAACCACCATTGGTACATGCATCTGCCACAATATTTAAATGTGGCGGAACCCTGGTTGAGAAACTGTGGTCTAACTTTATACCATTTGTATAGCAGTTTGGTGACCTGGTCATGTATGATTGTTGACCCCTGCAGCTCTGCAGTTGGGTTCTACAATGACAGCCTATTTTGCCTTAGTCAGTAGTCTTCAACCCTTCTTACTTTGCGGTCGATTTGTATTTAACAAAAAGGCAAGAGAAACTACTATTGCTGGAAACCCATGGGTGGCACAGTGGTGTAGTGGTTAGCACTCTCACCTAGCAGTAAGATGGGTCACTGGTTCGAATCCCAACCACGACACTACCTGCCTGGAATTTGCATGTTCTCCCTGTGCCTGCATGGGTTTCCTCCGGGTACTCCGGTTTCCTCCCACAATCCAAAGACATGCAAGTAGGTTAATTGGCTTCGGTCCAAAAAAATAAAAAATTGTCCCTAGTATATGAATGGGGACCTTGGATGGTGGGCTCCTTGAGGGTAGGGACCGATGTGAGTGTGCAATGTACAGGGATAGGGACAATTGTAGGCACTCACTCAGGTTGAACTGGATGGACTGGTGTCTTTATTCAACCTTACTAACTATGAAACTATGAAACTATGGACCATTACCGACAGCTTCAAAACAAAGAAAAAATACAATAACAGAAGGTATGATTATAACACCAGCCATGTATCTTTAACAAGCATTTATTGTACAAATAATAAAAATCATACAGGTATACCTATCCCTATTAAAACCAAACTCCCCCCTCCTCAGGGAGATCTCAGTGTTAAAAATTCCTGACAATGGCACCGTTGTGCCCAATAGGGCTAATATCCGCAATTTTAGAAAAATATATAAATATATTTTTTTATTGATATGATATATATAAAAATAATAGAACAGGGATTGGCAATGTGTAAACCAAACCTGGTCCATCTAATCCAATATAGCATACAAGAGAAGACCTAGTGCTCAAGGCACGGTGTGACCCCTCTGGATTTTAAAAGGCGGACCAGGTATTCATGTAATATATTTATTGAAATCACACAGTAAAATTGCATTAGCAAGAAGGGTATGATAATAAAGGATATATACTTTATACAATGTTAGTAGCAAAAAGATTGGATACAAACATTGGAATGGATCTCAGCTACATTATGTGCATTAATGGGCTAGCGAGAGTGCATGCTATGTCAGGCGTCATGCTAAATGACGCCTGACATGTTTTGGACTGTGTAGTCCTTCCTCAGAGGCGTAATCTCATTTGGAGAATCAAAAAGTATTCTACAATATAGATATAAGGAATATTAGTACAATTTAATAAGAAACATACTATGTATTTAAAAATATTTTCTCATAATTTTGCTATTAGCAAAAAGCTGCATGCTTGCACATATATATTGATGTTATAGCATCAGAAATTATACTTACATGGGCGAGCTACTTGCTGATTAAAACCAGGGAAAGATGAATATTGGCTGGATTCTCCCGGGCCAGTGGGTGCAATCAAGGGAGGGGTCTGGACGGTATGTGGCCAGAGACCGGACCCACGAGTGGCGACAGAAAAACAGGAGAGCAGGCACATGGAAAACCACTGCAAGAACTCTGCTGGCTGGAGTGTACACTCCTACCAATGAAAACCGGCCATTAAATAATGCAGTATGGGATTCATGGCAGAAATAGCCAATTGTAGTGTAGCAAAAGATGATGAGGGTGCTAAGAGGAAGCATATTCTAAGTCAATAAGAAGCCAATCTGTATTGGCTGCACACCATATTGAGCAGTTTGTCCACAAAGATAGTGGACTAAGTAAATCTATACAAAGTAAAGCAGAATAGAAATAAATAACAGTTACTGCTTTCAAAGTACCTCTCTCACTCAATCTGGTTGAAGTCGTCCCATCAGCCGGTCAGCATCAATATGGATGTGTAGGCTGGCGGTAGGGTTATATAGGGCTGGTAAACCATGCTGAGGTTGATTACTGTAAAGCAAACAGGATTCAGCTGTGGCCGGAATGGCAGAGCATTGCGCCAGGTCAGTGGCTGCAACGCTGTGCCAGAGAGTCCTCTGACGGGATGGCGGACACGGCGGGCCTGCCCACTAGGGGCGGAGCCACATCCTGCGTCACTGGCGCACATGCGGCCTACCTGTCCGTGCCTCACAGTGGAGCGCAAACAGGAAGGAATCCATCCTTGTGATGGATTGACCCCTACATGCAAAGGAGTCCCTAGCCCTGGCCACAGTGGTGACCGGGATCTGAAGACCCCCGTGCGCCGGTTGGTGGGATACAATGCCGTACACCCATAAGTCATCCACAGGCGGGACTGGGGCCGTACTGAGCACATCCGCCCAGGGAAACCCAGCCAGATGACCCATCAGCACCACAATGGAATAATGACATAGTCCATCGCATTCTTAAGCATAATGGCAAATCTATACACAAGTACAAAGGAGAGTAACAATAAATGTTAGTTGACAAAAAAAAAATATATATATATATATATATATATATATATATATATATATATATATCAATCGCATCAATATTGTATGAAAAACATTCTAGCCAAAACTTGCCAGTGTAAATATTCAGAAATTAACAATATGCTAAAACATCAGATATACTGTACACTGAACTCACTCTGCTGCATATAGAGCTTTTCTTGATCTGTCAGACTGAGCATGCATGTTGTAGTCAGTACAGTATCCCACAAGTGTAAAGTCACTGCTCACTGAATAAAGAAGGGTGGCAATGAGTGGCAGTCCCTTTATTCAGAAAGAAGGAATGAGGGTTTGTGCAAGAAACCCGACCAGTTTTGCCAATGACGGATTGTTGGCGCCCCATTTGAAATTAGTATCACCATTTAGGCAGGTGTGAGTAGGCACACAGAGTTGTTTAAAGCCGTGGCTAATGTGGGTATGCACACAGGGTTGTTTAAGGCCATGGCTGATGTGCATATGCACACATGGATTTAAAGAGGCTTATCCTGGTGATGGGCACTGGACTCGGCAAGACCCTTCCTCCTGATGGTTTGGTTGTCGGAGAACACTTGTTTCCTGATCAACATTCTGGAATTCAGCATGGCGTGCTTAGCTCTTCAAAGCTGGACTTCTCATCTGCATGGTCATCTGACTTGGATTCAGTTTGACTGTTCCATGGCAGTGTCTTGCCTCGACCATCAGGGAGAAATCTCATGTCTCACAAATTGCAGGGAAGCAGATCAACTTTCACTTTCAGTGGGAATTTCTATGCAAGCCTTGAATACTGTGCTCATTCCAGGCATGGAAACTTGGCAAGTGGACTTCCTCCATTGTCAGTGTCTGGACTCCGGAGAATAGCCTTCACTTTGAGGTGTTCTGAAATTCTTCAGGTGACGGATGGTGTATGTGAACCTTCTAGCTTCCAGGTTCAATTATGAAATGAGCAGGTTTGCCTTCAGTTCCAGGGATCCTCTAGCCTCCACAGTGCATTCTCTGGTGCTTCCGTGGGATCAATTCTACCTGATATAAGCCTTTCTCCTCTGATACTCCTTCTTTGACTGCTCTGCAGGATCAAGTCAGGGGGTATTCCAGTGATACTCCTTCCATTATACTAGCCAAGGAGGATTTGGTACTGGGACCTTGTTCAGGTTTCTGATGGACTGTCTGTGGGCTTTTCTGGATCATCTGGATTTTCTGCCTTTGGGCTGGTTTCTCATCTTGGTTTTGGGCTCATTTACAAATGTGTACTTGTATATCCACGTGCAGGCAATCCCATTCAAGTCTACTGGAATGCAGCACGGACACAGGCATTTTTGTGGGGCCCTTCGTACGGGGTATTGTTCACATTGTTTTTCCTGCATTTTTCCCAAAGGGTGTGTAGGATTTTGCCCTGTTTTCTGTCGGTTCTTCTGGATCACCCATTGAATTTATCAAGGATAATGTTCTGTCTATCCTTACTCGCAAGGGTGCCTACCTTGTCGATTATGCAAGGCAAGTTCTAAGTTGGAGCCCTTCACCATTAAGGATACATTTTTCATGTCCTTCAGATGGACAAAGTTGTTTGGAGGCCAAGGCCTCTTTTCCTCCTAAGGTGTTTTTTTTTTGTAATTTCAAGGCTGTCACCTGGACTTTTGCTCATTCTTTTTACTAGGTGCTTGTTAAGTCCCAGCTGACACTCAGGCAGCTCAGTTGAGCCAGCTCTGTTGACTTTGCTTGTACCCACCTCTCATCTGGATCGCTTTTGGATGTCCGAGTAGTATAAGTCTAAGTTCCTGTGCCCTGTGATGCACCATTAAGAAAATTTGATTATTTTTTTTTTTACTTACCTGTAAAATCTATTTGTGTACATCACAGGACACAGGTCCCCCCCCCCCTGTTTTAATTTGCCACTCACCCTATGGACTAGATCACTCGATCTAAGCAGCTTCAGTGAGCATGTGCTACAGTCTACATTGCCTGGCACAGAAGGCTTAAAGTGGTAGTAGATTTGTAGGAAAAAAAAACTTTCTCTCTGCAAGCTAAAGGCATAATGTCCTAGTATGCATTGCATATTAACACATTATGAAAGACTTGCCTTAAAACGAAGCCCTTCAATGGCGCGCTGTCACTGCTGCAGAGGCCTCCATCTTCTTCCAGGTTCGCGGGCTGCGGCCACTTGAATGGCCGAGTCGCAATGACGTCACTCCTGGCCGCAGCACAGAGCTCTGAAGGAACGGCACAGGTATAACATCACCGGCTCCTCAAAGGGTGCAGGTTTAGGATATATTCCTTTAACCTACAGGTAAGCTTTATTATAAGCTTACCTGTAAGTAAAAATCAAAATCCTGGGTTTACAACCACTTTAAACTTTAACTTTAACCAGTATTAAACCAAAAATAAAACTGTTTGCAACTCTTTTTAAAGTGTTAGCTGGAGTATGGTTTAGTTATTGCGTCTAAATATGCTAGTACATCTAACACCCCTCCCCCAGATTAACAATGCTGCTGTCCAAAAGTACCCCTGTGCTCTTTCATCTAGATTTGAGGCACTCTAATACAGAAAGTGTGTTACTAGCCAGATCATCAGATGAAAACAGGTAAAAAAAAATTCCCAATAAAGAAAACTAATACAGCCACCACATCTAATGATTGGTAAACTGCAATATAATACATTTTTGTTTTTGGGTTTAATACCACTTTAACCCTTCCCTCTCCAGCAGCAGAGGTCGAAAGTACACCTTGGGGGACATAACACATGGCAGGTGACAAATGCAAAGGTAAGGGGACAGATGACCTTGCTAACTCTGACTCAGCACATGGTTCTAGGGAAATGAGGGCCCTAGTACCAGCAACTGCTCCTCTGAAAAATCTTCTGATTCAATCCCCGACAATCCTTCACTGCAGGTTATCCTCACCGAGTATCTTATACAGTGGCCGATTCGGAAAGACCTCGCATGACGAAACGCATATGAGAGTCAAGGACGCTGATGTCATCGTGCAAGCTAGGATCGTACTCGCGGCTCACGGTATTGAGTTGCACTGATTCCCTAGTGTCGGGCTGGACACTTGAACCATGTGAGTGTTTTTTATCCTATTGTTTTAATAAAGACTTTTATCACACAATGGGAGCCTTCCTCCTTTCATTTTATGTGTATGTGGGACCTGTATAAGATACTCAGAGAGGATAACCTGCAGTGAAGGATTGTCGGGGATTGACACAATTGCTGGTTTATAATATTACCAGCCATTAACTCTGGTGAGTTAATTTAGTGTGATTGGTGGAGGATTACACTGGCTGGCACGTTCCTTAAAGTGTTTGTTACCCTAAAAAAAATACATCCTGTTACTTTAAAACATGTTATACAGCACAGTGCTTGTGCTGTGTAATTTGGCCCACTCTATCAAGTGAAGTACCTGGCTGATCCTGCCTGGTTCTTTCTTCCCCCCTGTAAACTGTCCACAGTTTATCATGGCTGTTGACAATAGGATAAAAACACTCACATGGTTCAAGTGTCCAGCCCGACACTAGGGAATCAGTGCTTAGTATTGTTGCCGATTGTCTCCGGCTGCTAATCAATAACGCAAGCTGCGAGTACGATCCTAGCTTGCCCTGTGAGATAGCGCCCTTGCCCTCCTACGCGTTTCGTCATGCGAGGTCTTCCCAAAGCGGCCGTTTGGACACCATGGTCAGTTTATGTGCCTCCGTCATCCGCAGCTCTCCTGTCCTCCTCTGTCCTCTCCTCCCTCCATGCCTGTCTGCTTTGTGTCAAGTGCCCATCCCCTCCCTTCCTGCTGCTGAAATTACTTTTAATATGGTATATATTACTCCTCTTTGTTTCCTAATGATATGTGCTCCTGTCTGTGTTTTATAAAAAATGACGGCTATACCTGATTTGAGAGTGCTGCTCACGTGACTGGCCAGCTCTCTCCTCCTCTTCTCCCAACTAATGTCAGCAGGGGAATATCGGCCCCACCTCCTGCAGCTGTCAGAAGGGGAAAAGAGGGAGCCGGCCAGTCATGTGAGTGCCGAGCAGCACTCTGAAATCAGCTGTAGCAGGCATTTTTTTTTATAAAACACAGAGACAGGAGCACATATCATTAGGATACAAAGAGTATTATATGAAGTTCTTACAGTGGGTTAACAACCATGGGCGTCCGCAGGTAGGGGCAAGGGGGGTCAAGTGCCCCCCCCTGGAATCAGGGATCGGATCTTAAATTCAGCACAGTTGTGTCTCTTTCAAGGTGCCGCACCCGGGTGCCACCCACCAGTGGGGTGACACCATTAAGGTGCTGTCAAGTGTAGTGTGACTTTGGGCTTTTTTCCCTGCTCAGTCCAGCAGAGAACTTGGCGGTGCTGTGACGGAAGAATGGCGAGCTGCGGGCTATCAGAGGTTTCCCCCGCTCGCCCCACCCATTCTTCTGTCAGGGAGAAGAGACGGCGGCTCTCACCAGGTTCCCCACCCAGCTTCCTGCCCTGCTCCGTTCCTTCCCTATTGGCCATAACTGAGGGCCAATCAAAGGCGACTAGGAGAGGCAAGCTTCATGGGACAGGTAGTCCCAAAAGATTGGCGGCTCCATTTTCCACAGGGAGGAGGCTACAGCTCGATCAAGAGAGAGATTGAGAGACTGCAGCCTGGAAAAAATCTGAGGGAGAGAGTGCTACAGGACGAGGAGTGTGCTGGGCGGAAGCCAGAGAGAGAGCCTGCCAGGGCCACAAAAGAGAGTCATGCTGTCCAGCACCACCAGAGAGAGAGCCACACTGGCCAGCACCACCAGAGAGAGAAAGACTGAGCCCCTACCAGGGTACAGACATGCTACACTACTAACCAGTGTCGCCCCCGGGGAACCCAGAGTGAACGATCGTCCAGTGATCACTGCTGTAGTTTTGCTGGGTCTGGTAAGAGAGCCTGTTGGCCATTACCCATTACTTATCCTAGGGACTGTAATACGTCTGCAGACTCTGACCATAATAATGTGATAATGACATTGTCGAAAAGGGGCGGTGCATGGGTGACCCTAAAATTATGCCCCCCCCTGAAAAAAGTTCTGCGGATGCCCATGTTAACAACCACTTTAAGCACAGAATTACCTTCAACAAGGATGTCACCGATATAGTTTTGACACTTGTGGATTTGTCTTTGGGCTATTTTTATGGACTATATTATTTTTTCTTTTGTTCACAAAATGTATTGAATGTTTCAGATTATTGCACTTATACTTTATATCATTATGTATTTGTGATTTTGCATACATGTTTATGAATTACTTTTTGCACAAATTTGCACTTTATTTAGGCACAGTTGGCACATTAGGATTTTGTTTAAGGGATATACTGATATTTTAGGTGATGTTTACATTATAGGACACATTATACATTAGATGTGAAAGTTTTATGTAGAGGGATTTAAGACCATTGCTTCTTTTCTTTGTTCTCTTATATGTTTTGGTTTTCCAAAACTAGAGAGGCTGTGGTCTGCTGTTTATAGCCTCATACACACGATCAGATTGTTGGCCGACTAAGTGCTAGACTTTTGTCCAAAAGGCACGTGCCGTAAACTTATCTTGCATACAAACGCTACACAATTGTCGGCCAATGAACATGAACGTAGTGACGTACTACAAGGAATTTCAGCTCTTGAACCTTGGCTGTGTGCATAAAAGCGGGCTGGGTATTCAGCCAGAAGCGCTTGAGATCTCCTATAATAAGAGATCAACAGGAGTCGGTAAGCGGCAGTGTGAAGATGGAAGGCAGATCTTTTCTCTCATCACCATTCCCGGGTGCATTGTGTGTTGTTTTCATAGTGAAGATCTACTATCAATAAGAGTGAACTGTTTACAATGTTCAATTTGATTAATCTCATATATGACATTAACTTTTGAAAGGTTGAATTATTTTAATTCACTGCATGAATTCATTTTATGGAAATATAGCACGACTTGACATTAGATTTTGTTGATGGATTGTACTAATGGTTGGATTTTAGGCAAACAGTCTGTCATCACACAATTCCCGGATGAAAATCCAATTGTGTGTACGAGGCTTTACTCTGACACAAAGAATATCTGTGTCTTAATTCCCATTTTCTTAGGCACTGGTGTTTTCTTCCATTTTCTTCCTATATATATATATATATATATATATATATATATATATATATATATATATATATATATATATATATATATCTAGGGAGGAATTCTCTGCCGCAATGTATGATTTCATGCGCAGAGTTTGGATTTGACTTAAGGCCATAGGTAACAGGGCCCCTTCAGTCTTCTTGTTCTGGGTCAATTCTTTACTTTGCCTTTTGGCTTTAGACACTCTGCTTGAGAAGGAGGTAGATGAGGATGATCTCAACTCTCCTTCTGAGGAATCGCATCAGGATAAGGTGCCTTTGGCTGAAATTTCATCCTAACCTAATGATATCATTGTTACCATTATTGATGCTGTACGCTTGTTTAGTGTAGCCTGGGTTGACTCACTCCAAGGTTTCCCACATGGGGTCCCTACAAGCCTGCTAAGACCTTTTCAGTCCATTCGCTCTTAGAGCCCATTAAGGTCATTATCCTAACCTGGAAAAAGCTGTTTGCTTCTCCAAAACATTTTGCTTAGCAATTTTCTGTCAAGGAGAGCTTCATACCTTAATGTATGCCTGCATGAGGATGTTGGGTCTGATCATAACTTGCTTCTAAGCAGTGCAGCATGCCCAGTTTTATTCACTGTTGCTACTCAACATTCTGGCAACTTGGGACAAACAGACTCTGTCCTTGGGCCGCCCATGTGTGGTAGATTTTCAACCTGGCACTGGAGTGAGAGAAACCTTTTCCCCCAAAGATGTGGAAATTTCTCATGACAGATGTCAGCCTGTTGGGCTGAAGAGAACTCCTGGATGCCCTCTTTGTGCAGAAAGCTTGGCTGTCAGAGGACACTAAGCTTCTCATAAATATCGTGGAACTCAAGGAAATTCAATTGTCCCTTCATTACTGGACCCCGTCAGACAATGCAACGGCCATGGCCTATATCAACCATCAACTTCGTGTTCTGGTCCTGTCCGCTGTCCACATCCTAGGCATGGAAAATTGGCAGATGGATTTTCTGCGTTGTCAGTATCTGTATGCAGCAGAATGGGTTCTCTATCTAGAGGTGTTTTAAGCCCTTTGTCGCAGGTTGAAGATGCGGGGGGGGGGGGGGCTTTTGGTGCCCAGATTAAACATCAAACTAGACTGATTTGTTGCCAGGTTAAGGGACCTTAAACTCTTCATAATGGCTGACCTGGTGACTCAATGGATTCAGTTCCACTTGATCTTTGCCTTTCCACCCCTCCAGCTTCTCCCTTGTGTGCACTGCACAATCAATATAAAGGCATCCCAGTGATTCTCATCACACTTATCTGGCCCAGGAGAATATTGTATTCAGAAATACTCAGACTCTGTTTCGAACTGTGTGTTTTTTTTTTTTTTAAGATTATCCAGTCCACTATCCTGCTTATTAGTTGCTGGCTTTAATGGCATGGCTATGGAAGCCTAGGTCCTGAAGGACAGAAGATAAAAGGATTCTGTAATCTTTACTCTCTTGAAGGCTAGGAAATCAACTTATCTGAAAATATACCATCACACCTGGATAACTTGTTTTGCATGGTGTGAGGCTAGAAAGTTCCATCCCAGGGAGTACTTTGCATCCTGTCCCTTTTTCAGCCTGGTCTAGATGAGCGTTTGTCTTTGAGTACTATAAAGGGACAAATCTCAGCCCGGTTCATTATGTTTTAGAAACCGCTGGCCTCCTGTTCCTTAGTGTATGCTGTAACACCATTCTTAGATGAGAATAACAAGTCTTGGCTCCCTCAGTCTCCTGGGATTACTACATCAAACATCACAGGAGGCTGCTGGAGTAGGAGCACACAGTGACCAGTGGGTGGAGCTGGTGCACATCATGGGAGGCTGGCTACCGCAACCTGGAAGAAGCAGCCAGCTACCATTGACTGAGAAGGACCTGGAATTATTTTGGTATAATCATTTCAACAAACGCCTCTAAACATTTTACTCCTAAAGTGAAAAATGGTGGAAGTGGTTGAAAAACCAACATAGCGCATAGAGATTTGGGGCTTAAAGCTATCCTGTTTTTTACATTTTTTACAAATAAGTATTGGGTAGTGATGTTAGACACAACAATATTCATTTGGGTCTTTTTAGGCACGTATAAAGACACGTTCACATTTATATTTTTTTTAAAATGTTTTATTTGCTACATAATAAAATTGTGACAATGGTTCCAGCCATTGAGGCTGGTTTGGATCCTGGAGGGCTCCTGTATTATTACTTTTGTATTATCATAGGCATGTTATACTCTCCTGGGTAAGCACCTTGGCACCCTGCACGTTTCCAGGCGTCTTCTGGGTCCATAGGTTGGGACTACTTTTTAATACTACTAGGCTGTTAAATATTACTCCCCTGGCTCTATATAAAAGTACTGTAGCCTCCGAGAAAGAATTGTTTAAAATGCGGTGGGCATTGTCCACACACAAAAGCTATTTGAATCAAGTGTTGAATAAGAACTGATGTATAAAATAGTTATGTGAAAGTGTCTTTATACGTGCCTAAAAAGTCATACATGCCATTATGAATATTCCTGTGTGACCTCTCCTTGAGGGATGTTGGCACAGACTTAATGTCATAGTCTTTAACAATCATAAGCACTGCAAAGTTATTAAATATTTTATAAAATGTATATGATATTTTAAAAACATTTTTGTATGATAAAACAAAAATTTTATGAGAAATCACTCATGTGCTGTTTGGTACCATGAAAAATCCAATTTTTGAATATAAATCTCTTATTTTGTATTTATTATGAATGTAAGTACTGAAAGGAGAAAGATGAATACCCATATTCCCGGCATTTACATTGGCACTCCAAGAAACATTTTTTTTCTTATTTTACAAGAAATACAAATTTATTTTACAGCATCAAGACAGACAATGTTGTCTTTAACAATCATAAGCACTGCAAAGTTATCATGGGGTCTAAATACATGTGCGATAAGGACTTTTAACACACAATGTGAATTTTGTATATTAAAAATAGCTAAGATTTAGAAAATAATAGTTGTGAAGATTGTCTCTAATATGCATTTAAAAAATCTTAACCACAGTGCTATTGATGACCACTGGCTTTAGGGTACCTGCAAATCATCAGGCAGCACTAGTGGTACCAGGCATACCAGTACTATTAATTCAGTACTAGAATATCACAGCCATAAGTAGGTTTACCAAATTAAAGTGGTAGTAAATGCAGTATTATTGTTTTTACATATAGCTAAGTTTATAATAAGGCATACCTGTAGGTTAAATGAATATCTCCTAAACATGCACCGTTTAGGAGATATTCTAGAGAGCAACAGCCAGTGAGGTCACCGGTGCATGCACTCTGAAGGAACAGCATACTGTGCTGCTTCTTCAGAGCTCTGTGCAATGGCTGTGACTCCCGCTCTCGGCCATTCAAATGAACCCAGAAGGGAGACCGGGTGAAGTTGGAAGCCTCTGCAGCAGTGACAGCGCACCGCTGTAGGGCTTAGTTTCAAGGTAAGTCTTTCATAATGTGCTAGTATGCAATGCATACTAGCACATTATGCTTTTGCCTTGCAGGACTTTATTTTTTTATTTTTTTTAAACCTTTACGACCGCTTTAAGTATTGCAATGGTGTGTGGCAATGATGCCACCCTGCTCCTTAAAACAGTTATAAAATGTTTTGAAATGTATGCCCTAGAAATATTTTGCAGACATACTTCCGTTATACAATCATCACACAGCATAGAGGACAAAAGAGGACTTTATTAGTAATAAAAGGCTTGTAGGTATTTGTGCAAGATCTGTGATCATGTGCCTGACTTATTCGGGCTCACAATGATTGTATCTTTTATTTATGAGCAACATCAAAGGAAGCTGCTTCCTGTAAAATCAGCAGATTTTATATTTGTTGATTGAGGAATGTTGCTGACAGTGCCGTACCTAACCTATCTGTCACCCATGGAGGATTTCTTCTTAATTTCCTTTTTCTTTTACATCATAATTTTTTTTTACAAAAATTTATGAAATTAAATGAATAATATTAAAAGAGAAGTATGGGTCTTTATTTATTTTTTACTTACTTAGGTAGATGCAGCATCTGTCCCCAGTACCTCCTAACTGAGAATCGAGCGATCAAACATCACCGAGCAGAGAGCTGCAGCCTGTCAATCAGCAGCTCTCCTGCTCTGCTTCTCCACGCTCACTGGAGCGCTGAGCTGTGGAGGGGCGAGGAGCGGCCGGCTCAGTTTCTCAGTAGCTCGCTGAGAGGCTGAGATGGCTATCAGTCCAGGCACCTGTAACCCATAGGAGAAGCCCAGCCAAATGAGCTCAGGCTGGACTTGTCCTTTAATGACCAGCTGAGAAACTGAATATTTTATACATAATTATGCCAGTAAAAAAAAGGTCAATTTGAAACTGAGTGATTTAATAGGGGTGCAGGTAGTCTGCCAATGTGAAACACTGAGTTAATAGTGGTATGGTTTTATAACGACAGGTCGGCGGGGGGTTTAATTATAGTAATATTGTCCTCCAAACAGCAGTGAATTGACAATATGTTGGTAAAAGTGGCAGTCCTGATAGTAGTTGGACAAACTGTTAATTGTTACAATTATTGGGCATCCATAGTAGTAGATGGGCAACTGTTACAATATGCATGTAGCAAACAGGCAGTTGATACAATATGTGTACCACTTTACTAGTGAGTAGGAGCCTGGGAGAGATTTCCTTCCTCTGCATCGTTCTTTATTAGGAGTCTGCACCCAGTAGGCACACTACCTATATTTGTGTGCTTCTGCAACATGACCTGCAGCTTTGCAGGGACCACCTCCGACAACCTCCACATCTGTCTCCTCCTGGTTGTGGATCTTCTGTTCCACCAGAAGTATGGGTTTCCCCAAAGTGCCATTCTTGTATTTGCACCACAAACAAAAGCTGGAAGCAAAGTACCAAATCATCATTTAAGAGCATGTTTCTTGATGTGTAATTAGCAAATATATACATTATCTCACAAAAGTGAGTACACCCCTTACATGTTTGTAAATATTTTATTATATCTTTTCATGTGACAACACTGAACACATGACACTTTGCTACAATGTAAAGTAGTGAGTGTACAGCATGTCTAACAGTCTAAATTTGCTTGCCCCTCAAAATAACTCATCACACAGCCATTAATGTCTAAACCACTGGCAACAAAAGTGAGTACACCCCCTAAGTGAAAAGGTCCAAATTGGGCCCAAAATGTCAATATTTTGTGTGTTCACCATTATTTTCCAGCACTACCTTAACTCTCTTGGGCATGGAGTTTACCAGAGCTTCACAGGTTGCCACTGGAGTCCTCTTCCACTCCTCTATGATGACATCACGTAGCTGGTGGATGTTGGAAACCTTGCGCTCCTCCACCTTCTGTTTGAGGATGCCCCACAGATGCTCAATAGGGTTTAGGTCTGGAGACATGCTTGGCTAGTCTATCACCTTTACCCTCAGCTTCTTTAGCAAGGCAGTGGTCGTCTTGGAGGTGTTTGGGGTTGTGATCATTTTGGAATACTGCCCTGCCATCCAGTCTCCGAAGGGAGGGGATCATGCTCTGCTTCAGTATGTCACAATACATGTTGGTATTCATGGTTCCCTCAATGAACTGTAGCTCCCCAGTGGCGATTGCACTCATGCAGCCCCAGACCATGACACTCCCACCGCCATGCTTGACTGTAGGCAAAACATACTTGTCTTTGTACTCCTCACCTGGTTGCCGCCACACGCTTGACACCACCTGAACCAAATAAATTCATCTTGCTCTCATCAGACCACAGCACATGGTTCCAGTAATCCATGCCCTTAGTCTGCAGCAAACTGCAGAATTTCTTGTGCATCATCTTTAGAAGAGGCTTCCTTCTGGGACGACAGCCATGCAGACCAATTTGATGCAGTGTATGGTCTGAGCACTGACAGGCTGACCCCCCACCCCTTCATCCAATGCAGCAATACTGGCAGCACTCATACCTCTATTTCCCAAAGGCAACCTTTGGATATGATGCTGAGCATGTGCACTCAACTCCTTTGGTCGAACCATGACGAGGCATGTTCTGAGTGGAACCTGTCCTGTTAAACCGCTGTATGGTCTTGGCCACCATGCTTCGGCTCACTTTCAGGGTCTTGGCAAACTTCTTATAGCCTAGGGCATCTTTATGTACAGCAGTAAAAAAAAATTTCAGATCCTCAGAGAGTTCTTTGCCATGAGGTGCCAAGTTGAACTTCCAGTGACCAGTATGAGAGAGTGAGAGCGAGAACACCAAATTTAACACACCTGCTCCCCAATCACACCTGAGACCTTGTAACACTAAGAAGTCATATGACACCGGGGGAGGGAAAATGGCTAATTGGGCCCTATTTGGACATTTTCACTTAGGGGTGGACTCACTTTAGTTGCCAGCGGTTTAGACATTAATGGCTGTGTGTTGAGTTACTTTGAGGGGACAGCAAATTTACACTGTTACACAAGCTGTACACTCACTACTTTACATTGTGACAAAGTGTAATTTCTTCAGTGTTGTCACATGAAAATATATAATAAAATATTTACAAAAATGTGAGGGGTTTACTCACTTTTGTGAGGCACTATAAGTGCCTACCTTATGTATGGACGTGATAATAGAATTTTGTAGTGTATTACTCATCATTAGAAGCTGGAAAGATCAAAGCTGACATAATACATTTAAATGGATAATTTAATACACAGAAGCTCCAAGTTTTCAGGACACTTTTTTTTTTTTTTTTTTTATCAAGTTATATTACAGGCTTGCAGTTTTTCATTTACTTAGCAAATCAGCAGTAATTATTCAACTTTATTATTTTCTACCAAATTTACTATAACAGAAAAAGAACATTGTGTTGAATATACTGTCAGTATTGGGGCCAGTTGACACTTGAACGCAGTGTGCGTTCCTGTGTGACTCATTTGAATGGGCTGAAATCACACTGGATTAAACTAAAAAGAGTGCACTACTTTTCAAAAACACCTCGCTATGCGATCCAGTGCAGGCAAACACACTACATTTGTAATCTGTGTTTGGAGTGTCATTTGGTATATTTTGACCCACGCATCAGATCGCACACCCAGTGCATATTAACCACTTCCCGCCCGGTCAATAGTAAATTGACGTCCGGGAAGTGGCTTCGTTATCCTGACTGGGCGTCATATGACGTCCTTCAGGATAACAGCCGCCGCGCGCCCGTGGGGGCGCGCATCGCGGCGATCGGTGGAGCGGTGTGTCAGTCTGACACACCGCTACACTGATCTCGGTAAAGAGCCTCCGGCGGAGGCTCTTTACCACGTGATCAGCCGTGTCCAATCACGGCTGATCACGATGTACACAGGAAGAGCCGTTGATCGGCTTTTCCTCACTCGCGTCTGACAGACGCGAGTAGAGGGGAGCCGATCGGCGGCTCTCCTGACAGGGGGGGTCTGCGCTGATTGTTTATCAGCGCAGCCCCCCCTCAGATGCCCACACTAGACCACCAGGGAAGCCCCCAGGACCACCAGGGAAGCCCCCAGCATGTGGATGGCCAGGTACATCCCCCATGGCCATCCACATGTTAAAAAAAAAAAAATCAAAAATATGCCAATCAGTGCCCACAGATGGGCACTGATTGGCACATCATATTAATAAAAAAAAAAGTAAAAAAAAAAAGGATTCCCAGCAATGCCACCCATAAGTGTTATCAGTGCCACTCATCAGCGTCCATCAGTGCCCATCCGTGCCCACCCATGCCCACCTATCAGTGCCCATCCATGCCACCTATCAGTGCCCATGCATGCCACCTATCAGTGCCCATCCATGCCACCTATCAGTGCCACCTATATGTGTGCATCAGTGCCACCCATAAGTACCCGTCAGTGCCGCCTATGAGTGCCCATCAGTGCCACCTGAGTGCCCATCAGTGCCGCATACCAGTGCCACCTATCAATGCCCATCAGTGCCACCTATCAGTGCCATCAGTGCTGCCTATCAGTGCCCATCATCAGTGCCACCTCATCGGTGCCCCCTAATTGGTGCCACCTCATCGGTGCCCATCAGTGCCGCCTTATCAGTGCCCATTAGTGCCGCCTTATCAGTGCCCGTCATTGAAGAAGAAAACGCACTTATTTACAAAAAAAATTAACAGTGACAAAGAAAAACTTGTTTTTTTGCAAAATTTTCGGTCTTTTTTTGTTTGTTGCGCAAAAAATAAAAATCGCAGAGGTGATCAAATACCACCAAAAGAAAGCTCTATTTGTTGGAACAAAATGATAAAAAATTTGTTTGGGTACAGTGTAGCATGACCGCGCAATTGTCATTCAAAATGCGACATCGCTGAAAGCTGAAAATTGGCTTGGGCGGGAAGGTGTCTAAGTGTCTGGTATTGAAGTGGTTAAACGCAGTGCTGGAAACACGCATGGAACGTGGGTTTCCCGCGCCACGTTCTGGTGTGAATGAGCATGGTGTTATTGAATTTTTTTTTTGCATTTTGGCATATACAGTTTAGTCCTATATTTAGTATTATGGATTTTCTTTTTAATAAACTTTATTAACCCTTTTTAGAACCAACAGGCACAGAATCAGCACCAGCAACAAACAGCAAACCAACAGCAGACAACTGCTCAGCAGCAGCAGGTGCAGCAACAGAACAGCAGTCAGACCAATGGTACAGCAGGAGGGGCAACAGGGGCAACACTTCAGCATAGCCAGGATTCCAGTCTTAACACAGGACCTGCAAACAAGAAACCACGCATTGGGCCTTCAGCGGCTAACTCTGGTGGACCCTCTATGATGCCTTCTGACTATCAGGTACATTTTTATTCTCATGACTTATCAGTAGTCCAATATGTCATTGAGGTTAATCAGTGATATGTATGTTGCCCTGCCATGTTTATATAAAAAGGCTGAGCTAGCTCAACCAATAAGAAATCAGTAGAAAGTCTGCCCGTTGAATACATTGACATATGGAGTTAGTTTCTGACCACAATTTGTAGAATAAAGTCTCACATCAAAAGTATATTATATTGCAGCTTACCAATCTTTAGATGTGGTGTCGGCCTTAGTTTTATATTTTTCAGGTAGCAAAATCCTATCAGTAACACACTTTCTAGAGTGGCAAAATACACTCACTGCACTGTCTGTGAAGGAGCAACCTTGTAATTAAACTCTGTTCTCCTGATTTGGACTACAAATTCCTCCAATTTTCACCATTTCCCTTACATAGGGAGGGGGCTTTTGTAGTTCACAGAAGATGGCTTTGGAAATCTGATAACATTGTATGAGCTATTTGTTCAGTGCACAGGGAGTTAGATGGCAAAATCAACAGGTATTTTTCTGTTCCTAAAGGACATGTACTAAGCCTGAAAAAAAAAAAGTAAAAGTAACCCCTTCATAACAATGTTAAAACAAATTCTAACACCTGCACAGTTTTACAACTATGACATGTGTTCTTAAAACTTTACAAATCACCACAACTACATAGTGTATCGAGATAGATTGTACCTTGTTTTTCTCAGGACAAATCAGGCTTTTATTTGGTGGTAAATTGTAATAAATAGCTCCTTTTTAAAATGTTGCATATTTCTTGCTATTACCATAACCTACCAGCAAAGAAAAAGCTAAAATGAATTCTCGCAGTCCCGTTGATAGTCCAGCGATACCACGTATATGTATGTTATTTGTTGTTCGTACCCGTAGTAGGGCTCAGAAACAATAGTGTGCATTCTGTTTTTTTTTTTTATCCTACCTAAAACATACTGACACTGATACTAAATCAAATACTAAATTAAAAAAAATATATATATTTTTTAATTCTGCCTAAAATACACTGACCCTGACCTTTGGCCACAACCATTAAAGAAGTTGTAAAGGCAGAAGGTTTTTTATCTTAATGCATTAAGATAAAAAACATTTCGTGTGTAGCAGCCACTCCACGACCCCCCTAATTACTTACCTGAGCCCCATCTCTCTCCAGCAATGTCCACGAATGTCTAAGCTGTCCAGGAAACTCCTCCTGATTAGCTGAGACACAGCAGCGGCGCCATTGGCTCCCAGGGCTGTCAGTCAGCCAATCAGGGGAGGGAGGGGTGGGGATAGGTCAGGGCTCCATGTCTGAATAGAAGCTGCTGACTGTGGGGGCACTCGATAGGAGGGAGGGGCCAGGAGCTGCAAAGCGCGACCTGAGAAGAGGAGGAACAGGGCTGCTCTGTGCACAGAGGAGGTAAGTATAACATGTTTGTTGTTTTTATTTTATTTTAAAAAGAAGACTTTATAATCATTTTAACATTGGCTTTGACCCTGATCTTGACCCTAATTCTAACTCTGCCAACTAACCTAGACCAAATCCTGATCTACTTATTTGTTATTTAATTTTTTTAAATAATTTTTTAAATGAACAAAGCATATACTTCTATAGTGTGTACTTGCTTCAGTTCAAAGTACCTAGTGTGGTTCCTATCGGCTCTGTCCTCCCTCTGCTATCTGCACGAGTCACTTCTGACCTTCTAACAGGTTTTGCTGACACCAAAGAAACCCAGGGGACAGTGCCGAACCCCACTCCCCTACATCTTCCCCACAGCACACAGAAGATGATTGACAGCCTCAGCTGTGCATTTTCCCTTTTAGTCTGTGTAAAGGGGGTATGTCCATTCCCTTCACTCAGGTCTCAGATTACACTGAGCTCCATGCTGCATGTTGTGCACTTTGTGACATCAGATCCCCCCTCCCCGCTTTCTGGAGCTGAGAAATGCTGTGTAAAATCTGTGCTTTAGGATGCTGCAGAAAAGGGTGGCAAAGTGGTGTAGTGGTTAGCACTCTCACCTAGCAGTAAGAAGGGTCGCTGGTTCGAATCCCAACCACAACACTTCCTGCCTGGAGTTTGCATGTTCTCCCTGTGCCTGCGTGTGTTTCCTCCGGGTACTCCGGTTTCCTCCCACAATCCAAAGACATGCAGGTAGGTTAATTGGCTTCTGTCCAAAAATTGGCCCTAGTATATGAATGGGGACCTTGGATTGTGGGCTCCTTGAGGGTAGGGACTGATGTGAGTGTGCAATGTACAGGGATGGGGACAATTGTAGACACTCGCTCAGGTTGAACTGGATGGACTGATGTCTTTATTCAACCTTACTAACTATGAGAACTATGAACTATGACTATGAGAAAAGAGAGGGTTACAGGTAAAGGCATAGCCTTTGGTGTGACCCAGTCTCTGGAGAATTGCGCAGTGTGTAAGTCCCTGTCTATGATAAATCTAACTTGGAATATGACATTTGGGCGATGAGTTCTGCAAGTAGTGCTTTCCAGATTTTTGTGTACTATGTTAGCCATAAAGCTCTCTCCAGTTTACAGCTGTGCAGTTTTGGCAGTCTCTGGTTTGATATACCGGTTATTAACAATCAAAAATTGTGGGCAGTGCTCACCACCTCTTTACATAAAAAAATATATCTGTGAAAACTGTGAATTACAAATCAATATCTCCTAACATATACAAATGTTCAAAATAAAGCAAGTTACTAATAGCAACAGTCATTAAATAGTGTCCGATTTTGATTGAATTATCAAATTTCATCATCCATAAAACACAATGCAAAATAATTTTGGGAAATTTCACCATCACCTTCATGTTAACAGTCCACCAAAATTTCCAAAATGAAACAATCAGTGAAACAACCATTACCATTATCCCACTGCTGCTCTTGACTTGAAGCACTTTACAGGTTATGAGTTTAGAGATAACCCTGAATAATGGCCCTAGAAATGTGTGGCCTTCAACAACTTAGTCACCAGTTAGTACACAAGGCCTTGCCTTATTTTGAGCCCAGGTATTTGTCTGCTAAGCAGTGCAATATGTCTTTTAAAGCAGAAGTAAAGTTCCACTGTTGCTCATTGTGAGCAGGCAGGCTCTTTATTGCAGAAGAGACGTGCAATGTCACTACAATATAATGCACCTACCTGCTTGCCCTCAGCGCTGGCCCGCATTCTGTGTGTTGGGATAAATAGCTCTTGTACATGTGCAGGAGTGATGTCATCCCGTTCGAACTAATGAAGTCAGTGGAAGACCAGCACACAGGAAAAGATGCTGGTGCTGGCAAGGGACCGGAACTATTGGAGCAAAGGTAAGTAAAGCTCCGATTAGTTCTGCTTTAAAAGACACACAGAGGACAGACCTGCTGCAACAGATGACCTCAGTCTACGCCTCCATCCTTGCTAGATTTATTAGTAGCCCTAGAAGGAAGGTCTGGGGTGCAACATTTGTATCTGCACTGTTTCCCACTACATTGTAAAGTATTGTTTATGGACCCTTCATTGGATGTTCTCTACTTGAACAGTGTAGGTCCTGCGCACAAATGCACCTCTTTTCTTCCTCTAAAGAAGTATCCATCTTCTTCTCCAGCGGGAGGGGCCGAGATCCCCCCTCTGATGTCAGCCAGGAGGTCACGTGATCGCTGTGCTGGCCACTCAGCCCCTCCCGCTGTAGCCCTTAGATGGGGGAGGAGAGCACTAGGAGTCATGTGACTGGCCTGAAGATCTCTAAAAATGGTATTTAGAGGCTTGTTTTCCACAAATATGTACACTGGGTGTTAATGCTGCATAAAAGAGGGGGTGGCAGTGAACTTTTTTAGGATTTAATTTAGAACTAATAGCGGCAGGAGGGGGGGGGTGTTGGGGGCGGTTGACGGCTCACAGGCACAGAGCTGACAGGCAGGTAGGGAGGGGGGAGAGGACAGAGGAGAGCTGTGGATGACGGAGGCACGTAAACTGACCACAGTGTTAGGGCTCAGCAGCCATGATAGACCGGGGTCAGTTTACAGGGGGAGGGCAGAACCAGGCAGGAGGATCAGCCAGGTAATTCAGGTGATACAGGGGGCCAAATTACACAGCACAAGCACTGTGCTGTATAACATGCTTCAACCACTTTTTTTTTCTTTTTTTTTTTTTTGGGGGGGTTACAAACACATTAATTACTCATGTCCTGCCCTGGTAGGGCACTCTGTTCTCCGGCAGCAGAATTCCCTATGGCAGTGTAATTGGATAGGTTGTGGTGTAGCTACCACAATCCCTGAAACACCTTTGGGTGTGAGTTAGAAGGACTCCTTCTCATCCTTCATATTATGAATCACCTTCTCTCTGCAAAAAGGTTTAGGTTGTTCTACTAAAATCTTTGTCTCTTTACTGGTTTGTCTTTTTGGTTAGGACATTTCTTATTTTTCCAACCTTCCTTTTCCTGAGGTCAAAGGTTAGGTATGCTACGCTTTGGCTTTTCCCCTAGTACACACTCTTTTTAATGACTACTATTTTATAATAGTGAAGGAAATTAAAATTGTGAGCTTTCTGTTATTTTGATAAAGATGGCGATAAATCTGTGTGTGTGTGTGATACCGTAGGATATGTGAACATTTCCTTCCTGCTACTTGCCAAGGACAAAGCAAATAGCGTATAAAAGGCAGTGTGGTTTTCATATCTGACACCTTGTTATCAGCCTTTCTGTGATCTTGCCTGAATGCCTTTCCATTCTTTACTGTCAGATAGGTAGACTTGGCAGAACTGTGACACATTTTTTCCATGTAATACAAAGCCACTCCTGCTCACCTGCAACAAAAATAGATATTACCGAAACTTTATCACGTTTCAAGTTATACGGTGGTTGTTGTTTGAATTAGTACTGTATTTCTACATGAGAAGTCTTTTTTACAGCCTCCATAAACTGCTGTAAATAAGATGCATTTATATGTTTCTTTTATTGATTTGTTTACTTATAATAGTTACAACAAAATCATGTTGCACATTAATGTCTGCTTTTCAAAATTAGAACATTTGGAAATGATTACACTTTATGCAGCTTTAAAGTGACAAGTACTGTAGCTGCTGACTTAAAAAAAATAAAAATAAACGTACCTGTCCAGAGATTCAGCTCTGTCCTCCTTTGGTCGGTTCCTTGCTGGTCTTTGGGTCTCCGGTGCCAGCACGTTTACTGTGGGAAGGCAGCTGTGACTCCTTGTGGCTTCACAACTGGCTCCCCTCTGCACATGCGCGAGCCACGCTACATTCTTTGAATGGTCTCACAGCCTGCGCGATCGCGTACACGAGTGCCAGCACGGGGATTTGTATGTGTAAACAAACAATTCCCTGTTCTGTCAGGGGAGGGGAGACATATTGTTGTTCTTACTAAGTACTTTTTTTTTACCAAAAATATGTAGAAGAATACATATTGTCCTAAACTGATGAAGAAATTTGTTTTCTAAAAAAAATTGGGGGATATTTATTATAGCAAAAAGTACATTTCAATTTGCCGCTTTTTTTTGTTTATAACGCCAAAAATAAAAACCGCAGAGGTGATCAAATACCACCAAAAGAAAGCTCTATTTGTGGGGAAAAAAGGACACACATTTTGTTTGGGTACAGCTTTGCATGACCACGCAATTGTCAGTTAAAGCGACGCCGTGCCAAATTGTAAAAAGTGCTCTGGTCAGAAAGAGGGTAAAATCGTCTGGGGCTGAAGTGGTTAAGACATGTGTAACAGAAAAATTAAACAGCAAACTCTGTATACACCCATAAACAGCTCCTACAACAAGGTGAGCATTTTCCTCAATAGTCACAAAAATTTGTAAATATGAACTATGATAAACACTCAGGACCAAAGTATGAGAAAAGAGACATAGTCCAACGCGTTTCGCATGCTAGCTTCCTCAGGGGTTTTCGTTGACAGAGAATTTGCTGCAATAGAGTTGATTCAGTAAGTAGTAGTTCTGGGAAAACCTCAAAAGAGGCGTTACATGTTCCCACCAGTGCACTGCAGAAGAGGTCAAATGTCTGTCTCAATCAAGTAGGACTGATACCAGCCCAAAAAAGCTGTCCCACACAGCAGAAATCCCATACACAGGAATTGGAGATTCCAAGCTAAATTGATAAAAGTTCTACCACGCTGCACTGGTAGAAATCTCCACAGAATAGCCACAAACAACTGCAAAGGTAACAAGCAGCTTCCAAATGCTGATATGGTCACAATGTTAAATCTTCAATCATGACAGAAAACATCAAAAAGCCAACCGCAAAAAAAGGCTCCCTTGCTGGTGTCACAATAACAGCAACATTCCCTATGGAAAGCAATCTCCAAATGAGGATCCACCTTAATTACATGACATACTAATGTCATTATGACAGTATGGTTTTAATTAGACATAAATGTACAGTGTTTAGCTTTACACTTCCCAGAGTTCCAAGTAACATTACCTTAAAGCTGAACTCTAGTTGTTGAGTGCCAGTTGGGGACAGTGCTTCAACATGGAGAAGGTAAGTATAACATGGCAATCCTTTTTCTTGCTTGTGCATTGAGGGGCACAGGAATAGAATTTATAGACAGCTAGATTATACAGCCACCTACAAGAGAAATGCTGGTAACAAAAACACATTGGTCAGCACTGGTAAACTTCGCCCACAACCATCAGCATGACTCCAGACCTAACCCAATTGAGCATCCAATTTGGACATTTTCACTTAATGGCTGTGTGTTGAGTTATTTTGAGGGGACAGGAAATTTACACTGTTAGACAAGCTGTTCACTACTTTACATTGTAGCAAAGTGTAATTTCTTCAGTGTTATTACATGAAAATATATAATACAATATTTACACAAATGTGAGGGGTGTACTCACTTTTGGGAGATACTGTAACTGGAGAGACTTCAAGGATTCATATAGCCAACATGAATCTACCAGCAGCTGTTGATAGTAGAAAAACCTTCCAAAAAAAACTTTTAAATGAACAAAGAACAGCAGAGCTGAAGAAAACATGTTCACTGTCCTAAAAACACTAGCAAAGAAAGTTATTTGCTAGTGTTTTTAGGACAGTGAACATGTTTTCTTCAGCTCTGCTGTTCTTTGTTCATTTAGAAGATTTTTTTTGGAAGGTTTTTCTACTATCAACAGCTGCTGGTAGATTCATGTTGGCTATATGAATCCTTGAAGTCTCTCCAGTTACAGTATCTCCCAAAAGTGAGTACACCCCTCACATTTTTGTAAATATTTTATTATATATTTTCATGTAATAACACTGAAGAAATTACACTTTGCTACAATGTAAAGTAGTACGTGTACAGCTTGTATAACAGTGTAAATTTGCTGTCCCCTCAAAATAACTCAACACACAGCCATTAAGTGAAAATGTCCAAATTGGATGCTCAATGGGGTTAGGTCTGGAGTCATACTTGGCCAGTCCATCACCTTTACCCTCAGCTTCTTTAGCAGTGGTCGTCTTGAAGGTGTGTTTGGGGTCGTTATCACGTTGGAATACTGCCCTGGGGCCCAGTCAGGGAGGGGATCATGCTCTCCTTCAGTATGTGACAGTACATGTTGCCTTTCTAAAGAAAAAAAGGTGATGGACTGGCCAAGCATGTGTGGGGCATCCTCAAAGGGAAGGTGGAGGAGTGCAAGGTCTCTAACATCCACCAGCTCTGTGATGTTGTCATGGAGGAGTGGAAGAGGACTCCAGTGGCAACCTGTGAAGCTCTGGTGAACCCCATGCCAAAGAGGGTTAAGGCAGTGCTGGAAAATAATGGTGTCCACACGAAATATTGACACTCTGGGCCCAATTTGCACATTTTCACTTAATGGCTGTGTGTTGAGTTATTTTGAGGGAACAGCAAATTTACACTGTTATACAAGCTGTACACTCACTACTTTACATTGTAGCAAAGTGTAATTTCTTCAGTGTTATTACATGAAAAGATATAATAAAATATTTACAAAAATGTGAGGGGTGTACTCACTTTTGGGAGATACTGTAACAGGAGAGACTTCCAGCATGGTGAACTCCATGCCCAAGAGGGTTAAGGCAGTGCTGGAAAATAATGGTGGCCACACAAAATATTGACTCTTTGGGCAATTTGGACATTTTCACTTAGGAGTGTTGCCAGCGGTTTAGACATTAATGGCTTCCTGATGAAGCACGAGTGATGCGAAACACGTAGAGGCTAGTAAGCAGCTCTAATGTCATATCCTGTCCCTAACCCACACGAAACCGAGGCTTGCACCGGGCGGCGGTTCCTGGAGACGGAACATCGAGCAGAGACGCCGCTCGGAAAGCTGGATAGACTTGTGCTGGTCTATAGGCACTATATCATGTGAGTGCACATTTGCTACATATGTTTTATAGAAAAATATGTTATACAAGCTGTACACTCACTACTTTACATTTTAGCAAAGTGTCATTTCTTCAGTGTTGTCATATGAAAAGATATAATAAAATATTTACAAAAATGCGAGGGGTGTACTCACTTTTGTGAGATACGGTAGCTAAGATTTAGTGTTAAATTAATGCTAGATAGACTAAACCCTAGAAACCTCTCAATTCAGACTACGAGCCCAGGTTTTCCCAGGTTTACCCTGGTGATTACTCTGTGCTTCTGCTGCTGTCAGTCAAATCCTGTGAACAGAGGGAGGGGCAGAGCCATTTTGTGTGTGTCTATAGAGGCACACAACCTGTCTTGGAAGCACACCTGCATGTGTGACCCCATAGCACACAGCTTGCTATGGGGGCGCACTGGGAGAGCGCTGGTGGAGGACCTCAGAAGAAGAGGTAAGGGGCCACTCTGTGCAATATCATTGCTTAGAGCAGGTAACTATAACATATTTAAGTAAAAAAAAAAACTTTAGAACCACTTTAAATTGCTATAACCTGTTTTTATTGAAGGAGTCAATGTACATTTTATATTGCACTATGCCTCAGTGGTAAGACACTGTCTGGGGAATTCATAGAATATCTACAACAAATGTTGGTGCTTGTCACAACTTTATGTACCTGTTGGAAACAGGATGCACGGAGTGTAAAGGTGCACTGAGCCTGGAGTTTTATAGCTGAGCCTGATGGGGTTTCAAAGACACTAGTTCCCCATCAGGTCCACTCCCTGTGTGATTGACGGTAGGCATTGAATGAATCAATAGCCTTAGCCAGCGTCACTGGTTGCTAGGAGCCTGTTAGTTAAGAAAGCCAACAGCATCCTTGACAACTAGTGGCTGGTGGGGGAGGGAATAGCATCTGCAAACAAGCTGATCTGCTACTCTGTATACAGTGCAGCCAGATTACCTGCTACAGTGCGTACAGTGCAGCCATATCTCCACTTTTACAAATAATAGGATGCAACTAAATCTGTCATATGTTTCAGAAAAGCTACAGGCCTCCTCATAGCTTTTTGTATTGTCATACATCTGGGCAGTGGGCATTAGTTTTCATCCCTAAACTTTGGCCTGTTTTGTTTAGTCCTTCACTTTTATCTGGTGAACAGAAGTGGGGTCGCTCTGCGCATGCAAGGGCATTACAGTCACACTTGACACTTGTGTTAGGCGGGCTACTTATGGTCTGGTTCAACTGTCTGCTGGGGACCATGCCTGACCAATGAGTCATTAACGTCCTCTTTACCCCCTCCTCTACTAAATTCAACTAAAAAAAATTGAGTTCTCTGGTTCAGATCAGATCTGGTTCCCCCTGCTGATCTGTTTCAGATGTGGACACAATGCCCTCTCTGAAAGAAGCATCATATAGATGGATTTTTTATTTCATCTAGGTTGCTGATGATGGCAAGGGAACCCATCTTCCTCAGTGGAAGAAGCTAAGCTCTCTCCCTCTCTGATTATTAGAAAACATTCCTTTTTATCTCCACTTTCTAGTAGAGCCCTTCCAAGCCAGTGTCCCATTCCAACCGCTTAGTCTGACACATCTGCCAAATCCTCTGCATACACGTGAGCCCCCATTTTCCAAGGTGGCAGGATGCTTGGGCAATTTGAATCTGACACTTGCATGCTGGAGGTGGTGTCCAAACAGGAGTTTTGCTTCCTGTCCCTGCCCTTTTTCTCATCCTCAACCTTCCTGTGTTGAGCCCTCTAGGTCTTCTAGATCAAGGTGTTGTTGCCTAGGTTCCTGTGGCAAAATGATTTCAGGGGTTTTTCTTCCAACTTGTTAATTGTTTCCATCCACAAAGGGGGCATTCTCCCAACCTTGGATCTCATGTTCTGATTGTCTTTGCTTAAATACAGAAATTCTGCATGGAATTCATCATTTCTCTCATCAGGGAGACTTTCTGACTCCTATGGATATCAAGGACGTGTACCTGCATGTCCCCATCTTTCCAGCACACCTATCTTTTTCTTTGATTACGTTTATTTACGGCTCAGGCAACATCGTATTTTTCATTTTTTTTTTACTCTACAGTGTGAAGTTTGTTTTTTAGTTGATGCTCTGATGTTCAGAATGGTAAAATCCACTTTTGCATTCGCTTACGCACTGAACGGTTATTGTTCTGCATGCTTGTATTCCCTGACTTTTGTTGTATCATCCACTTGATAAGTAATCCTGTTGTGTATCTAAGTCTGGAATACTGCTTGTGAATGTATATTTTCAATAAAACAAGTAACAAAAAAACAAAAAACTATGTTCTGCTGTGGGGTCCTTAAAGTGATACTAAAGTCTAATTTCTTTTTGTTAAAAATAACAAACATGTTATACTTACCTGCTCTGTGCAGTGGTTTTGCACAGAGCAGCCCAGTTCCTTCTCTCTCCTGTTGAGTGCCCCCACAGCAAGCAGTTTGCCATGGGGGCCCCTGAGTCAAACTGCAGCTCCCTGTGTCCATTCAGACACAGAGCTGCAGCCTGGCCTCTCCCTCTCTCTTTTCTCATTGGCTTACTGACTTTGACAGCAATGGGAGCCAATGGCGCTTCGCTGCTGTCTCTGTCAATGAGGAGGGCAGCCGAGACTCTCTTGCAACATCACTGGATCGAGATGGGCTCAGGTAAGTATTGGGGAGGCTGTGGGGGGCTGCTGCACACAGGCTTTTTTATCTTAATGCATAGATTAAGATAAGAAAAAAAACACCTGCTTTTACAACCACTTTAATCTACCAGCCAGTTGGCCTGACTTTCATCCTCTTGTCTGCGCCTTGTTTTTTTTTTTTACCAAAGTGTTAGCTTTACTGTTATCCCTGCTATGCTTTTATGACACTCCTACTGTTAAAACTGTCAGGGCAGATTTCTTTCAGAAAGCAGGGCCTTCACTGTTCAGAAGTTGCAGCGGTTTGGGTGAATCACAAACCTTCAGACACTGCTGTG
The DNA here is from genome assembly GCA_028564925.1 of Lithobates sylvaticus. Classification (NCBI taxonomy): domain Eukaryota; kingdom Metazoa; phylum Chordata; class Amphibia; order Anura; family Ranidae; genus Lithobates; species Lithobates sylvaticus. The sequence goes on from CM053028.1 coordinate 263,483,360, forward strand.
CTGAAACCATTTGAAGCTTCACTCTAGACCTCTACTTTAATGTTCATTCTTTCATCTTGAGACAAGTCAATCGGGTCCCTGGACAGATCAGATCAGATTTTTTTAGGCCTCAAGGAACGGGTTGCCCTTGGCCTGGTGGCACAGGAAGCTGGCTTTAGAAGCTGAGGATTCCTTTATTCCCATATTCTGAAAGATCTTCCTGTTGGACTCCAGCCTTTCTACCTAAATGGAAGAGTCCTGGCACAATGATGAGTATCCTGGAACTTTGAGTGATTGGGCTGTGTCTGCTGCATTGTAACATCCTGTTGGTCCAAGTTCAGTTGCCCAAAGCTATAGCAGTGGCATACATCAACCATCGGAGTGAACCAAAAGTCTCACATGACAAACAGATGTTTGGTTCCTGTCCTGGGCAAAATTTCCAAGTACTTATTTTTCCACCTAGACTAACATTTGGCAGATGGTTTCCTCAGCTGGTAGCACCTAGTATGGGGGAGTGGTCCCTACACCTGAAGGTATTCCATGTCCTGTGTCGCAGGTGGGGGATACCAAATGTGGACCTTTTGTCCTCCCAGGATTAAGGACAAACTGAAAAGGTTTGTTTCAAGTTACTTAGTGAAAGCAGTGGGTGCTTTGGTTGGAATCAGTACACCCTGATCTTTTCCTCTGAAGGGCATTCTGATCACCCTCTTTGCTGTGGACTGTTCCAGGTGGATGTGGTATGCTGTCCTAATAAAACTCCTGGCAGATGCCTCACCGGCTATGTCAGATTGTTAGTATATTTGGTCTCAAGGACTGTTTTGCCATCTTACTTTACAGTTGCTGGCTTTAATGGCATGGCTGTTGAAGCTTTGTTTTTTTTGTTTGTTAAGGGGAATCTTTGAATTTGTGTTTCCTATGATGGTAACAGCTAGAAAGGCTGCTTCCTGTAACCTTTATTATCAGACATGAAAGGTATACTTCATTTAGTGTGAGTCTCTGGGCTTCCACGGTAGGAGTTTCTCTGTGAGACAAAGTCTCTTTTCCTGCTGAAAATGTTTTTTTTCTTTTTTTTTCATGCTCTTGGTACTACTTCACTACAAAACTGAGGCTTGATGGTTGTGGGCAGGGTTATTCTGTGCTAGCCAATGGCTATTTTGTTGCCAGTGTCCATTTCTCCTGGAGGTGTCAGCATATCCCAACAATCTAATGCCTTGTACACACGGTCGGACATTCCGACCACAAAATCCGTCCGTGATTTTTTCCGAAAATGGTGTTGCATACACACGGTCTGACAAAGTTGTCGGAAAATCCGATTGTTCGGAATGTGGCGACGTTCGTTGTGTACGACATAACTACGTAGAGGCTAGTAGCCAATAGCTTTCGTCTCGTAATTTGATCTGAGCATGCGTGGCACTTTGTCCGTCGGAATTCTCTACAAACGATCGGAAAAAGTCTGATCTGATTTTTTTGTTGGAAAATTTTAGATCCTGCTCTCAAATTTCAAAATCCGATGGAAAAAGTGCGATAGAGCCCACACACGATCGGATTTTCCGACAACATAATCCGATCGGACTTTTTCCATCGGAATATCCGACCGTGTGTATACGGGGCATAAGAATTTGTGTGACCCTAAATGGACTCCAAGCAAAGAATTTTTCTGTGACTACGAAAATCCTTATTTTTAAGGATTAATAAGGTTGATAAGGGGGCATAAAAAATGAAATCCTTAGTTAAAATACAGCCATGAGAATTCTGCCATTAACTGCTCAGCGTCGATGAGTATTTATAGTAGCAAATAAACTGTGCAGACCACTATGTGCAGCATCAAGTGGTTCACTGATTTTACACTAAATACAATTGATCATATGAACTGAATACTGAGCAATAAGGTGATTGGGGAAGGGGAGTGCAAAACATTCATCACTGTAAAAGAGAAAGGGAGGTTAAAATAAAGCAATTTTAATAGCGCAAACATAAATGCACTTACAGAAATGAAGGTATCATAGGTATATCTGTCATAGGCATATGATACCTTTGTTTCTGTAAGTGCATTTATGTTTGAGCTATTAACTTTATAATATATTATATATATATATATATATATATATATATATATATATATATGTGTGTGTGTATATATATATATATATATATATATATATATATATATATATATATATATATATTGCACTTAGGTGCGCCTTCCTCCCTCTCTCTTTTACATTGCTCACAGAGTACCTTGGATACGCTCTGGAGATGGCCTGCACCTGATTTTTTCCTAAAGCATATATGGACAAATTCCAATCAAAACAAAAAAGACAATATCAAACTGAACTATATCACAGGTGTTCTCATTGTCATGCGCTGGGTAAACCCTTTCTTCAAAACATTCATTATTAATGTTCATTGCCATTTCATCTCCCAATTTAAAGTCTCTGCAAATGTATAAAAATAACACAACATCATTGTCATTTCGATAACAATACAACCTTTAGGCCTCTCAGGGCCACTGACTCCCCTCGACACGTTACTGGTGATCAGAAATAAATGCAAATCTGTCGATGCTGTGTACGTTTTCCTTGCTGCGCTGTTAATCAGCATGATGTAATGAAGTGAGTAGGCAGAGACAGTTTGTGAGGGCGTAATGTGTTTGCTTACTAATTGCTCTCCCTTTTCAAAGAAAGAAGCTTAAAATTAAAAGTCTTAATTGTTTATTTTTTATTTTTACTGCTCTAATTTCACATAATTTCCTGTTTTATGTGAGCCTGGTGTAAAATTTACACTGTTTGCAACTGTATTACTAAAACAGATTTTTTTTTTCCTTGTTTTCTTTCTTTAAGCACTCCACATCTCGTCTGGGTTACCAAAGCAATGTTCAGGGAACCTCTCAGCCCACCAATACCTTGGGCTACTCCACAACATCTCAGCAAAGTTCACAATACCATCAATCTCACAGGTACTAGGAAGGTCGGCTGTTAAACAAATACAGCACATTGCACAGGCTCCAGTTTAATGAAGCAAAGATCCTCACCTACAATTACCTAGGATGTTGAAAGAATACTATAGGGTCTTCAGAACTTCAACTGTGTTCAATGTCAAATGACATCATCAAGAGTTCGGAGAACCTCCATTAGTGATCTCCTTATACCTTCCTGTGTTTTTTTGCAGTCACGTTTCAAAAAATGTGATCTGATGCCAGCACTTACTTGTTTGTCCTTTTTAATTTTTTTTTTTTATATTTTTTTAAACAAAATATTCTTTGTGCAGCTTTTCCATGCCGTAGCATTGACAGTGAGCTATCGGGCTGCTGAATGGAACTTCATGTTGTATAAAATAATGCAAGATTTTGAGATGTGTATAGTTTTGTATTTGGAAAACCAAGACAAAGCAAAACGCAAATGCACCTTTTAAGCACTGTGTTCTGTTCACAGAACATTGCAGTTTTGCGTATTGGATGTCAAGAAAAGGAACGTTTGCTGTTCCAAATTTACTATCTTACTTTTATGTTTTTTAATTAACAGAAATATAAGAAAAATATCAATGAGCCTGCATCAGGAATGGTGATATGAATGCAGGACCCAACTCAGGAGTGGCTGAAGTAAATTAAACGGTAGTACAATTTATCTGTACAATTCAACCATTAACTTATTCATACAAAAATGTACATCTAATCTGCAGCTTAATGCATCGCTGGCTCTTTATTAACTCTAGCAAAAGGTAAACCTTGCAGTTGCTTCACCAGTGCATTTCTCAGTGAATTAACAAGTAGTCGCCATAATTGTGCAATATGTAAACTTCACTGAAAAAAAGGACAAAAAGGTACCAGCAGATTACTCCACTTCAGTTTATCTAAGCAGAATAGAGGTAGGGCCTGATAAGCAATCTAAATATACAGTCCATTTAATCTCTGTCTCCCAGTATGCATGACTAGAGTGGACAGGACTTTTGTCACAAACAATATAATTAGGGAGTGACTAGGGGTTTAATAAATTATTTTACGCAGAGTAGTGTTAGGGTTTCAGGAATCACAAGACATGACAAACAACAGAAAAAAAAGCCATCTGCAGTTATGTTCCTGTGTCAGTGCACAGTTTTGGTGACCATTTCTACTTTTATTATAGTAAGAAAAAACTTCACTTTTTTGCTAAATAAACACTAGCTAGACTGCTTCATTAAAAAATATTTTGCTTTGTGACATGTTGAAAATGGTTAGTCGCCATTCAGAAAGCAGCCAGAATAGAGCTTGTAGCCCAATTTGCATAAAGGACTTTAGTGACCCTCAAGCCCAAGAAGGGGTAACTGAAGTCTAGGATCCCACTGGTAGGTCTTCAAGTCAAATTACCAATATTGGTTTTAAAATGTACTTAAATGCCAAGAGAAAGACACATTCGCTGTGAGTTATGCACTTTGCATGACCTTCATGTAATGTGTAGTTCAGAATAGTCATTTGTTAGCAGTTTACTCCTTTACGTATTATAGGTTTCCTGTGTTACAATGAAATGCATGATTATAAGGGTGTACTAGCTACTTTTATTGGTTGAAGTGGTTTTCTAGGCTGAGCCAATATTAACACTGCAGCAAGCAGGTCTCTAGAAAATGTCGCATCCTTTGGTCTGAGACACTACAGGTCCCTCATGCATAAATGCTTCTGAGGTAAGACTTCTTCTGAGTACAAGTAAGTAACCAACAAGGTTCTCTTTTTTAAAGCTAATCACTTTGGCCAGACAAAGGGAGTAATTACTGCAGTGTGATACTGGCAGGGAGATTCTGTGCAAATCCTAACTGCACACGATCCAGTGCTGCAGTTGAGGGGCAGGCAGGGTGGGGCTGGTGAGTAGACAAAAACCTTATCTTTACACAATGGTGGTCTTCAGCTTCTGCCTGCATTGCACTACACAGGGGATATGAAGCCCCCAGGAAAAAAGCAGTGGTGATGCTTGAATTGACAGGAAGTACGTACCTTCTCATTCAGAAAAGGACAACTATTCTGTAGTCCTGTGGAACAAAGAAAGACCTACAGACAAAATTGACTGTGACCTGTAACCAGTAGTATGGAGCACTATTTCACAGATTTCTTGTGAGTTTAGTTTAAGTGCAGAGGGGTAAAAAAAAGAGCAAAATCATGTTTATTGCGAGCAAAAAGGACAGGTCTTACATCAGATACTTTAGTAGAAGGATCCTGTTTGCCTTTTACCTGAAAGATAAAACAGGTTCAAAATGTATCCACAACCTACAAACCTCAGCAGTGCTTCCTATAGACTGATATGCTGCTGTAAAATATAGAGATAGGATATTGTGCATCTAGTATACACATTTAACATAGGGATAGAGTACTCAATTATGTAATATATTCTGCCAGGATGGACACCCAAACTATTCATTGTTTACATTAGAGGTCGACCGATATGGGTTTTTCTCTGGCCGATGCCGAATAGCATCGCTAAAATGACAGTAAAGCACCGCTAAAACTAGCAGCGTTTTACCGTCAATGCCTGCCCGCTCCAGTGTGAAAGCAGCCTTAATTAATAAGTGATTCAGAAAAATTCTTACATTTTATTAAACAAAACAAAACCTCCAATCAGTTCACTTATATGTATAATTTAGATAATTAAAAAAAAATATATATATTAAATACACAAAAACAGGTAATCAAAATTAACTTTGACGAAAAAAATGGGCTAACTTTGCTGTTTTTTCGTTTTTTTTTTTTAATCATTAGTGTATTTTTTTCCCAAAAAATTGCGTTTGAATGACCGCTGCGCAAATACCGTGTGACATAAAATATTGCAACAACCGCTATTTTATTCCCTAGGGTCTCTGCTAAAAAAATATATATAATTTTTGGGGGTTCTAAGTGATTTTCTAGCAGAAAATACAGGATTTTTACTTGTAAGCAACAAGTGTCAGAAAAGATTTAGGCTTTAAATGGTTAAACTGGGAACTTCTCCACAGAGTTCATTGATGAGAAACATACATGTATTTTATTTTTTATCAGCAGCAGAATCGGGCGATTTCCTTCTAGTTATCTGAAACAAGATTATGCTTGCTTGCCAAGGCATTGATTAGAAGATTGAAAGAATGATTCTGTTGTCTTGTGATCTTTTACAACCTTTGGTTGTAATTTTTACACATATTTATTCCTCAATATTTATTGCGTATTACATATTTTTTTTTAAACTAATGAAACATTTACATTTATTTTAAAAATGCTCCTGCATTGTGTGATAGGCAAAGTATGTGTAAATGTATTCTGGACATACGTGTCTCTTAGTAACTTAAATATGGCATTTTACAACAGAGGGCTTTACCATTAAAATGTGTCTGAAGGAACTGTGTGTAATCCGTAACAAGCAATCTTCATTGTATAAATGTTGAGATCAAGGAAACATAGGACATCTGCAGTCTTCTGAAGCACAAATCATTGAGACCGAAGGCTACAAATGTAAAGTTGACAGAACAGGCCTGGCCACCTTCTGCTTCACATGTAAAACATACTTGGCAGTGCTTTCTGCACACATGAAACTGACGACTGTCGAGCCCGTTCAATATTCTTTAAATTTTTTATTTGTGGACTTTACACAATAGGTGCCCCTAATTCTTGGATCTTATTAGTAGGACTATTTGCCTATATGTTACAGCAATGTCCATTAAAATACATCAGCTTTAGGGAACTATGTCTAAATTTATGTCTATTCCAAGACAATCCTGTTAAGTCTGGTGGAGGCTATGTCTCCTGATCTACCCGTTTAAGCTGTGTGCCCACACACGCCTTTCTTTTACATTTTAGACTTGTATTGGAGAGCTTGATTAGCTTCTATGGGCAAAAACAACCTGTGGCTGCCAGCTGTAAATTGCCATTCACCCCAAAGTGCAGGCACATCCAGGTGCCTACAAGCCAGCTTTGATGTCCAGCAGAGTAAGCTGAGGTAGCGCTATAATGCAACTAGTGTCTGAGGTAGAAGGCTAGCCCACCCGCTTCATACTTTTGTTCTTGTTATTGGCTAGTGATGCCACCTGTTACATGGTCAGTAGTAAGGTGCAGAGAGCAGACAAGAGGCATTGAACACAGAAACCTGTCATTGGCTGCATTGTAGAGAAATATCATTTCAGGCATACATGAGTGCGCTATGTCAGTCATCAAAGCTGATCAACACCTGGTGCCAGCAGCTTAAGGTTAGAGATGACTTACATTTTCTTATTTGGGGCCAAAGTTTGATCAGAAAGTTTGGAGAGTTAGATATTTGAATTAAAGCTGAACAGCTTTATGGTGCAGTTTCTTTAAGAGATGCAGAGTATAAAGATCATTGTCAGTAAGAAAAAAAAAGCTCACATATTCCACCCCTCTATTTAACAAAGTTAAGGGGAATCTCCTTTAAGGTGTAGCATGATGCTGGTTCTTAAGCAGTTATGAAAGAGCATTGGTAATTTAATGCTAATCTGGTTCATTCAGGCTGGGTTCACACTTTTTACAGACATTGCATGTGATTCGCATTGCTGTGCAGATCACGTGCGATGTCTGTGTGATGCAGATTTAGCCATACAAACTGCATGGCTGAAATCGCATCGCATTTTACACCAAAATGGTGCAGGACCGATTTTTTTTTTGGTTGGCACTGGAATCGGATCGCATGGGTTCACACCCATGCGATCCAATTCCTGCACCATTTTACAGTTCGTACTGCGATCTGCGAATCGATTTGGGGGTGCCATTAACTTTACATTGACACCCCCCGCAGTTCACAGATGTCAGTGTGAACCAGTGTGCAATTGAGGTGCAATGCGGGAACCGGCATTGAATCGCAGGGTTTCCCGCATTGCACCAGTGTGAACCGGGACTGATGCTGCTAACTGTGTCAAGGCACTGTGATGCTTTTAACATCTTAATAATGACAGTTTTTGTTGTGCTACATGTAAAGTGTGTTATTCAGGGAATGGTTGAATTCTTGACAATCCCCTGTAAGGATCATTTTGATACACAACAGTTCCTTAGCACTGTCTAGCTGAATTTAGTTTAATTTTGGAGGTAAGGAACTTCAAGGTGTTTCACCTTTTGTTATAAGAATAGCAGTGATTTCCATTTTACTTGATAATACTGTAAAGCAGCGTAATAAATCCTCCATGACAGATTCTGCAAATACATCATTATAGCAAGTACATCTGTGTAAAGGTTTGTTTCATTTCCATGCTCCATATTGTAAACGTGTGTTCATTTTTTTTTTTTAATTGGCCAAACTTCAGGCAGATAAAACACCATGCAATGCAATTGTGTAATCGTTTAACATATTTTCAAATACAGCTTGTATCAATTCCTGCATTTTCTTTGCAATTTTGCCATTTTTTTAATCACCTGCATGACATCACTAACTGAGAAAAGGAGGGCCAGCTGTCATTCAGTTAGGCTTTAATGCTTGAGCTTTAATATTGAGCAGCGATGTCTGTCTGACATAGGGAACATGCTCACAGTCAGGAAAAAAAAAAAGTCACAGAGGTGATCTTATTACATGCACAGCTGCTCTGTAATTTTTGAATCAGCGCAGGAAGATGACATCACTGTCTTTCTTTACTGTAATATAGAAAGTGTTGTCACTTTCCAGAGTATGCAGTTTGGCAGGAGTGTGGTTCATAATAGTATTTAAAGTCTAAATACATTGGCAGGTAAAATAGTTCTCATCTATGTATTTAGCTATATGGATGGAATTTAAATAGAAAGTATACCGTATATACTCGAGTATAAGCCGAGATTTTTAGCCCTTTTTTTAGGGCTGAAAGTCCCCCCCCTCGGCTTATATTCGAGTCACCGCCGTCTGCCTACATGAACAGCGTGTCATGCAGACAGACGGCAGTTTTCAAAAGCCATGCCTCCTCGTCCGTGATAGGAGGAACACTAATTTTCCCAGCAGTAAGTCAGTGTGCAGTGTTCCGCCTATCACGGACGTCCTGTCATTCTCATCTCATGGACGAGGATGAGAGGACGTCCGTGATAGGCGGAACACTGCACACTGACTGCTGGGAAAACAGTGTTCCTCCTATCACGGACGAGGAGGAGGAGGAGGCGCGTTTTTTGTAATATTGCAATGGCGCCGTACACGCTGTGGGGGGACAGAGCGGGACTGCATCGGCTGCAAAGTTGGAAGCCAGATCGTACAGGGAGGGACACAGGACACAGGACCCAGGACCCATGACATGCAGATCGGTGCAGGTAGGCTGCAATGGGGACACAGGGGGGGTCTGTACAGGGGACATGCAGCTGCAGATGACCTGTAGATTGCTGACCCTCTTTTCCACTTACAGTAGCTGCTGCATTTTTCACCCTCGGCTTATACACGGGTCAATACGTTTTTCCCAGTTTTTTGTGGTGAATTGGGGGCCTCGGCTTATATTCGGGACGGCCTATACTCAAGTATATACGGTAGTGAATTTTCAGTTAATATATACTTTGCGATTGAGTTACTAAAGACAAATAAGCTGTTCACTTTGCTAGGGAATTGCCCTTTAGCTTAGCGAATGAGCTAAAGTTCTGCTGACTTCCATCATCCAATCAAATGCATCAAAAATTGTTTTGTTTTTTTTAATTCTCTTTGCACACGATTGGGTTTTGTTTACAAAGTGAATTTTCACCACATTCACTAAGCGAAGGGAAAATTCTCATAGAGATCACATCACTACCCCTGATAATGCATTAATTGCCTCTATGGAAAGCCTGCTCCATCTTTGCTTGTGCATTAGTAGCACAGGCATTTTCCTGTGCACTTATCTCACATAGCTCAGCTGTCTACTGCCTCTGTAAACAGCAGCTGTAAAAATCCATAACACACAGCTCAGTCTATGCTGCCTTTCACCCTCACTTGGAAACTGCAAGTGTAAACTCCATTACAGTCTCCCTCAGACAGTCACCCCTTTTACCCTCTGTGTGACAGTAGCTGATCCCATATGGGGATGGAATACTAAGGAAATGTTTGGAGAGCAATGGCATTTTTCTCCCAGAAAGCGCCTCTAAGTCAGACATTGAGTGAAAGCACCTAAACACAATCTGTTGTGCCTATTTTTAATAGTTATAAAATTGTTACACAATTGTTATAGTCCATAATTAATTTAAGCAGAGTTTTACTTAAAGGGGTTGATTTACTTAAAGTGGTTGTAAAGGCACAAGGGTTTTTACCTTCATGCATTCTATGCATGATGGTAAAAAAACCTGTGTGCAGCAACGCCCCTAATACTGTCAATCACAGCCAGTGAGCCAATCAAGAGATGGAGGGGGTGGGGCCAAGCCGCTGAATGGACATACAGAACCAAGGCTCAGGAGTGCGGCCACTTGGGTGCCCCCACAGCAAGATGCTTGCTGTGGGGGCACAGGGCAGGAGGGAGGGGCCAGGAGCATTAGCGTGGGACCCGAGAAGAAGAGGATCCTGGCTGCTCTGTGCAAGACTATTACACACAGCAGGTAAGTATAAAATGATTATTATTTGAATGTAAAAAAAAAAAAAGAGGATTTAGAAACACTTTAGGGTGAACAGACTGTTCACTTTACATGTGAATTTGCACTTTGCAAAAGTTTTTCTCAGATTTAGTGTATAAGGTAAAGTTCTGTTGATTTCCACCATTCAATCGTGTAAACAAAAATGAAACTTTACCACATTCACTAAGCTCTGGGGAACATTCCCTTGTACAGTGAAACTTAATTTGCAAAGTGAGCAGTGAATTTGCATTTGATAAATCGACCACACCGCTCCATATCAAGATTGCACAATAATAACTGATTTCACCAACAGGTAGAACTGCAGAGAAGACCTTTAACTATCACTTACCCATTAAATGTGCTTTTTTTCTATATAAGAAAGAATCGATTGCTGTCCCCTGGGGTGGCAATCAAACACCTCAAATACACATGTGCCACATCCTAACAAATTGAGAAAATTGAATAATAGGAAAAATTTACTTTAGCGGCACATATAGAAAAATATAACACATTTTTAATGATCACATAAATTACAAACGTATACAGTAGACATTTAAAAAAAAACACATAGTTTGTACATAGAAAATGACCCATTGATTGGCCCAAGGAAAATACCACTTGTATACTTCCTGTAGGGCTCTCTGTATCAGAAAAAGCCCACAGTGAGATACAGCATTGACTGTTGGGTATTCAAAGGTCCTTGAAGAATTTAAAAATGCTCTACTTGTTTCGCAACTGTAGTTGTCGCTTCTTCAGGAGCGTCTGTATTTCTACTTAGAGAAATAAACTTAAATTAGAGTGAGATATAGACAATAGGATGTACAGGTATTATGGTGCATACACACATGCATAACCCCATATACATAAAATATATGAACTCACCACGCATGGTGCTAAAGAGGATTTCAACGCTCACCCATTTTCTCTTTCTTCTATATAAAGCATCACAAAAGCATGGGTCTCACCTCACCTGTTGTGGTGTGAAGTAGTCATACCAAAAAGTAGTATCAATCTCTAACCCTATCTGTGTGAAGAAAATACTACTGCTTTTTGCTGGTAGCATTCCAAACAATATTTATCTTCTTTGTATGAATGTCTGGCAAAATATAAAGAATTATTACTTTTTACAGTATTTGGTTTCCAATGGAACAAAGTATATAAAGTACTTTGTCTCATCTTCCTAGGTGTGCCCTATAATGCTAACTGTGGCGTACAACCACCCGACACAACAGCTAGCAAGGAGACAGCTGCTTTGCCAGTGCGTGCCCGACTCCAGCTCCCAGCACTTGCTTGGGGCAAGCACTGGTAAGAGGAATGCGGAGGGAGCCAAGGGGTGTCATGTCCTGTCAAACATTGCAACTAATGTTACAGGGCATCTAGGAAGATGGGACAAAGTACTACATGTATATTAACCCACCAGGAACCGAATACTGTTTAGAAAAAGTCATACTTCTATATAAAACTATAAATCTATGTATAAAATCTTGATGCGTCTTCAGTGGCTATTAGGAGTTTGAACATTAAACAAATCATGGTGTATATATATGGTATATATCACAACACATTTTCCCAAATAGGTCTCGTGATATTACTGCTCTCCAAATAATTTATATTTAACAAAGGTGATATCAAAAGCCTCCTAATAAAAACAATGACACCACTACTCTGCAAATATAGGTATGTTTTTTATGAACAGTGTGGGATCTGAAAATGTGGAAAGGTTACAGTTATTTTACCAAGTTTTTCTTAAATATTTAAATCGGACTGTTGTCCTATTTGGTCTTCTAAAACCTCCCAGAATCCTATGCTTGAAGAGTTTTTCCACAAAACGATGTAGCAGGTACGAGGGGGGGGGGGGGGGTATGCTTGCCATACAGAGATTTCACAGATATACCAAGTGGATGTAGTGTTTCCCAAAAATAATACACTTATGCAAGAAATATTCCCAATCAGATGAGATTTTGTGGGATTCTTTCTGTCTTGTGTAGCAAATGTAGCAAGCCAAAAACTTACACATATCTAAATAACATCACATTTTCTCTCAGCATTGACTGATATGAAAATGAAATACATATCAATTTTTAAATAATTGATATAAAAATCACTTTCACCTTAATAAACCTTACAATAATTCTATGTTGCATCTTCCAGCCCACAAAATGAACGCATGACAATCTCTCTATTTGGGTTTCAATACAGCAGTCCCTTATCCTACAAAGCAGGACGCGCCAGTAAATGTAAGTAGTCCTAGTATTTCAAAAATGGACTGGAGATACATTGCTGCAATACGCCACCCCTCACAAATAGCCCCTCCTCCTTTTTCTAGAAATATTGTAGTGGGAGCAGCAAGCTGCATCTCCATATATATATTAAGTTTAAATTCCATATGTCTAATACGTTCATCAAATAACCATAAAACACAAAACAAAGTTTGTTTTTGGTTATTACAAATTTATTGCTGAAAAATAGGATATAACGTAAAAGTATTGCCCATAATTGGCTAATTGGATATTCATTTTATATTTTTTAACCTGGAAATAATTTTTACCGGAAATAATTTAGCAGCTTGGGATAGTGGATATGGGCAACGTATCCATTTTTTCAGCATTGATTAGACGCAATAATGTTCATGAATGAATGAATTGTATAGCGCTACAATGCGAACTGAATCACCTCAAGGCGCTGTATCCGTGCTTGTTGTCACACTTCTTAGAAGAGGTAGGTCTTGAGTTTTTTCCTGAAGGCCTGATGGTTTTCTTCCATGCGGATGTAGGTCGGTAGAGCGGTCCATAGCCGTGGTCCTTGGAAATGTATAACCATTTTACAGTTTAACATACATTACGAAGATCTGAAGTTTCATTGCATTGAGCATTAGAAGAAATATCAATAAAAAGGTATCCACATTGGATAACAGAATTGCATCTCAGGTATCTTATGATGTTTTTAGACCTGCATGAAGCATGCGTTGTACTAATTGTGCTGTACTGCTATACTATACCGTTTTTATAGTACCTTTCCACTTCCCTTGCTTAAATTTATGCAATGCGTGTGTAAATGCCTGATGCCTGTTGCTGTGGGGTTTACAGGAATTGGACCCATTGCACCATTCAATCTTTTATGAATAAATAGCTTGGTGTATGTAAATAGTTTCTATATTAGTGGCCAAGGGATCCAGTGTAATTTCTTCGAAAATGTGAAGGGATTTAACGCAATTAAAGCTTTAATAGGAAGTAGTGTATATATGTAATTCATGTACTGTACGTATTAATGGATTTCTTCCAACTCCCCATTGTGAGTCACATTTTCCATAACTGACTGAATCAGAGACAAGTAAAGGCATGTTGATCTTCCTAACATTATTGCACATTTGATCTTTTTGATTTTGAAGAGTTTAAACCTATAAAGCTAGAGTTTATTATTAATGAGGCTCCTGACAGCCATTCTTTAAATATACAAATTAATTGATGTATTTAGTGTATGGGGGCAGGGGTGGAGTGCTATTGCCTCCTGGCTCTGAAATGGGTGAGGATGAGCATGGATCCTTGAATGCAATGCTTTGAAGTACTTGGTGAAAGACCATAACAAAAATCACAAAGTCCTCCTCTATTTCCAACTGATACCATTAGGATGATTTACTAAAATATCTTAGAAGGTTCACCTCAATTATCCAATCATTTAAAAGCAAATTAATCTTCACTTTGAATACCCAATCATGTACAGATGCTTTTTACATGATTGGATAATTGAAGTAAATGTTCAAATTTTTTTTGAGCAAAGATTCTTAACTCCTTTAGTCTATCAACCCAGGTATTTTGAACATATTAAACTTCCACAATATAGACCATGTGTGAAATAAACATATTCAATCATTCACAGTGAAAATTGAAAGAGAGTTAGACTTGAGAATATAAATTAAGTTATTGGCCGTCTTTTTTTTGTCTTATCTTAGTTTATCTGCCTTCATATTGCGCAGCAATATTATAGCGGGCTAAGTCTATATGACCATGTTTTTTAAAATAAAATGCACCAGTAAAAAGAACTAAATCAAATCCGCAAAGAAAAAGATTTCACAAGCATTGTAACATATTTGGATTTACTTACAATGTACATACATTGTAAGATAAAAGGTTTCATGCAGTTTTTTAAATAAAAATTAAAAAAAGATTTCATGCAGTTTTTAAAATAATCATAGAAAAAAGGTTTCATGCAATTTTTAAAAGCTCATTTAAAATGAAATGAAACCATATTTTGCTCAGATCCACCACAAAGTCATGATGAATATTTAATAGGACATTTCCAGTAAAGACATTAACATTTTCTTTTTGTAGGCATAGATGAATAGGTTTCATGTTTCATCATTGTTGCATAATTCAGTTGCTTCACAAAACATTCCTGCTTAGAATCTTTGCAGATGTGTATGAGGCTTGACAAACAAGAGTAGCAATCTGTGTTGAATTAAAATACTATTACTATTACTTTGGTTTTAGGAAGGACATTGATACAAAAGACACCTAGGAATAACAAAACCTAAGCGGAAACCTTTTCACGTTAAACTTTTTTTTTTTTCTGCTTCAAGCTATGGATAATTTGGAGTTTCTTCTAGAAAAAAATGTGAAAATATTTAAATAAAAAATGGTGTATGAACACATAAAGGCAATGTTGATACCAAGTGCTGTGTTCACTGTATGATGACCATAGTATGACCAAATTCACAACACAATGGGGTTTATTTACTAAAGCTGGAGAGTGCAAAATCAGGCCAACTTCTGCATAGAAACCAATCAGCTTCCAGGTTTTATTGCCAAAGCTTAATTGAATAAGCTGAATAAGCTGAGGTTTGAAGCTGATTGGTTTCGCTGCAAAAAGTGAGACTGATTTTGCACTCCAGCTTTAGTAAATAAACCCCAGTGTTTTTTATGTGTTGTGTTTAACACATGTTTTACATGCATTACCAGTCATACCTATAGAATGTGCATTTTATTGTAAATCATGGAAAAGAATCAACAACCAGAACTTTTTTTTAATTCAGAAAGCAGAGGTGGGACCTCATACTTTTAATTTGTTTTTATAAAAGGGCTCTTTCACACAGAGTTGGTCAGCAAGGGATCTATGCACAGACATGGGCAGACCCGTGGTAGCTCTATAGGCAGCCAGATGTAAATGGACTCTGGTGTCTGTTTACATCAGGCTAGCTTCGATCTGCCACATCTAGGTCCAGAAAAATGGAAAAGGATACAGTTCTTTTCTGTTTATTTATTTTTTTGGACCTAGACAGACTCAGAGGTAGGCAGATGTTAACCGCTTCAGCCCGGAAGATTTTACCCCCTTCCTGACCAGAGCACTTTTTGCAATTCGGCACTGCGTCGCTTTAACTGACAATTGCGCGTTCGTGCGACGTTGCACCCAAACAAAATTGATGTCCTTTTTCTCCCACAAATAGAGCTTTCTTTTGGTGGTATTTGACCACCCCTGCGGTTTTTATTTTGTGCGCTATAAACAAAAAAAAAAGCAACACTTTTGAAAAAAAAACACTTTTTTACTTTTTGCTAAAAAAATAAAAATATATAAAAAACTGTTTAAGCCGATATGTATTCTACATATTTTTGGTAAAAAAAAAATAAAAATTAAAAGTTATAGTGTCTACAAAATAGGGGATAGTTTTATGGCATTTTTATTATAAATTGTTTTTTTTACTAGTAATGGCGGCGATCTGCGATTTTTACTAGTAATGGCGGCGATCTGCGATTTTTATCGGGACTGCGACATTATGGTGGACGCGTCAGAAAATTTTGACACATTTTTTGGACCATTGGCATTTATACAGCGATCAGTGCTATAAAAATGCATTGATTACTGTAAAAATGTCACTGGCAGCGAAGGGGTTAACACTAGGGGGTGATCAAGGGGTTAATGTGTTCCCTAGTGTGTGTTCTAACTGAAGGGGGGAATGGATTGTGTAGGGGAAGAGATAGACCGCTGTTCATACTCTGTATGAACAGACGATCTGTCACTTCTCCCCTCAGAGAATCGTAAACTGTGTGTTTACAGGTTCTCCGTGTGCCCCGAGCGATCGCGGGAGCCCGGCGGTGATCGTGACCGACAGGCACTCGCATCGGCTCCGTGGGCGAGCAGGGGGTGCGCACGCCCCTAGTGGACAAAAAGGGAACCGATGTAACATGACGGCGCTTCACGCAGCCGAGCCACGTTGCCGCAATATAACTGCGGCGGCTGGTTGGCAAGCGGTTAATGGACACAAGTTTGTTTACATCCCCCCTGTCCATAGAGCTGCATAAAACTTTTGCTCAGGTCCGCATGGAAAACTGACAGGTGGACATGTCCAGAAAAGCCCATGTGAAAGGGGAACTAGATGGCTGCAGTCACAGGACACAAATGATAGCATGGCATTAAAGCAAAACTGGACTAGCAAAGTTAAAAAACTTTTCCATAAAACACTCTCATCAAAACCCTCTCAGCCAAACCTCGTCAACTCTCTTCTACCCTTAATTCCTTACTTCACCCCCCCCCCCCCCCACTGCCCCCACCCACCCACCAACTTTCTTACCGCTCAACAGATTGCCAACCATTTCAAAATCAAAATCAACACCATTCGCAAGGAGATATCCAGCATTCAACTTCCTCCCCTACCCAACACTCAATACTCTCCTCCTTCTGCCCAGTTACCACTGATGAAGCTGATAAACTCCTCTCCATGGCCCACCTCACCACCTTTCCCCTGGACCCTGCTTACTGCGACCACCTTCCCACTCTATCCTAAACTCCCTAACCCACATCTTCAACCTCTCCCTCTCCTCCAACACCTTTCCTTCCCTGCTCAAACATGCACTCGTTACCCCCATACTTAAAAAACCCTCACTAGGCCCCACCTGTTTGAATAACTTAAGACCCATCTCCCTGCTCCCATTTGCCTCCAAGCTCCTCGAATGCAACATTCTACTGAAACTGCCCTACTAAAACTCAGCAATGACCTACTAACTGCTAAAACCAATGGCCATTACTCCATACTCATACTCTTATGCCGTGTACACACGATCGGAATTTCCGCCAGGCAAAAATTAAGTAGCATGTTCTCAATTTTCCCGACAGAAAAATTTTCTATCGGAAATTCCGATCGTGTGTATGCAATTCCGACACGCCAAAAATCACGCATGCTCAGATTCAACTATGAGACGGAAGCTTTAGGCTAGTGGCTATTGAACTTCATTTTTCTAGTCCCGTTGTACGTGTTGTATGTCACCGCGTTCTAAACGATCGGAATTTGGTGTGGCCGTGTGTAGGCAAGACAGCTTGTGTGGAATTCCATCGGGAAAACCATCAGAGCTTTTTCCGACGAGAATTCCGATCGTGTGTACGCGTCATTAGACCTCTCTGCTGCCCATTTGACACAGTTGACCACCTGCTCCTCCTCAGCAAACTACGCTCCCTTGGCCTCTGTGATTCTGCTTTATCCTGGTTCTCCTCCTACCTATCTCAGCGCACTTTCAGTGTCACTTACAACTCCATCTCTTCTACTCCTCTTCCTCTCTCTATTGGGGTACCCCAAGGCTCTATCCTTGGGCCCCTCCTATTCTCGCTCTATACCTATTTCTTGGGCCAGTTGATAAACTCCCATGGCTTCCAATACCATCTCTACGCCGATGACACCCAGATCTCTCTCCACTCCTCAACTCACCCCCTCGATCTCCTCACGGATCGCAAACTTACTGAATGACATCTCGATATGGATGTCACACCACTTTCTCAAACTCAATCTTTCTAATACTTAGCTTGTAATATTTCCTCCTGTTAGTCTCCCCCCCATGACTTTACCATTAAGATCAACAGCACAACCATTGGTCCCTCCACACATGCCAGGGTGCTGGGTGTAATCCTTGACTCTGACCTCTCCTTCAGCCCCCACATCCAATCACTGGCTAAATCCTGCCACCTTAACCTCCGTAACATCTCCAGAATTCGACCCTTCCTGACTAATGACACCACAAAGCAACTTATTCACTCCTTATTTCCTGCCTTGACTACTGCAACTCTCTCCTTAACGGCCTACCCTTACACAGGCTATCCCCCCTTCAGTCAATTATGCTAATACTGCTGATAGACTAATACACCTCCCTAACCGATCTGTGACTGCTGCTCCTCTCTGCCAATCCCTTCACTGGCTTTCCCTACCCCTCCGTATAAAATTCAAAATGCTAACCATAACATACAAGGCCATCCACAACATTGCCCCCAGCTACATCACCAACCGCATCTGCAGATATCGCCCAAATTGTCCCCTCTGCTCCTCCCAGGACCTCCTGCTCTCTAGCTCCCTTGTTATCTCCTCTCATGCTCGTCTTCAAGACTTCTCCAGAGCCTCTCCCATCCTCTGGAATTCCCTGCCCCAGTATATCCGATCAGCCCCTAACCTGTCCACCTTTAGGAGATCCCTGAAAACTCAATTCAGGGAAGCCTATCCCACACCCACCTAACAACCCCATCAAATCATTCCCCGCATCTATTACCTTTTTTACCACCGCCCCCTCCCTTTAGAATGTAAGCTCTACGAGCTGGGCCCTCCTGTCCCTTCTGTATTGTACTGTAATTGTGCTCCCCCCCCCCCCCTCTACACTGTAAAGCACTGCGTAAACTGTTGGCGCTATATAAATCGTGAATAATAATAAAAGTATGCCTAGCAAAATTTGTGTGACTATAGGCTGCTAAATATGGGCCTTCAAAAAATAACCGGTTATATTTTACCCAAATTCTGAATGCTTTTGTTTTGGCATTAGCAGATTCATTTAACATCTTAAGGCTCCTTTCGCACTCGCCAACTCCAAAGTTGTGCGATTTTCAGTGCAGCTTTGGAGTCTGACTTTGATACAACTTAAAATCTCTGGCATTGAAGTTGTGTCAAAGTCGGATCAAAGTCAGATAAAAGTAGTGCAGGAACCTTTTCTAAAGTCGCAGTAACTTCAGTAGTGTTAATTGGGATGGCTCTTATAGAAACAAATGGCATTTCACATGTCCTGCAACTTTGGGTCTTACAAGTCGGATCCTAAGTTTGAAAGGAGCCTTAAGTAAAACTAAAAACAAAACTTTTTTTTGTTTGGAGTGAAGATGGATTAGAATAATAGTCAGGTTTTTAGTACTGTCTGTGTTCATTAGAGACATTTCCCCCCTTTTTTATTTTTGCCCTGCATATCATTATCACTGAGAGTGAATGTGAAAGAAAATCCCTAATTTTGGGTTGTCACCAAAGCAAGAATAGAAGTCTTCCAGTGATGACACTAGTTCTAGTGACAACCTGAGTTTTACACTCATATGAAGGGATTTCCTCTCACTTCCTTTTTTGGCTATGAGACAGGAAGCAAAGGGAAATCTCGCATGGCAAAAAAAAAAAAAAAAAAAAAACTGACTGGGGTTATAACCCTCCTTTACTCTGTGCAAAATGGAATAAAAAGTTTTACCTTTTAGTTTCACTTTAAACGTTGCTGACTTTCATGGCAATTATTAACCACCTTGCGCCCAATATACGTCATATATTCCGGGGGTATATCTGAATGATGCCTGCAGGCAGCTACAGACATCATTCAGATATCAGCATTTTCAGCCGGCGATTCCGTGCACCATAAGAACGATCATAGCAGCTGTTCCGCTGCTTGATCGTTCTTACGGTCGGCGGGAGGGGACGTCCCCCCTCCCGCCGCCCTCCGGTGCTTCTACCGACTCACCGCTTCCATCGTGAGTCGGACACAGGATCTGCCGGCCCCGGATGGTGATCATAGAGATTTCCGGCGGACCAGATGGTTGCCGGAGTCTCTATGATCGTTCGGAGGCCGGGCACGATGTTATGACGTCACGCCCGGCCTCTACATTCAATTAACGGCGCCTCCTCGGCTGGGAAGCCGTGATCGTTTTTTTGGGGGGGGGATTTTAGGCTTCCCAGCCTAGTGTATTTTGGGTTTAAGCAGAGTTCCACTCTGTTGCGGTCCAGAACATCCTCCTGTGACTCAGCTTCCACTCTGCTGGGAGCATGGACTCTACTGAGTAGGGAGCTTTAGCCCTGGCTTACAGGGGGTATGTCAGAACACTGCAGAGAGGGCTGATGCATACTGTGGCTGTGGGGTACTTTACAACCTAAATGAATAGTAAGATTCTCAACTTTGTTGTTGGTAGGTTTTTTTTTTTCTTTCTAGGGTTCAGTTAGGCTATTTTTTTTTTTTTTTTTTAATCTAACTGCTTTAAACTAACTGTGGTTGAAACCTATCATATAAGGTGTACAGTACTAACTTACAATTTATAAATAATCAAATTAGGTTATGAACTGTGTGTGAAACATTACAGCTCATTGCAGCAAATCAGATATTCTATTTTGTATTTCAAACTGCACTGAAGAAATTACAGCTGGTTACTAGTTATCTGCCATTTTATCAACTCATTTAAAGGCCATGGTACCACCTTTAGTTCTAGATATCCATATTTCAATATACTTCAAGTGTGTAATGTCACATCATAAACTTCACTAAATGCCATGATTCTGAGAGGTGGGCACTGAGAATGTTATAAATTATTATGTTTAATGGTCTCCTATTTTATTGTATATAAGGCCATGTGTAATCTAAAAGAATTGATATGTATTACAATGTAAAAACAAATGTTAATGCACTGTTATCTCTGGAATATTTAGTAATAAATTAATGCTATTTAATTTTTTTTTTATTTTACAATAAATTGTCTTGTTTAGACACTAAAAAAAGTATTAAAATGTCATTTTAAAACATTTAAAAATACATTTTCTATGAGTCACGTGGTAGATCTTTTAAATGTAGTTTTGTTTTCATGTTATTCTGGCTTGGAAAATAGTCTCTTAAACACCCGTGTTTCAGTTTGACTGGTTTACACAATGGTCAGAGTTTCGCTCCTGTCCAGAGCACTTTTATTTTTTTTGTGGGCTTCCACAAAGAAATAATTAGTGTAGTTGCAACAAGCTTAAGAGAACTTTGTGGGGCTTGTGATAATGTGACTCGTCTTAGCTAAATCGTTTATTCTTTAAATGCATGCCCCTAGTTGCCTAGTAAGGAATGTTTATTCAAAAAATAACCTAAACCATACCAGTCAAACAGAAAAGTTTGTCTATTGTTAATTAGTTTAGTTGATCTGTGTAGAAGAAGTAGAAGTTTACATTTGAAATTGGTATTTCAGCTGTTGTTTATCTAACCAACTTCCAGTAAACTTTGGTGATCCCAGTGTCTTCTTTCTTTGTATGATAGGAGCATCATCACCCCAAGGTTATGAAAAGGGTTCTGTATAGCCTAGAACCTACATGAAAAAAAAAAAACTAATTTGGTTTATACGTACACAGTTAAAGTAATCAAACCTCTGTGTAAATCACCATACTTTAGATGACCCCATGTTTTTCTTTTCCACAATGTTGAATTTTAAGATTTTATATTTAAAAAAAAAAAATTGGGATAAACCTTTCCTTTCATAATTTCCTAATGTAAATGTAAACATTCTCCAGCCTCCACTGACCAGAAGACTGTTATAGATAGCATTATTTTGTGTTTATTTTGTATTTTTGTTTGAAATAAAATGTATTTGATTTTATACACATTCCTTTTGTCTACTTTAATGTTTCTAATTAAATTCCGATATTATTTATCATTGTAATTATCCACATTACAGGCTCAAAACACTAACAAGCAGATCTTTTGCAGAATTTTTTTTTTAAAATTGGATTGAAATTAACAGTGTGCCATAGTGATGGGTGTAAACTATATGGACACTTTCCTGCATTCCAATAAAAACTAACGGGTATGAGCCATCTGACTATACTCTGTAATTAGACATTTGCTGACAGCCCACAGTATTGTTGTTCCTTCTCAAAGCTGGCTGCTCAGTTGTCGGCTAATTGGGAGCAAAGATTTTTACGAGGCTTGATTTGAGAGGGGCATACAATCTTTTGAGGATTAAGGAGGGCAACGAGTGGAAAACTGCGTTTAATACCAGAACAGGCCATTATGAGTACCTCGTAATGCCTTTTGGCCTTTGGAACGCCCCGGCAGTTTTCCAGGAATTTATTAACGATGTCCTCAGGGATTTGTTGCAGTTATGTGTGGTGGTTTATCTCGACGATATCCTCATATTTTCCAAGTCCCTGGAGAGCCGCCACACAGATGTCTGTTGTGTGCTTCAGAAACTAAGAGAGAACCATCTTTATTGTAAATTGGAGAAGTGCGAATTCAATCGTGAACAGGTTAAATTCCTGGGTTATGTAATTTCCACTGCTGGGGTTTCGATGGACGCAGAGAAACTTTCAGCAGTCCTACAGTGGCCCCGATCCATGGGTTTACATCCTCTGCAGTGTTTTCTTGGCTTTGCCAACTATTATCGGAAGTTTATTCGTAACTTATCCTCTCTGGTCAAGCCCCTGACTGATATGACCAGAAAGGACGGTAACCCACAGAGTTGGTCTCCGGAGTCCATTCATGCCTTTGAGAGTCTCAAGGCTGCCTTTGTTTTTGCACCTGTGTTGCCACATCCTGATCCTACGTTACCTTTTATCCTTGAGGTTGATGCTTCTCTCCCAGATGGATACGATGGGCTCTTTTCTTGTTTAGTTTCAATTACATTGTCTCATTCTTACCCGCTACTAAGAATGTAAGGGCTGACGCTTTGTCAAAACAATTTTCCTCCACTTCCAAGATGGAGTCAGTTCCGGTTCCTGTGGTTCCTCCTGATCATATTCTGGCTACAGTTCGCATCAGTCTCACTTCTCCTTTGGGTGACAAAATTCTTGCCGCTCAGGTCCATGCTCCTCCTGAGAAACCTTGTGACTGCTGCTTTGTCCCAGAGAGTCTCCGTACTGCTGTGCTCCAGACTTACCATTCTCCCAAGAATCAACTCTTTTGGGCCATTTCCCAACAATTCTGGTGACCTAGTCTATGTGCTGATATAACCGTCTTCGTAGCTGCCTTTTCCGTGTGTGCTCAGAGTAAAGCCCCATACACACGGTCGGACAATCCGCGGACCAGGTCGGTCGGATCCTGTCCGTCATACTTTGTCTGATGTTGGTTTTGCGTACACACGGTCGGACAAAGTTGTCGGAAAATCCGATCAGTCTGAACGTGGTGACGTTTGTTGCCTACGACGGGACTACGTAGAGGCTAGTAGCCAATAGCTTTGGTCTTGTAATGTGATCTGAGCATGCGTAGCACTTTGTCCGGTCGGACAACCGTACACACGATCGGATTTGGTGTGATCGGACCGTGTTGTCGGCAAATCTTTCCAGCAGGAGATAAGACTTTGTCCGTCGGACAATCCGACGTACACTGTCCGATGGTGCATACACACGGTCTGATTTTTCAACAACATTTTCCGATCGGACAGAATCCATGAAAAAGTCTGACCCTGTGTATGGGGCTTTAGACTCCAGGACACCTTCCAGTGGGCCTCCTACAACCCATACCCAATGGAGAGAGTCCCTGGACCCACCTGTCTATGGATTTCATTGTGGAGTTACCCAACTCCTAGGGCAACACAGTTATCCTTATGGTGGTTGACCGGTTCTCAAAAATGTCCCACTGTATTCCACTTGAACTGGCTTCCATTTTTGCTTGGGAGATCTTTTGCTTACATGGGCTACCCAAGGTGATTGTCTCGGACAGGGGTAGTCAGTTTGTGTCCCGGTTCTGGCGAGCCTTTTGTGCACAGTTGGGAATTCAGCTTGCTTTCTCCTCTGCGTATCACCCGCAGTCTAATGGGGCCGCAGAACTAGCCAATCAGTCCTTGGAGCGATTCCTACATTGCTACATTTCTGACCATCATATCAACTGTTCAGACTTCTTACCGTGGGTGGAGTTTGCTCACAATAGTGCCTTGAATTCTGCTTCCCCATTGTCCCCATTTATGGTTTCCAACCTTCCATGTTGCCTGACTCGTTTGTTCCGCAGAGTATTCCTGCATTAGAGAAGCATCTCCGTGGTCTTCGTTACACTTGGGCACAAGTCCAGGAGGCTTTGCGACACGCTAATGATAGGTACAGACTCCATGATGACCGCAGACGCCTGCCTGCGCCTTCCTACCAGGTTGGGGACAGGGTCTGGCTGTCATCTTGCAACCTCCAACTTCGTGTTCCCTCTCTGAATTTTGCACCTCGGTTTATTGGGCCTTTCCGTATTCTTTGCAGGATTAACCCAGTGGCTTACGCATTAAACCTTCCTTCTAATATGCATATCTCAAATGTATTTCATGTCTCCTTATTAAAACCTTTGTTTGCAACCGCTTTACCACCTCGGTGCCTCGTCCTCACCCTGTACAGGTTGAGAACCATGAGGAGTATGAAGTACAGTCCATTGTTGACTCCCGTAGGTTCCGTGGGCGCATACAGTACCTGGTGCATTGGAAAGGGTATGGTCCGGAAGAACGCTCTTGGGTCTCATCCTAGGACGTACATGCCCCTGTCCTCCTCTGTGATTTTCATAGACATTTTCCCCTCAAGCCTGGTGGTCCTCCGAGAGGGAGGGGTCATTGAGGAGGGGTACTGTCAGGGCTGGGCTCGGCCCTTCCTTCTCAAAGCTGGCCGCTCAGCTGTTGGCTAATTGCCAGCTCCTTTCTCTCCACAGTGACTCACTTGTTGATATCCTGCTCATCAGTCCTGCCTACTTAAGCCGTCCAGCCCAGATGATCTCTGCCTTCGCCTTGGTCACATCTCTAGAGATGCTCTCCTGTGTTCCTGTTAAAGACTTGATTGGCTGACATTCCTTCTGGCTCCAGATCCTGCTTGCTGGTCTACTACGCTCATCTCTGGCTCCCTGATGTTTTGGCTTGTCTGACTATCCTTTCCGGTTCCTGAAACCTGTTGTGACTACGTTTACTCTGTTTACCTTTTTATTATTATTATTATTATTATTATTAATAAACAAGTGTGATTTAACTGTACTTCTGTCTGTCTGATTTATGGTTTCTGACAGTAAGCAAAGGCCATGAATTCAGAAGATGCAGTCAATTCACTTGTTGGTAATATTTTTGTCCAGATTGGATGAGCAGGATCACTGCATGGATCAGTTTTCCATGGCGTTACCGCTCCTGAGTCGCACGGCTCACCTGGAATCTCCTACTGTGGCTGCTCTGGTACAACCTGTGTTGCAGGCCGTCCCTGCTGCTGCCTTGATTATTGCCTCTATAAGAGGTATGTCTGGTTCCACTCTGCTTCCCCATCGATTTGGGGGCGATCCAGTACAATGCAGAGGGTGTCTCAATCAGGTTGAGATGTACTTTAAGATGCTGCCCCAGGCATTTCCCACGGACTTGTCTGACTATCCGTTCCGGTTCCTGAACTCTGGCTATGTTTTGACTACGTTTACTCTGTTTACCTTTTTATTATTATTATTATTAGTGTGATTTAACTGTACTTCTGTCTCAGTCTGATTCATGGTTTCTGACAATTGTGCTATCAGTCCTATGTTCATAAAGACATTACATTCATATCACAAAAATAGAACTTACAAATATTGAAATCCATTAAATACACAGTTCAAATGTGCAATTCCGCCAGTCATTACATTCATATCACAAAAATAGAACTTACAAATATTGAAATCCATTAAATACACAGTTCAAATGTGCAATTCTGCGAGTCAGTCGTGTGCTTTGCACATCTTTACCAGATAATGTTTGCTGGATTAACCTGCTTGTCTCCACTGCAATTTGACACTCTAGCTGGCTTACTAACCTGCCCAATGAGGTCATCACTTTGCATGTTTTTCATATTAGTATGCTAAAAATGTGGTGTGTTGCTTTGCAATAGAGCCCTGATTGACTCCTAATGCTAACCCTCTGGCATCCCTACTTTAGGCGCTTGTTTTATTGCCACGTTTATGGCCAACACTGGACAAGAGGCTAGCCACTATATAGTGGAATGCCCTTGCTACCACAGAAAGTTATTATGCATTCAAGTGGGAAAGGGGAGGTGGGGGTTCTAGGTTAGATTAGCTCGGGGGACTTGGTTTTTTGTAGTAAAAGTGTAGCTGTACTCTATCTCGCTTTGTCCACCCTTCTGAAATGTCATAAACTGAGACCTGTGACCTAATAATAAAGAACCACTCAATATTTAACCCTATAAATGTCTGGTTTTGCTCCCTGGACTTGGAATCCTTAACACCGTTACAAACCAAGACAGTTACCAATTCTGGGCTGATATTCTTCTTCACCTCCAAAATTCCCACTAAAGACTATTGCTGTCGTCATCCTTCTCAGAATGCCATAATGAATGTGTTGAAAACCTCCAATCACGAAACCCACCCACCCGCCCATTTTTGAAAAAAGTTTTGTTTGTTTTTGGACTTGCTGAACTAGTTGAAAGCATGAAAGAACATCAGCCGCACTTTGCTTGGCTTCTCTTACTGTATTATTTAATAGTCAATTCAAGTTGCCTGCATAAAGCAATGTCTCCACGCAAGAACATACCCTCCTTGATGCGTTTAAAGTAGTTGTAAACCCTTACAGACCACTTTGTGCTACAGGTAAGCCTATAAGAAGGCTTACCTGTAGCTACCCAGGATATCTTCTAAACCTACATGGTTTAGGAGATATCCCTTGTATTTGCATGTGCCGATGTCATCGGCACATGCGAACTGACACAAACTGAAGCGATGGCATGTATGTGCCCTTGCTTCAGGGAGTGTGCCGTTACCGTGCGCATGTGCATCGTCATCGCGGCTCTGGCCAATCACAGTGCCGGAGCCGCAATACCGGGAAGTAACCCCTGGGAGTGATGTCGCATACTAGCTCATTATGCCTTTGTCTTGCAGGTGTTAGTTTTTTTAGTTTACAACCACTTTAACCATTGCTGGTTTTCTCACAGAAATAGGGGACTACTCCTAAGTAAATAGATAAAGTAATTTATTTACAAAAAAATCTATTTGAAACACCCCCAATTTTTGTTCTATGTTTTTATCGATCATATTTCCTCCTAAATTAAGATGTGTGCAATGGCCTTCAGCACTGTGAAATTGGCTCTGTTAATATTTAAGTGACACTAAACTATCCTTTTTCTCCAAAAACAATCCATACACATCCACTGCTTTATGGCCCTGTGTTCTATGTATCATGAAACTGGCTTCTTGTGTTTGTCTCCTTGTAACATCCTCCATGAGCTTCCAAACCTCACTTCTGTTTGTTTGGAACTAGCGATGCACTTTAATTGTGGTCATGTGCACTGTTCTAAGTACACAATGAACATAGCCACCCTCTAAGAGGAAGTCAGATCACATCAGCATAAAAAAGGCATTTGGAGGAGGCTGAGTGCAATAGATAGTACTTGGTACTTCAAGAATGTGCTTGTCTTTTACAATTTAAATTTGACAAATTAAATCAAATTATGGACATTGTTACACCATATCAAAGTTATTTTGTGTTTACATATCTGAATGCTTCTAATAAATTGTACTAGTTTGGGCTTCTTTACAACTGTCCCAAAATAGACCCTGGAATACGTTTTTTTTTATTTTTATTTTTAGTTTTTTTAAATGTCCACCCTTTTGCTGTAACAGCAGTGTCACCAAATCAGTTATTCAAATATCTCAGTCCTTGCCTGTGCAGCCTTTCTAGTAGTGTAAAGGGTTTTTAATTCCTCAGTAAAGGCTGGGTTCACACTAGCTGCGGCCGTGGCTCACAGCAGGGGGTCCGGCGCATGTCTGTTCACCATTTCAGGTGTGAATCGGGTCCTAATGTTTGGCTGAATTTCCACCTGAAATTAACCAGAAGACGCACAGGACAGTTGTGCAATTCGGACCGCTGCTCCCCCGGATGTGTGTGAAATGGCTCCATTGAGAGCCAGTCACACTCTCTTGTCATGCAAATTGCATCCAATTTGCATAAGTGTGAACCCAGCCTAATACTGTGGGGTCTGTGAAATACTACAATATTTATCTTAGCAGCAGGCGCACACATATAGCTTCACCCATAATGCCTTAGCACTATCACACACCTCTAACCTCACTGACAAGATCACTTCACACATAAAGACATATGACTCACACTCCCGTGAAGTAAGTGTATTGGTACATAAGTCATTGAACTTCTAGGAATTTGTTTTGAATATAGATGATGAGGGCAAATATATTTTTTATATTGCAAAGTGTTTGCCCTTACCTGTATATTAGCAATAATCTATGCACCACCCCTTTCTCAGGTGAAGTCCTACAATTGTCATTGAGGTACCTGCTGAATAAACCCAACTTGCCCCTTCTTCTAATGGGGGACTTTAACTGCTACTTGAACCTATTATTAGATGAACATTCTACCACTCCTCTAACTTAACTATCTAGAGATACCATACTATCCTGCTTCCTACAAAAGGTTAGATGGATTGTCAGGACTGTGTGCCCCAAGGAGCAACAATTCTGTTTTTCTAAAACCCGTATGTCGCTGTCCAGAGCTGATCAGTTTGTAGGGTCTCACATGTTGGCAAAATACAATACGCTCCAGATTAGTCATGAGCCCCCTCATTGTGTGGCTTAAAGCTATAATACACTTTCCAGGGACCCCTGGAAATGAAATGCCTTGTGGCTACATCTTGGTAGATCACATGATTTTATTGATCTACAGATAAGAGAATTATTTATGGTCCATGACATTTTTCCTGATTTACCTGTTGTGAAGCATTTAAAGCATTTGTAGAATTTCTCTATCCCAACAACCCTCTAACCTCACTGGTACACTGGAGGGATTAATGGTTAACTCTCCAGATATGGTACTACAAAATTAGCCCGTTTTACTCTGACCTGTCCAAGCCAAAACCCTCCTAATCATGAATCCTTACATCAGTATGTACAAAATCTTACTTTACAATTACTATCTATTACTATCACCAAACACTTTTAGACTCCTCTATTACTGACGGTGACCAAATCCTTCCTTGGTCATAAAACCCCTGGCTGATGATTACCCATGGAGGTTTATAATAAATTTACAGAATTTATATTGCCACAGCTTTTGGAAGTGTTTAGGGAGGCTTTACTTAGGCAATACTTTCCACCATCTATGACAGGAGCCAGTGTAATACTATTATTTAACCTGATAATAATCCCACATATCTCAACTCATATAGACCTTTTACTCTTACAAGATGTGAATATACAGTGCTCAGCATAAATGAGTACACCCCTTTTGAATAGTAAGTATAGTAAGATTTTAATCATTATCACAATGAACACAATAACAATGTCCAAAATTGACAAAACTGAGTTTTATAGAACATTTGTTTAGCTTACATGAAAGTAAGGTAATAATATAACTTCAGTTTTACTCAAATTAGTTGATGCAAAAAAAGAATACACCCCACAACAAAAACTACTAAATCTATTATTTTGTATGACCTCAATGCTTTGTAAGAACAGCACCAAGTCTTCTAGGCATGGAATGAACAAGTTGGCGACATATTGCAACATCTATCTTTTTCCATTATTCAAGAATGACCTCTTTTAAAGCCTGGATGCTGGATGGAGAGTGATGCTCAATTTGTCTCTTCAGAATTCCTTATAGGTGTTTGATTAAGTTCATATCAGGAGACATACTTGGCCACTGAATCACTTTCACCCTGTTCTTCTTCAGAAATTTTGCCTTAGATGTGTGTTTTGGATCGTTGTCATGTTGGAAAAGTGCGCGGCGACCAAGGGCCGGAGTGATGGTAGCATCTTCTTTTTCAATATAGAGCAGTACATCTGTGATTTCATGATACCATCAATAGTATACCTGGACTTTGCAAAAGCGTTTGACACAGTTCCCCACACACGGCTCATGTGTAAGGTAAAGTCTACAGGCTTGGAATGATCAATTTATAAATGGATAGAAAACTGGCTAAAAGACAGAATTCAGAGAGTAATGGTTAATGACTCTTACTCTGAATGGTCTAAGGTTATCAGTGGTGTACCCCAAAGTTCAGTGCTGGGACCTTTACTTTTTAATATCTTTATAAATTATATAGGGTCTAAAAGTAATATTTCTGTCTTTGCAGATGACACTAAGCTATGCAGTGGAATAACGTCCTTACAGGATATCTCCAATTTACAAGCCAACCTGAATGCACTAATTGGGCAACTAAGTGGCAAAGGAGGTTTATTGTTGACAAATGTAAAGTTATGCACTTGGAAGCTAATAATATGCATGCATCATACTTACTAGGGGGAGTACAACTGGGAGAATCAATGGTGGAGAAGGATCTGGGGTTTTTGGTAGATAATAAGCTCAATAATAGCATGCAATACCAAGCTGCGGTTTCCAAAGCGAGCAAAGTCCTTTCTTGTATTAAGAGAGGTAGGGAGTCCAGAGAGGGAGATATCATTTAACCCCTGTACAAATCATTAGTAAGACCTCATCTTGAATATGCAGTTCAGTTTTGGGCACCAGTTTTTTAAAAAGGATATCAGGGAACTGGAGAAAGTGCAGAGAAGGAAAAATGAGGAACTGAATCTATTCCCTCTTGAGAAGAGGAGATTAAGGAGGAAATATTTTCAACATGTACAAATACATAAGTGGTCCATATCGTGAACTTGGTATTGAGTTATTCACTTTAAGGTCATCACAGAGAACAAAGGGGCACTCTTTACGTCTAGAGAAAAAAAGATTTAATCTCCAAATACGGAAAGGTTTCTTCACAGTAAGAGCTGTGAAAATGTGGAATAGACTCCCTCCAGAGGTGGTTCTGGCAAGCTCAGTCGATTGCTTTAAAAAAGGCCTGGATTCTTTTCTAAATGTACACAATATAACTGGGTACTAATATTTATAGGTAAAGTTGATCCAGGGAAAATCCGATTGCCTCTCGGGGGTACAGGAAGGAATTTTTCCCCCTGCTGTAGCAAATTGGAGCATGCTGATTCCTCTGGATCAACTGTAGGTATAGGTTTGTGTATAAGGCATTTTACCTTAGCTAGGCATTACAGCAGAAGTGGGGGCTGTAAACATAGAGTACACCAATCAGCACTCTAGTGGTATTGCACCTTTATATAATAATCCCAGGCAAGTAAAAAAAAAAAAAAATTAACTGTTTTTAATTATTTGATTTTTTTATTTAATTCCCACTACCCTTTACACACTTATCAAAATTATAAACCAGACTGAGAAAGTGAGTGTCAGCTGTGGTTGCTGAAATGACAGAATGAGGAGAGTACTTTATAATGTAATGATGACACAAACACATAATTCTGATATTTGGTGTTCACACAACTCAGGAAAACATAGTTTGAAAATACAGCTGAAACTAGGACTAGGATTAGAAAATAGGTCTTTCTTTATCGTACATCGTGGGACACAGCGCCTACATAATAACTTAATGGGTATATAGGCACCTTCAGGTGATGGACACTTGTATACCCAATACAGGAAGTTCACTCCCTATATAACCCCTCCTCCTACCAGGAGTACCTCTGTTTTTTTGCCAGTGTCTAAGGTGATGGTCACGAGTGAAGATGTGCTCTGAGGAGCTCCAGGAGGGATCCATGCTGGATTTAAATACCCTCCATAGACCAGATCCATCCAAAGTGCCACGAGGCCAAAGTGGATGGTACCCGGGCCTTGTATCGAAGCAAGAGGTTTTGCCTGTAACGCCTCTCTTTGCAGGGCTGGACCCCGGGACCCAGGGCTTTGATCATGCTACATGACGTTAAGCTTTTCCTGGCAGGGTGCTTTTACATGTCCAAAGAAGTGGAACCCCGATAAAATGGGACCTGGTCCTTGAAGGTTTGCTAAACGCAGCCCGTCATGATGGGTAAAGGCTGGATTGACTGTCAAATCAGCAAATACTGTGGCGGTGATAAGGTAAGGGAAGAAACTTAGGAACTAAAGTCCACCTATGATTTATTTTTTAAGGGAAAAAATGTTGTCTTGCCTTAAATCTCCACTAGAGGGAGTACATGCACATACCTTAATCTGTTGTCTTCACTTAGCTCAGTGTCAGTCTGTGTGTGGCCACAGCAGCTTGCGCAGGGGGATTACTCTCAAGATAAGAGATCTGCTAAATGCTTTTCTCCCCCCCCCGAAGGGACCAGAAGGGTATAAGAAACAGCGGTGGTTGTACCCCCCTTGTAATAAACCCCCTCTGTGGGGGGTGCGGAAGTCCCGTTTTTTGTGCTTCAATAGTTGTTTTCCTCTGCCCGCTGTGTCATGGGCTCTGCCTCCCCCCCCTCGTGTGACCCGAAAGCCGCCCGCACGTGAGCATGGTAATAATTTTCAAACAAAAAATGAGGGGGCGGGGCCTAGGCATGGTGCGGTGTAACGTCCACGAGGACGCGCGGCACAAGCAGGCTTAAGGATCAGCTGGAGCATTCTCTCCTCGTCTGATAGTGAGGAGGAAGCAAGCAGGCTACACTCGGTACACAGGAGCGTTGGGACACGTAAAGGCTGCAAGTGGCATTCCTAATAAGGGAAGGACATTTTTCCCAGCACTAGGCTGAACTTAATAGCGGCATCATTCTGTCATGTTCAGCAAGTAGTGCAAAGTGCGGATTCGGCAAGTTATAATTCAGACTTATAATTTAAGGGGTAAGATTCCCCCTTTTCAAGTCAAAGCGCACTCTACCAGGTCGGTTAGTGCTTCGTGGGCAGTGCATCACCAGGCCTCCATGGCTCAGATCTGTAAGGCCGCAACTTGGTCTTCAGTATACACATTCACCAAGTTTTATCAAGTGGATGTAAGGAGGTATGAGGATATCGCATTTGGGCACAGTGTGCTGCAGGCAGCAGTATAGGTCCTCAAGTCTGGGGGTACCCTGCGGGTTGTGTCTCCTTCCCCTCAAATAGCATTGCTATGGGACATCCCATTAAGTTATTACTTAGGCTCTGTGTCCCATGATGTACGATAAAGAAAATAGGATTTTTATAACAGCTTAACTTTAAAATCCTTTTCTTGGAGTACATCATGGGACACAGAGGTCCCTCCCCTCTTTTTGGGGTTTAAGTATACTGCTTTGCTACAAAACTGAGGTACTCCTGGTAGGAGGAGGGGTTATATAGGGAGTGAACCTGAAGGTGCCTATATACCCATTAAATTATTACTTATGCCGCGTACACACGATCGGACTTTGTCTGCCGGACCCAGTCTGGCAGACAAACCGCCGGACTTTCCAGCGGGGCTTCACCGGACTTTCCGAGCGTGTGACTTGCCCACACACGCCCGGACTTCTCCGGCGGACAATCTGCGGGAAAAAGTCTGCGGGACTTTTGAAAATGAACGGACTTGCCCACACACGGAGCAGTCCGTTCATTTAGAACGTAACTGCAGGTAGACGGGGCTAGCGAAGGCAGTGAATGCCGCCACGCTAGCCCCGTCACCTGGTATGGATCTAAAGGGAATCCCCACGCCGAAAAAACGGCGTGGGGGTCCCCCCAAATCCATCTCAGACCCTTATCCAAACACGCAGCCCGGCCGACCAGGAAAGGGGTGGGGACGAGCGAGCGCCCCCCCTCCTGAGCCGTACCAGGCCGCGTGCCCTCAACATGGGGGGTGCCCTGGGGAAAGCACCTTGTCCCCATGTTGATGAGGACAAGGGCCTCTTCCCGACAACCCTGGCCGTTGGTTGTCGGGGTCTGTGGGCGGGGGGCTTATCGGAATCTGGGAGCCCCCTTTAATAAGGGGGCCCCCAGATCCCAGGCCCCCACCCTATGTGAATGAGTATGGGGTACGATGTACCCCTACCCATTCACCTAAGGTGTAAATAAAAAAAAACACACAATTTAAAAAAAATATTTTATTGCACTGCTCCGGGGGTCTTCTTCCGTCTTGGGGGGTCTTCTCGCCGGACTCCTCTGCTATTTTACCTAGCTCTTTTACCGAGCAGAGGAGCCCGGCTACCTTCTTTGTCGTCGCCGTCTGGGGGTCTCGATCCGTCTTCTTCTTCCTCCTCCTCTTCCTCTTCCTCTTCTTCTGACTCGTTGCTCTCTCTGGCCGGAATGGCAGAGCCGCGCTGTGCTGGAACTTATATAGGGACAAGGGGACAGGGTCACATGCTCATTTCACATGGTGACCCCACCCCCCTATGATGTCTCAGTCCCGGAGGATGCTGGGACTGTGACATCATAGGGGGTGGGGTCACTATGTGACATGAGCATGTGACCTTGTCCCTATATAAGTCACAACCCAGCGCGGCTCTGCCATTCCGGCCAGAGAGAGCGACGAGTCAACATCAGAAGAAGAAGAAGAAGAAGGCGGCGGCGCAGAAAGCGACGACAGCGGCAAGAACAGAAGAGACCCAGGAAGACCCCCGAAGGCGGATCGAGACCCCCAGACGACGGCGGCGACGACGAAGAAGGTAGCCGGGCTCCTCTGCTCGGTAAAAGAGCTAGGTAAAATAGCGGAGGAGTCCGGCGAGAAGACCCCCCAAGATGGAAGAAGACCCCCAGAGCAGTGCAATAAAATATTTTTAAAAAATTGTGTTTTTTTTTTTATTTACATCGTACCCCATACTCATTCACATAGGGTGGGGGGCCGGGATCTGGGGGGCCCCCTTATTAAAGGGGGCTCCCGGATTCCGATAAGCCCCCCGCCCGCAGACCCCGACAACCAGCGGCCAGGGTTGTCGGGAAGAGGCCCTTGTCCTCATCAACATGGGGACAAGGTGCTTTGGGGGTGGGGGGGCCGCACAGCCACCTTTCCCCAGGGCACCCCCCATGTTGAGGGCACGCGGCCTGGTACGGCTCACGAGGGGGGGCGCTCGCTCGTCCCCACCCCTTTCCTGGCCGGCCGGGCTGCGTGTTCGGATAAGGGTCTGAGATGGATTTGGGGGGACCCCCACGCCGTTTTTTCGGCGTGGGGATTCCATTTAAATCCATGCCAGGTGACGGGGCTAGCGCGGTGGCATTCACTGCCTTCGCTAGCCCCGTCTACCTGAAGTCACGTGCTAAATGAACAGACTTTCCGATGATCGGCAAGTCCGTTCATTTCCAATAGTCCGGCGGACTAGCATACTAACGGCGGGATTGTCCGCCGGACTGCTAAGTTCAGCGGACAATTTTAAAACAAAAAACTTAAAACCTAGTACGCCGGACTTTAGTTGCCAAAAAGTCTGCCGGCGCCCACACACGGGGGGATTGTCCGGTGGACATTCCCGCGGGAAAGTCCGCTCGTGTGTACGCGGCATTAGGCTCTGTGTCCCATGATGTACTCCAAGAAAAGGATTTTACAGGTAAGCAGCCATATTAAATAGAAGATGCCAATAACTGGGATAGCCAGTAATTTATAACTTTTTTTTTAAAATATTCCTGTGATGAAACCGTCCAGCACAAAGCTTGGGTGCCTACGTCAAGATACAGCTTCCTCCAAACTGGAACCAGGAATCAGGTATTATAGCAGAATGTTGCACCCAAGATACTAGGTGGCACAAGCTCAGGTACCAACTAGAACAAACTTTATTGAAAACTCACACAGAACATATTACCTTAACAATACAAACTGTAAACAGGGATATAATTAACATAGCTAAGGAACAGCCAACTTACACATAATGCTAATCCACATCTAGCAACTGATAGCTGACAGTGATTTAACCAGTTGAATACCCGCCCATAGTCATATGACGCCCACAAGGTGGATCTACCATCCTGGGTGGGCGTCATATGACGTCCTCGGATTCCCGGCCGCCTGGGGGGCGCGCGCGCGCCGCCGGCGGCGGCGCGCGCGCGGCATCGCTCGGGACCCGGTGCGAGTGCCCGGCGGCCGCGATGTCCGCCGGGCACCCGCGATTGCCTGTTAAAACAACGGGACCGGGCGGGACCGTGGAGCTGTGTGTGTAAACACACAGCTCCACGTCCTGTCAGCGGGGAGGAGACCGATCATGTGATCCCAGTACAGAGGATCACATGATCGGTCTCCTCCCCTTAAGTCCCCTCCCCCTACAGTTAGAATCACTCCTATTAGGGACACACATTAACCCCTCCAGCGCCCTCTAGTGTTAACCCCTTCCCTGACAGTCACATTTACACAGTAATCATTGCAATTTTATGTGTAAATGTGAATGGTTCCAAAAATGTGTCAAAAGTGTCCGAAGTGTCCGCCGCAATGTCGCAGTCACGAAAAAAAAATCGCAAATCGCTGCCATTACTAGTAAAAAAAAAAAAAAAAAAAATTCAATAAATCTATCCCCTATTTTGTAGACGCTATAACTTTTGCGCAAACCGATCTATATACGCTTATTGCGATTTTTTTTACCAAAAATATGTAGAAGAATACGTATCGGCCTAAACTGAGGAAAAAAATTGTTTTTTTTTAAAAAAATGGGATATTTATTATAGCAAAAAGTAAAAAATATTGTGTTTTTTTTCAAAATTGTCGCTCTTCTTTTGTTTATAGCGCAAAAAATAAAAACCGCAGGGGCGATCAAATACCACCAAAAGAAAGCTCTATTTGTGGGAAAAAAAGGACGTCAATTTTGTTTGGGTGTAACGTCGCACGACCGCGAAATTGTTAGTTAAAGCGACGCAGTGCCGAATCGCAAAAAGTGCTCTGGTAAGGAAGGGTGTTTAAAAGCCCTGTATTGAAGCGGTTAAGTAACATGAACAAATTAACAACTCAGACAGTCTGGTGTCCACAACCCTGAATACAAAGTACATTACACATTATTATAAGCATAAACACATAACATCCCACAATGGTTCCATAACATGGTAAAGTGGACACAATAGGAGAAAGACACTTAACCCATAACAC
Source organism: Lithobates sylvaticus (assembly GCA_028564925.1). Classification (NCBI taxonomy): domain Eukaryota; kingdom Metazoa; phylum Chordata; class Amphibia; order Anura; family Ranidae; genus Lithobates; species Lithobates sylvaticus. Next base: position 263,520,490 of record CM053028.1, read on the forward strand.
CTTAACCGCTAGAGATACGCACTATAGCCGAATGGCGGCTACAGCGCGGACCTGCTTTGCCGGGACTACGTTTATTGACGTAGTCCCGTGCACGAGCGGCCTGGGCGCCCCCTGAAGGGCGCGTGCGGCACGCTCTGTGATCAGCGAGTCTGTGAGACTCGCTGGATCACAGATCCGAGTAAGGGGTCGATCCCGACCCCTTACCACGTGATCACCACGTGACCAATGACAGCTGATCATGTGATGACAACACAGCCGGTAATCAGCAATTTTTCCTCCTCGCGCTGACAGCGTGAGGAGAAAAAAAAAAAAAGCCGATCACCGATGGCAGTGAGAGGGACATTAGTCCTGATCACTGCAATGTGCCCCAGCTCATCAGTGCCCATCTGTGCCCCCTACAAGTGCCGCCTACCAGTGCCCACAAGCGCCACCTGTCAGTGCCCACCAGCGCCACCTGTCAAGGCCCACAATCAGTGCCTGAACAGTGCTGCACATCAGTGCCACCTATCAGTGGCCATCAGTGTCACCTACCCTTGCCAATCGGTGCCACCTATCAGTGGTACCCATCAGAGCCCATCCATGCCACCCATCAGGGCCCATCAGTGCCATCTTATCAGTGGCCATCAGTGCCACCTTATCTGTGCCCATCAGTACTGACTTATCTGACCCCACCAGTGTCACCTTATCTGTGCCTATCAGTGCTGCCTTACCTGTGCCCATCAGTGCCGCCTCATCAGCGCATATTAATGAAGCAGAAATATTACCCGTTTGCAAAATTTTATAACCAACTATTAAACATGATTTTTTTTTTCAAAATTTTCCATCTTTTTTTGTTTGTTTAGCAAAAAATAAAAACCCCAGCTGTGATTAAATATAACCAAAAGATAGCTCTGTTTGTGGGGAAAAAATTATAAAAATTTAATTTGGGCACAGTGTTGTATGACTGTGCAATTGTCAATCAAAGTACATCAGAGCCAAAAGCTGAAAATTGGTCTGGGCAGGAGGGGGGTTTAAGTACCCAGTAAGCAAGTGGTTAAAGTGGGGTTGCACCCAAAAAAAACATTTGGAATTTTTTTTTAACTCACCTCTAAATGGCTGTTGCTAGGGGGTCCCTCGTAGTCTGCCTCCTTCAGTGCCTGGGCTGGTGACATCACATCCCCTTGACGCAGGAAGGGCTCAGGTCTGCCCCCTCCCTCTTGTCAATCATCTGGGACACGCGACAGGTCCCAGATGATTGCGCGGCCACGCACGGCGCTGCTTGCGCATGCGCAGTGGGTGCCCGGCTGATAAGCCACAGCTGGGCGCCCACAGTTACAATGCTGGCGCCGCCGAACGGAGGGGGGGGGTCGAGCGGGGCTTCAATTCCCCCACATCGCTGGACCCTGGGACAGGTAAGTGTCCGATTATTAAAAGTCAGCAGCTGCAGTATTTGTAGCTGCTGACTTTTAATATTTTTTTTTATTTTTTATTAATTGGCACACTTTAAACAGGTTATATCAGAAAACCCTAGAATCAGGTTGCTTTGAGTTGATTATATTAACATCTGCTCTGAATCTCACAGTCTGAAGCAGTCATTGCTGGTTTGAGGCATAGAGCAGTGTTTCTCAACTCCAGTCCTCAAGGCGCCCCAACAAGTCATGTTTTCAGGATTTCCCTCAGATGAAACGGCTGTGGTAATTACTAAGGCAGTGAAACTGATCCAGTCACCTGTGCAAAATAATGGATAGCCTGAAAGCAAGACCTGTTGGGGCGCCTCGAGGACTGGAGCTGAGAAACACTGGCATAGAGACCCGAAATATGTATATCAATCCTCCAGTTTTCAGAGTCTATGTGTTTTGGGGAAACATGGACCTGAATGTGAAGCAAGACCACTCCAAGTGTCCCCCAGGCACATACCTCCCAAAGAGTAGTGTTCCCTTAAAAGCCAGGGCCCATAGTCGGTAGGCAAGAGGCCACCCTGCAGTCCTCTCCAAAAGCCCCTGTCCTGGTTGGATCTGTCACAATTCCTTTGGAAATAGTGATATCACTGCAGCATGAGAAACTGGCTTCTACCTAATAAATAATTTAAGCCCAGAAACAGGCTTTCTCCATTGTGTGCTGGCGATACTTACAAAACATATTGACAAATAATCACACATATATTTATTATTCAAAGTACCTGTCCTGCAGTCACTAGGACCCATTCATGTGTGTTGTACTTAAAATGCATTTTCATGCAGTTAACTTCAAGTGTGAATATGCCCTTGATATTTATCACTGTCTGGTATGGTACTCACAGAATCCATTCCAGGAGTTCCAAAAGTGACAAGATTTCAAGAACTCCTTCTCTCAGAATCCCTGGGGAGATTTCCAGAAATCCCTTTCTCATAATCCATGCCAGGACTTCAAAAACTCCCTCTCTCCGAATCCCTGTCTTGACTTCCAGAATTCCTTGAAATGATGCTGGGTGTTTCCTCTGACCAAAGGTATATTAAGGTATTTAAAGTGGAACTTCACCTGACATGTTACAGATCCCAGAAGACTGCAGTTCCATTCACAAAGTGCAGCTCCACTTGTGCATGTGCAGTGGGGAGCCAGCTGTGAAGTCGTAATGAGTCACAACCGGCTTCCCACAGCAAACAGGACAGCTTTGGGTTTATTAAAAGTCAGCAGCTACAGTGTTTGTAGCTGCTGACTTCTATTTTTTTCTTTAAAGAAACAGAAGAACCTCTTTAACCGCTTCAGCCCACGGAAGATTTTACCCCCTTCCTTACCAGAGCACTTTTTACAATTTGGCACTACGTCGCTTTAACCGACAAAATTTGCGTCCTTTTTTTTCCACAAATAGAGCCTTCTTTTGGTGGCATTTTATCACCCCTGCGGTTTTAATTTTTTGCGCTATAAACAAAAAAAGAGCGACAAGTTAAACAATATTTTTTTACTTTTTGCTATAATAAATATCCACAAAAATTTTAAAAATCAAAAAACTAATTTATTCATTTGTTTAGGCCAATATGTATTCTTCTACATATTTTTGGTTAAAAATAATAATAATATATCGCAATAAGCGTTGTGAACTTTGGGGACAATAGCTCCACGGGATTAAGTGCATAAACCGTCAGTTGTAAAATAAAAGACATTTATTTGAAAGAAAAATCAAAATAAGGCTTTCTTCAGCGCACAGGTAAAGTACAAAAACAAAGTCCGCTTATCTTCAGCATAACAAAAAAAAAACAGCTTATCTTCAGCACAAAAACAAAGTTAAGGAAAACACATACAGTTTTTTGCAGCAGGTTCTTTTAGCAGCCTCCAGACATCCACACAGCTCAGCTAACAGGTGTAATCACCTACTCCTCCTCACACCAACAACTCTTCCCTACTTCCTGTTTTATGAGCTGTCTTCCTGGAGGCCCTTAACCCCCTGTGCGCTGAATCATTGTGGTCAGGGAGGGAGGCTCTTTTCCCACCCGAATATCTCTTCAGAGCCTCCCAAATTCCGGGTCCCAAATAACTATTATTAACTTAGAGAGGACTGCGAGTCAGTCCTCTCCTGCTCGGTTACTCCCGGAACCCCTCACCCATTTTGGGTGACCCCCTGAGCAACGCTGCGAATCCTTTTAAAGGGACCACAGCCCAAATACTGGTGCTATATAGCACCCGTCCAGGACCCAACCTTGGCGTCCTGTACATATCCCCCCCCTCTGCCTCAACGCGGAGGTGTTGGAGGCACCACTCGACATCATACAATGGACCCGGGAGAGGGCATCGGCGTTCTGATGCTGTCTCCCTGGTCTGTGCTCTACCACAAAATTGAACTCCTGGAGAGAAAGGAACCACCTTGTCACCCTGGCATTGGTGTTTTTGTTTTGTCTCATCCAGGTCAGTGGGGCATGGTCGGACACTAGGCGGAACCTTCTACCTAGGAGGAAATAGCGTAAAGAGTCTAAAGCCCACTTGATGGCAAGACACTCCCGCTCCACCACCGCATAGTTTTTCTCCGCTGCCGTCAGTTTCCTACTTAGAAAAACTATGGGGTGCTCTTCCCCATTGATCACTTGAGACAGGACTGCTCCTAGCCCTTCACTTGAAGCATCTGTCTGTACTACAAAATCCTTAGAAAAATCTGGAGCCACAAGCACCGGATCCCGGCACAATGCCGTCTTAAGCTTCTGGAAAGCTTTTTCGGCATCGTCATTCCACTGTACCATCACTGACTTTCTGCCTTTGGTCAAGTCCGTCAATGGTGCAGCAATGGTGGCAAAGTTGGGGACAAACCTCCGGTAGTAGCCAACTATGCCCAAAAACGCTCTGACCTGCTTCTTGGATAGGGGGCGGGGCCAGTTCTGTATGGCTTCTACCTTACTCATTTGGGGCTTCACCAGTCCTCTACCCACAATGTACCCTAGGTACTTGGCTTCCTCTACTCCAATCGCGCACTTCTCCGGATTGATGGTGAATCCTGCTCTTCTCAAGGAGTCTACGACTGCCTGAACTCGGGGAAGATGGGACTCCCAATCAGTGCTAAAAATGACTATGTCATCTAGGTAAACCGAAGTATACCGTTGATGTGGACGCAAAGTTTTGTCCATGGCCCTTTGGAATGTAGCGGGGGCAGAGTGTAGACCAAATGGCATTCTTTTGTACTGGAAGTGGCCTTCCGGGGTAGAGAAAGCTGTTTTCTCCCTGGCTTTCTTGGTCAGGGGAATCTGCCAATACCCTTTTGTGAGGTCTAGCGTGGTTATATACCTGGCTGGACCTAACCTCTCAATTAGCTCATCTACCCGTGGCATTGGATAAGCATCAAACTTGGAGATTTCATTAAGTTTTCTGAAGTCGTTGCAGAAGCGGAGGGTGCCGTTGGGTTTGGGTACCAACACGATTGGACTCGACCACTCGCTCTGCGACTCTTCAATGACTCCAAGCTCGAGCATTCTCTTGACCTCTTCAGACACTGCCACTCTATGAGCTTCTGGGATACGGTAAGGCCTTAACCGGATTTTTATACAGGGTTCCGTCACAATGTCATGCTCGATGACGTTGGTGAGACCCGGCAACCCTGAAAACATGTCCCTATTTCTTTGCAGAAACTCTTTTGCTTGCTGGGTTTGGGGCCTAGTTAGGGTAGCAGCCACCTGCACCAGGTCGATTCCTGCATGGTCCCCTGACTGTACCTCTACCACAGCGGATACCTGTTCTCTGTCTCTCCAGGGTTTCAACAGATTTACGTGATAGATCTGGTATGGTTTTCTTTTCCCTGGCTGGTGTACCTTGTAGTTCACCTCACCCACTTTTTCTATTACCTCAAACGGGCCTTGCCACCTGGCCAAGAACTTGCTCTCCACTGTGGGTATTAGGACAGCCACCCGGTCTCCTACTTGAAACTGTCTAATTTTAGCCGATCTGTTATACACCCTTCTTTGGGCATCCTGAGCCTTCTGCATGTGCTCCCTCACCAGCGGCATCACCTTAGCCACCCTCTCTCGCATTTGAGAGATATGCTCTACCACGGTCTTGTGTGGTGAGGATTCACTTTCCCATGTTTCTTTGACTAGGTCAAGCAACCCCCGGGGCCTTCGTCCATACACTAACTCAAACGGTGAGAAGCCCGTGGACGCTTGTGGAACCTCCCGGATGGCAAACAAGAGGGCAGGGAGTAACATATCCCAATCCTTCCCGTCTTTCTGGACCACTCTTTTTAACATGGACTTTAGAGTTTTATTAAACCTCTCAACTAGGCCATCGGTCTGCGGGTGATAGACGGACGTCCGCAACTGCTTGATCTGAAATAGTCTGCACAAGTCCGCCATCACCTTTGACATAAAAGGGGTGCCCTGGTCCGTAAGTATCTCCCTGGGGAATCCAGTTCGTGAAAACATTTGGAATAACTCCTTGGCAATGGCCTTAGAGGAGGCTTTCCTCAAAGGAACTGCTTCTGGATACCTGGTTGCGTAGTCTAGGATGACTAATATATATTGGTGCCCCCTTGCCGACTTTACCAGGGGTCCCACGAGATCCATGGCGATCCGCTCAAACGGAACCTCAATAATCGGCAAGGGTACCAGAGGGCTTCTATAGTGTGGCCCTGGGGCAGTTAACTGGCAAATGGGACAAGACGCACAATATCTTTTAACCTCGGCCTTCACCCCTGGCCAGTAAAACCGGTCGGTTATCCTGGCCTCCGTTTTCTCTGCCCCCAAGTGTCCTCCCAGTGCGTCATTGTGGGCTAGGTCAAGCAGCATCCGCCTATATGGTTGGGGAACCAGTAACTGCTCTACAGTTTCCTCTCGGCTTTCAGCCACTCGATAAATCAAATCCCCCTTTAATGCAAAATGAGGAAACCTTTGATCTGCCCCTGGTATTTGTGGTACCCCATCAACAACAGAAACCTGCTCTCGAGCATTGACCAAGGTAGGATCCTGCAACTGGGCGGTGCCAAACGCACCCCTGGGTACGTCCAGGTCTGGATGCACTGACCTTGAGGATGTTTCCCCTTCACCCTCCTCAACTGGGAACTGCAACGGGGAGAGCTCCTCATCATCCTCCCCCAGCATAACCTGTAATGGGAAGGCCTCCCCCCCCTCAGAAGTCAACTCGGTATTGAGGCCTGAAACAGAAACATTGTCATTCAAATTAACATTCTCTGCAATATCCTTATTAGTGACAGGTATCTCTGTTTTAGAGGGGTGTGTTGTGGGGGTTTCAGACCTAGACCCCTCAGACTCCATCTCTTCCAGGCCCAGTGTCCCCAGTTCTCCTGGCAGCCCCATCTGTGCCTGGTTCCACAGTTCGAGGAATAGCGGACAGTCCCGCCCCACTATAATATCATGGATTAAACTATGTACTACCCCAACCTCCTGTGTCACTGAGGTACGTCCATAAGAAACCGTCACAGGAACCAGGGGGTACTCCCTGGTATCCCCATGGATACACACTACGCGCAGAGTTTTATTTATGGGGCCAAGTCTCCCAATCACCCTGGCATGTACCAGTGTTACCATGCTCCCGGAGTCTAGTAGGGCCCTGGCAGGAAGGTGGTTCACCCACACTTCACACTCGAACCGTCCTTCAGCCAGATCAAGATGAGTGGTACACGCTCTTTGCACATAGAAGGAGCTTCTCCGACCAGTCCCGCAATCCATCGGCTCCTCCTGAAGTGGGCATTGTGCCCGGGTATGCCCCCAGGACCGACATCGCCAACACTGTAGGCCTCCCATCCTAGGGACAGGAACCAACCTTCGAGGTTCTGCAGAAGATGGTGCAGGGTTGCGGGTTCCAATGTCTAGCAGGGCTTCTCTCCTAGGTGCTGTGGCTGGTCTTGTTGCCCTTGGTGTGGGTTCCCGACGTTTGGCAGGCCCAAGCAGGTCCTCTACCACGGTGTATCTTTCAACCAACTCAACCAGCTGGTCAGCGGTTGCAGGGTCTCCATGGCTTACCCAGCGCTGTAGGTCATCTGGCAGGGACCGCAGGTACCAGTCCATCACCACCCGTTCCACCATTTGTGGGCCTGACAGTTTTTCTGGCTGTAGCCATTTTTTAACCAGCTGTATCAGTTCATGCATTTGGGACCTGGGTGGTCGGTCAGGTTTGTACCGCCAGCGATGCACCCTCTGAGCCCGGACAGCCATGGTCACTCCTAGGCGGGCCAGGATCTCTGTCTTCAGAAGCTCATAGTTGCTGATATGTTCAGTTGGGAGGTCAAAGTAGGCCTTTTGCGGGTCACCGGTGAGAAAAGAAGAGATAATGCCAGCCCATTGGTCACGGGGCCACCCCTCTCTCTCCGCTATCCTCTCAAAGGTGGTGAGAAAGGCCTCTACGTCATCGCTGGGTGTCAGTTTTTGTAAGAAATGGCTGGCTCTCACAGACACTTGGTTGCCAACGGCAACGACCGATTGTTCTCGTCCCTGAGCCAGCCGCTGCACTGCCTCCTGTAAGGCAGTCACCTGTGTTTGAGTGGACTCCTGCTGAGCAGTAAACTGGGCGGCTAGCAACCGTGTGTTTTCCTGCTGTGCAGCTATAGCCTGTGCCAGGGCCTGCTGCTGCTGAGCCATCGCTTCCTCATGGCGACGGTTTGCATCTGCTGAAGCTTGCTGCTGGGTCACGGTGGCTTGCGCCAAAGCCCTGATGACCTCCTCCATGCCTTTACCTGCTGTTTGCAGCGTCTGAGCTGACTTCACCCACGACATGCCATTTGTACACTGTCTCTTTAAATGTCAGTTTAGTTTTAAACGGTTTTTGCGGCTGCAAATGCACTTTTGCCAGCATCCAAGACACCAGTTGTGAACTTTGGGGACAATAGCTCCACGGGATTAAGTGCATAAACCGTCAGTTGTAAAATAAAAGACATTTATTTGAAAGAAAAATCAAAATAAGGCTTTCTTCAGCGCACAGGTAAAGTACAAAAACAAAGTCCGCTTATCTTCAGCATAACAAAAAAAAACAGCTTATCTTCAGCACAAAAACAAAGTTAAGGAAAACACATACAGTTTTTTGCAGCAGGTTCTTTTAGCAGCCTCCAGACATCCACACAGCTCAGCTAACAGGTGTAATCACCTACTCCTCCTCACACCAACAACTCTTCCCTACTTCCTGTTTTATGAGCTGTCTTCCTGGAGGCCCTTAACCCCCTGTGCGCTGAATCATTGTGGTCAGGGAGGGAGGCTCTTTTCCCACCCGAATATCTCTTCAGAGCCTCCCAAATTCCGGGTCCCAAATAACTATTATTAACTTAGAGAGGACTGCGAGTCAGTCCTCTCCTGCTCGGTTACTCCCGGAACCCCTCACCCATTTTGGGTGACCCCCTGAGCAACGCTGCGAATCCTTTTAAAGGGACCACAGCCCAAATACTGGTGCTATATAGCACCCGTCCAGGACCCAACCTTGGCGTCCTGTACAGCGTATATTGATTGGTTTGCGCAAAAGTTATAGCGTCTACAAAATAGGGGATAGATTTATGGCATTTTTTGTATTTTTTTTAACTGGTAATGGTGGTGATCTACAATTTTTATTAGGACTGCGACATTGCGGCGGACAGATCGGACACTTTTGACACATTTTTGGGACCATTGACATTTATACAGCGATCAGAGCTAGAAAAATGCACTGATTACTGTGTAAATGTCACTGGCAGGGAAGGAGTTAACACTAGGGTGTGATCAAGGAGTTAAATGTGTTCCCTCGTTAGTGTTTCTAACTGTATAGGGATAGGACTGACTGGGGGACATATCGTTGTTCCTACTTAGGAGGCACAAACGATATGTCTCTTCTCCCCTGATAACAGGGATTTGAGTGTTTACACACACAATTACCCATGCTGGCGCTGGTGCACACGATCGCCATGCGCATCGGTACCCCCCGATGCAGCAGATTTGCACCCCCTAGTGGCTCCTAAAGGGTACAACGTACCCATTCGGGGTTTCGCCCCGCAGTGCCATTCTGCCGCAGTAAATAGACGTGAGCCGATCAGGAATCGGTTAAGTACGAGTCTTTGAAGTGGCTGGTGCTGTGTCCTATCGCCAGCTATTCTTTGTGCAAAATATCTATTATGATTCCTTATTGCTTTGCTTGTTGCTGACCCAAACTGACCTGACTTCTCTCTTGCCTGCCACCTGCCCATGACCTTTGCCTGGACCTGACTACACTTACTTGCTGCCTGCCCACAACCTCTGCTACAAGATGATTATTCCTTTGCATGCCTATCACCTCTGCCCAGACCTGAATATTCTTCTGCCTAGTGTTCTGTGTACAGTCTCCACACTGCAGCCGTTTTGTTCCAGCTATCCTTTTAGTGGGACAATCCTGGGGGCCACAACCTAGTGACAGCTTGCAATGAAGAAAGCTGGAACCATTAGGGTTTCCAGCCCATCAAAACCATCAAAATTTCTGGCGGAGACCAGCTGTCACTTAGACTCAGTATTTCAGTGTTTCTCAACTCCAGTCCTCAAGGTGCCCCAACAAGTCATGTTTTCAGGATTTCCCCGCAGATAAAACGGCTGTGGTAATTACTAAGCCAGTGAAAATGATCAAATCACCTGTGCAAAATAATGGAAAGCCTGAAAACATGACCCGTTGAAGTGCCTTGATGACTGGAGTTGAGAAACACTGCAGTATTTCACCTGCTTTGGGACAACTATCTTTTTGTTTTGTAGATGACCTTCATTGCCTTCTCAGCTTTTCTAGTTTTTCCCGTTTTTCTTGTCACCACCTCATATTAGTTTCTCCTGAACAGTGTGCTGTGTGTGACCTAGACATACTGATTATTTTTCCATACCAGCACAAACATCTCATTTGCACTTACGAGATGACTGACATCTAAATGAAGTGGCAGGTGCTTTAAGTGCAATGCTCTATGAAATCACTTTACAGTTATAAATATCTCTGAGCAGCTTGCTTGTGGTAAGATATGTATTTCGGAGATTCAGGATTGAAGAACTACAGACACTACCTTGTATCTAGACGAACCTACTTTTTAGTTGAATAGAAAACTCCTAAAATAATGCACAACCATTCAAGATTAGTCCACCAAAAGTGGCATTTAAATTTGTGGTAGTTGCTAGAGCAGCTTTTCTCAACCCTTTCACCCAGAAGAACCCTTAAAGAGATTGTAAACCCTCACTTTGATAAAAACAACCCATTCAGTTTAAAATAGAAATGAAAGGCAAAACATTTTGCGTATAGATTTTAAAAAACATTATAAATACCCGCTGTTCTAAGCTGAATAAGAGCTGGAGGAGGAGAAGCAGCAGCACACTAATCTTCCCAGTGAAAGGCCAGGCAGGGGGAGCATGTCAGGGCAAGTCTCATCATTGGAGGAGAGTAGGCTAAGTTCCCAGCATAGCTAGAGAACTGACCATGGTGTGTTCTTCTGCTTAGTCTGGTTAGTTTTACATAGGAAAGCAGAGGGACTGACAGGAACGCCAGGGATTTCACACAAAGTAAGCAATACAAAGAGAACAGGATACCTTTTTTCATTCAAATACATGGTACATATGTGAATATGAAATGTTGGGTTTACATAGTCTGTAAAATAATTTTCTGGGACCCAGGGAACCCCTGCTAAAAAATGTTGTAGATCATGGCTGCTCAACCTTTTGAAGAGTCGTGGGCCACAATGAAATTAAATGACTTATCATTTCGAATTTTTTATTTTAAATAGCATAATGAAGAATTTAAACAACAACCAGGATCATCATGTTCTGTGGGACCAATCCCTGTAAGCTGTTTACCCACTGTTTAATCACAAAAATCTATTTTTTTTATTAACCAGATCACCATTAATCCCACTCTCATGATCAGATGTGACCAGCCAAAACAGCTCTGATCCAGTGTTGCAGTCTTTACTATATCAGGGTCTTTGCAGCCATCCCTTGAATTACCAAAACAAGGGCTGTGAATTAGCTAAACCAAAAACCCACAGACCATAGAAGCACATGCCCCAGCAATACAATAAACTTTATTAAGCAAAGATAAAATTGACACATAATACACCCACGTGCTCCCAGAATGATACCAAGCTCATCACAGAACTGTGAAAATACAGCTTCAAAACCCTTGTATGGATGCCACTAGATGTAGAAGAGTGGGGAGCCAGCCACAATAGGCGGCTTGTGTATGACAGCCGCTGGGATTATGGAGGACTGGCAACATTCAATAGAATGACGTGCATCCAAAGGAGGTTGTGCGGGTTTCTATGAGGTTGCGGGCCGCATCAGAAGGCTCCGTGGGCCACAGGTTAAGCATGCCTGTTGTAGATGTATTCTTAAAATAATGTTCTATGTAATCATGAAACTAACATGAATAATAATGACCAGAAAATAAAACAAGACAGTAAAAATTTGAATGCCCCCTTACATTGTTGGTCATTGGAAAAATGCCTCCTTACATTAGTTGGACAAGGGACTGCTCACATCGGTGGATAGTTTGAGAAAGAATGTCTTTTACATTGGTGATCAGATGAAAAGCCCCCCCCCCCCCCTTTACATTGGTGGTCTGTGCAAAAGTTTATCAATAATCAGTGGTAAAGAGCCTCCCTTACTTGTGAGAACAAAAACAAACACTTTGCATTCTCAAAACTCTAAACCCACACTCTACGTGGAATCTGCGCATGTTGTTTAATGACTATCCTCCCACAGTCCAAAATAATACTGGCAGGGTAACTTTCTTCTGCCTCAGTCATTCTTTCAGTGCAGGCATCTATTTGACTGTGGGAACATAGACTTCAAGTGACATTAGTGAACTCATGTCAGGGTCAGTTTGGGAGTTCACCATTTCTATGTGTGCGGTTTATCGTTATCTCCCGGAACTGAAAGTGAAATCCCAAATTTTGCATTGTCACCAGCAACGAATTAGAGGGGAAATCTTAGAATGGGAACACTAGTTTTGGTGACCCTGATGACAACAGGGAGTCCCTTATATTCTGTCCCATAGCCAAAACGGAAGGTGAGGGGAATGTTCCCCCAATGGGACACAGATGGAAAAGAACTGATGGGATTATAACCCTCAGGGTCCATGTACATTGGGCTTAAAAGAATGCCAGTTCCTTTGGCATAAAGAAAAAAAAAAAGCTCATATACTGTTTTCCGCCAGAAAAAGCTTAAAATATTCCTCTAATTGTCCTTATGTGCATGGATAACATTGAGCTTCTTCTACAGGCAAAACGCAACATGAAAAACTGTGGAAGCAGCTTTTTTTTATGCCAGTGTGCATGGACCCTCAGTAGTTCACACCATACTTCTCAACTTAGTGCATTTACAGGGCAGCTGAGAGCTACATTATTCCTACATACTTTACCTTTATACAGGTAATTACATAAGATCCCATGGTTGAGCTGCCCACAAGCATTGCATGCTGGATGGTTAGTAAGTAATTAACTTGTCACCAAAATAACTTTGACCCGAGCCACCTACTGTATATGTTGCATCATGCATTCTATATAGCGTGGTCAGGTATCCAAAGCAGTTGTAACTGCAGACAGGACAATATAAAATGTTGGTCATGTTAGATCTCTGGGAATTTCAACCAGAAATGTGAGCAGTGTAGCTACCTAGAGAAAATTAAAAAACACCAGCTTTAATGTTTTACATGCCTTTCAGTAGTTTATGAAAGGCAAGATACTTATTCAAGAAAATTTTGGTTATCTAGATTGATAGATTTGTTTGGTTAGACTAAAAGTGTAAGGGTCAAGAAGAATTCTCTCAGATGATTGGTATATCAGCACTCTGTGCTGTACTATATTGAATTAGCCGTGTAGTGTTAGGTTTGTAATGCGATTTTGAAGCTGGAATGTAACTAACAGACACCTTTTTCTCCATACTGTTGGCCATACTGTGATAATGGATGCCTTTTGCTATGTACTGTATCTGTTTTGTATATCTGGGGTCAGTCTGCCATCTCGTGGAAACACCATGAATTGTTTTTTCTTTATCAGGAGACTAGTTAAACATTTACCAGAAACATTTTCTCATTGACAGAGTTTCTGGACAAGTTTCATAAATATTACTCAATGCATAAACCAGGCTGATTAAAACAAATTTATTTAACCAGTAGTTCAATGTTAAAGATGCTGGTTAATGATTTTAACTGAATTTCTTCAAATGATTAATGGGTTGTCACTTCCACAGTAAGTGTTGAAAAAACCTTCCACATGTAATCGTTAATGATAAACTCAAAGCCTGTAATACAGTGGAAGTGAACTATGTAAAAGTTTTAAAATGTTAACAGAACTTAGGATACTTGACCCCTTAACCACAGCTATACACAAATATGTGGTGTCAGGGCAGGCGGGCCTTAATGACCTAATGCCATAAATATACATCTCTGTCTTGTTCTGGTGTGCAGAAATTTGGCACCCTCAGAACTGTGACCGGGCCGTCATGGGCAGCTCACGGTCATTTACCAACATTTGGGAGCTGATAGGATGGGCTCCTGATAACATAAGCACTGTGCAGACAATTAAAGTACATCATGATCAGGAGCCCTTCCTTCTGGCCCTGGGTGTCACAGTCCATTTAAGGACTCTGTCTGTTCCTGCTGTTGTAAGGGGGTTAAAATACATCTATTAATGCTGACTTTCCATGAAACCTGACAGGTCTACTTTAGTGCTAGTCCCCTGTCCCGCAACACAAATGGCTTTAGAAACTTTGATCCAGTCCTCCGACACTTTTAGAAGGCATGGGTGACATTACAGTACCTCCTGGCAGAGCTGGGTGCCTGTTTTCTCAGAGTCTTAGGTTATAATGAAAGTTGTGGTCTACCTGTCACCCTGCCCAGCCCGGCATTCACTTCCCAATCACCTTGGAGACAATGAACAGTCCATGTGCTTGTTTTTGTATTTTTATTGAGAGTTTGAACTTGAATAGGGATGGGAATATATGGGATGCCCAGTAGAACGAACAATCGGTTGATTGTATCTCAATCAGTTGGGACAATTATATATACACTTTACAGCTCCAGTCCCCTCCAATACAACACTTGCTTGCAGACCATTTCTCTCTCTCTCTTTCTCTCTCTCTCTTGCACAACACTTCACTTCAAGGCACAGCTAGCACATGGTTAGGCCCAACACTGACTCAGTCAGGCCCTAGAAATTGCCATTTGTAGGCAGGGACTGCAGGTACCTTTTGGTGTAGCAAAAATAGAATAGAAAGTCTTTAGTGCTAGATGTCCTATGGTGGACTACTGCTCCCAGTAAGCCATCTTCAGGCCCTGACAGCCCTCTTGGCTGGAGCTGCCTGACTCCACTGTCCGTGACATCACAGTGCTTACTGCTGGCTCTGCACCCATCCCAGACTGCACACTCCCAGTCTTCTCAGGTGTGCCTCCCCAGTCTACCCGACTGTGCCTGTCACTTACCGACCATCCTGGCTGCACATACACCGGTGGTTCCCTCCTGAAGACTTGCCCGGCAGTACTAGCTCCTGCTGTCCTCTAACTCCTTTTTGTGCCACCTGTCCAGATCCTTCATGCAGTCTTGAAGGAATCCTTCCTGCACCCAATCCCACGCCCAAGGTCACCCCCCTAGACTGGGGGGTGCCCTCAAAGGCCCCGACAGCCTAGCACTCCATCCTCAGTTCTTCCACCTGACAACAACTCCCCAGCTGGTTTGACCCTGGGTATATCAAGGAGGCCTGCCTCCTGCCAATCCTAAATGGGGATTGGTCAGGGCTCCCTGAGACAACTCAGACAGCTCCACCTCTCTTCCCCTCCTCTCTTCTAGAATCCTCTAGAAGCCAGAGGGAGGTAACTGAGAAGTGATGCTGTCTGTGAGTCACCAGCCTACTCTGAGCCACTCCCAGCCCACACAGATTAAAACAAACAGGCCTAGCTTAAATTTACCTACACTCACCAAAAATCTATCTCTAGCACCGACCTGGGTAGAGGGTGCTACATTTACATAGGCAGACCGTCGTTCTGTCTCTCCAGGGAACGATCGCAGGTTGCTAGTGGCCATCACGGCCTTGGGACCCATTGATTGGCCCCAGCCGCGTCCAATCACAGCGGAAGCGTGGCTCCAGTGGTGCACATGCCCCAAAGCCATCCACGAGCATCACATACATGTACGTGATTTTGGGCTTAAGGGCCGCCCTGCCACAGTAATTGTATGTGGGGCGGTCCTTAAGTGGTTAAACAACCCAGTTGTGTACCAATTACTTGCTTTTTATGAATCTGTATATAGCGCTACACCTGCAGTAGGTACCCTGAGAGGTACCTCTTAGCATGAGCAATAGGGGAAGGTCTCTGTGTAGCAGCTATTAAAGTGGTTGTAAACCCCCTGAGACATTTTTACATATAGGTAAGCCTATAATAAGGCTTAACTATATGTACTGAAAATATCACTGTTTAGGAGATATTTTTTTTTTTTTAAATTCTTTATTTATTTCATTCCGTTCAAGGGATACAGTTCATCAAAAATAAATACATTTTGTACTCTTACAAATATTCAAAGTCATTCTCCTTCCGTTTGTTACAAATTATATTTTCATCATCTTTCAGTTACTTAACTATTCTTACTGTCCCTTTCTTCCTTTTTTCTTTCTATTTTATATATAGTTCCTATCTAGCTCGGTTTCCTGTGCCTCTTCTTATTTTGTGGGCCCTAATCCCTAGGGTTCCCTAGAGGCCCATCCCCTCCCTGGGGGGAGAACAAACCCCCCTACCCTGGTTACCCTCTAAGAGAAAAAAAAAAAAAAAAAAAAGGGCATGACATGAGGGGGGATCTCTCCTCTCTCTGCCCCCCCTCCCCGTCCGTCCGGGGAGGGCTCTCCCCTCCCCTCCCTCCCCGTCTCACTCCCCCTTTCCCCCTTCTTTCCCTCTCCCCCCCCCCCCCTCTCTCCTCCCCCTCCCCTATTCTCCCGTATCCTCCTCCATCCATTTCTTACCTTCTTCTGTTTGTAGATATTCCTCCCATGGGGCCCATATTTGTTTAACTCGTTCTCTTCCCTCTACCGACCGTGGTATTAAACTTTCCATTATTTCTATTCCTCGTACTATATTAAGCCACAAAGGGATGCTAGGGGCCTGTGATTTCTTCCAGCATCTGGGAATGCAGCTCTTCGCTGCGTTGACCAGATGACACACTATTGAGTTTTTATATGCCCTAGTTGGGATCTGAGACAGATGTAGTAGGTAAAACGCCGGTTCAAATGGAACCTGAAACTCTGTTAGTCTTTGGGTAATTCTGTGTACTTCTTGCCAAAATTGTTTGATTGCTGGGCATGTCCAGAATATATGTAATATCGTTCCTCTATTCTGGCATCCCCTCCAGCAACTCTCTGTAGCCTCTGGGAATATTTTATTCATCCTCGATGGAGTTAGATACCATCTTGTTAGTATTTTAAAATTTAGTTCCTGCATTTTTATACATCTTGACGATCTCATTGTTAGGTGTATTATTTTCTGTCCCTGTTCTACAGTAAGTTCTTTTTCCAGGTCTCTCCCCCATTTATCCAGGCTCCCCAGTGTATATCCTTCTGGTGGGGCAGTCAAGAGTGCGTACATTTTGGAAATGGTGTGGGTCAAGGGCTCTTTCTCCTCACAGAGTGTCTCAAACTTTGTTATGGGTCTCTCAAATTCTCCTTCCGGCCCTAAAGTTTCTAAGAAGTGTCTCAGTTGTCTTGCCTGCCACCAAGGGATTTCTAACCGTCCTCCTTCTTTTGTTAAATCCTCTAATGATAACCATCTCCCCATCTTCATAAAGTGAGAGGCTTGACAGATTCCCTTCTCCCTCAGTCTCTTGAACACCCCTGCCTCTAGGCCGGGTGGGAATTTTGGATTTCCCAGGATCGGGTATAAGGGTGAGTTCGGAGTGGAGAGTCTGTGCTTCTGAATAAGTCCTGCTCCTATTTGCAAGGTTGGGCCAATCAGGGGATGTTTCTTTAGCTCCTGCGGTATTTCTGCATAACACCAGATAGCTCTATTTAACGGTACTTGGCTTACTTGTTTTTCTAACTTAATCCAAAGTTTTTGTTCCTCATGTCTATTCCAGTCAGTAATTCTATTTAAATGGGCCGCTTGGTAATATTTAAATAGGTCCGGTGCTGCTATACCCCCTGAGTCCTTCGGCATCACCAACAGTTCTCTCTTTATCCTTGGGTGTTTACTTGCCCAGATGAATTTTGTGAATTCGGTCCGTATTAGACTAAAGTATTTCATAGGAATATGGACAGGCATTGCCTGGAACAAGTACAAAAATTTTGGTACTATGCTCATTTTTAAGATGTTACTTCTGCCGAACCAGGAATGCCTGTCCCTATTCCACCCCCCTAATAGTTTCTTTACTTCTTTAAGTAATGGAGGAAAGTTTATCTCGAACATGTCTGTTAGTCTTGGTGATATTTGTATTCCCAAGTAATTCAGGGCCTCTGTAGTCCATCTAAATTTATAGTTACTCTGCAGGTTATTTTGTATGGGAGCCTCCAGGGCAACCCCCATCGCCTCCGACTTGCTGTAATTTATTTTAAAATTAGACAGAGCCCCGTATCTCTCGACTTCTTTCATCAGATTTGGTAGTGAGATCTGTGGGCTCGTTAATGAAAAAAGTAAGTCATCTGCATACGCAGAGATCTTATATTCCTGTTTTCCCACTCGTATGCCTTTTATATCCGGGTTCTGTCTAATTCTGTTGAGCAATGGCTCCAGCGTAAGGGCAAATAGTAGAGGCGAAAGGGGGCATCCCTGGCGGGTCCCATTCGATATAGTAAAATTTTCAGAGTATATCCCATTTACTTTCACTCGGGCTTGGGGGGAGGAGTAGACCCCTGCTACCCAGTGTATGAATCTATCTCCCATCCCGAAATACCTCAGGACCCCCATCATGTATGTCCAGTTGACCCGGTCGAAGGCCTTTTCTGCGTCCGTATTCACGAAGACACTTGCTATTTTCTTTTGGTTTGCATACTGGACAAGATTCAGCACTTTAATCGTGCTGTCTCTTGCCTCTCTTGTTGGAATGAACCCTACCTGATCCCAGTTTATCAACTGGGTCAGGTGTTTCTGTAACCTAGAAGCAAGTGTCTTCGTGAATATTTTTAAGTCAACGTTTAATAGCGATATCGGTCGGTAGTTGCTACATATCGACCCGTCTTTCCCCTCTTTCGGGATCACCGTGATGTGCGCTCTTAAGGTATCTGGGGGGGGGGGTTGTTATTTGTCCTAATTCATTAAACATTTTGACCATATGTGGGCCTAAGTTTTCAAAGAAAATTTTAAAATATTGAATAGAGAACCCATCCGGCCCTGGTGCTTTCCCCTGTTTAAATGTCTTGATCACTTTGAGCACTTCTTCTACTGTTATTGGTCTCTCTATCTCTCGTCGTTCGGGGGACGTAAGTCTTACTGACTGTGATGTCGAGAGGTATTCTTCTAGGGACACGGGTGGCGAAGTCGTTTCTGGCAGATTGTATAGGGACGAATAATATTCTCTAAATTCATTTGCAATCTCCTTCGGGAGTACTCGTTTCTGCCCGTTCTTTGTTTTAATGTATGGTATGTATGAACGTTTTTGTTGTGTTTTTAGTTTGTTTGCTAATAATTTACCACACTTGTCTCCCGAGTCATATGTCATCCTTCTACCTCTTTGTATCACGGCTTTCGCTTTATACCTCAGGAGGTCCGCCAGCTCTCTCCTCAATGACGCTAGTTCCTTTCCCGTCTCCCTGTCTACTGACTTTTTATGTTTAGTTTCCAATTCTTGTATTCCTTCTAATAATTTTCTTATCCGTTCTTCTCTGACCTTCTTTATTCTGGTTCCGTGTTTAATTAGGATTCCCCTAAGAACTACTTTATGGGCCTCCCATACCATTCCTGAGTCGTTCTCCCCATTATCATTTATCTCAAAATACCATTTAATTTCTTTTATTATATCCTCTCTAATATCTGGGAAATGTAATAAGCTTTCGTTTAAACTCCATTTCCAATCTACTGGTTGGGTTGCCCCTTTCAAGTCTATCCTCATCGTGACCGGTGCATGGTCCGACCAAGTTATATTCCCAATTAGTATGTCCTGCACTGATGGTAATAACTGGTGTGGTACTAGGAAAAAGTCTATCCGGGAGTACGATTGATGCGGATTTGAGAAGAAGGTGAAGTCCTTCTCCTCCTCGTGTAATACCCGCCATATATCTATTAATTGACATTCCTGTATTTTCCTTTTAATATTTCTCCTAATTCCCTTTGGTACAGAGGATGTTCCCGTAGAGGTGTCTAGTATTGGATCCAGGGGGGCATTGAAGTCCCCTCCTACTATCAGTTTACCCTCTTTAAAGTCCATTAATTTTGACAGTGTTTTCTCCATGAACCTATCCTGATGTACATTCGGAGCGTAAATCGTAGCTATGGTCACTTTTATACTCCCTATAAATCCCTTCACAAACAGGAATCTCCCACCTATGTCCGCACTTTTCTCTAGGAGAGACCATTCCAATCGGTTTGAGATCAGAATTGCCACTCCTTTTGTTCTAGTCTGTGCATTCGCGTGGTATACACTAGGGAACTGTCTACTTTGCAGATAGCGGCCCGCTCCCAACTTCAGATGTGTCTCCTGCACCATTCCCACGTCTGTTTTTAAGCGTTTTAGGTCATCTATTAGGATCCTACGCTTCTCTGGTCTATTAAGCCCTTTAACATTTAGGGAGGTCAGCCGCAGCCCCTCCATCCCTTCCTCGTCCTTAGCCCCACCACCTATCTACGTGCTGGCCCCAAAGTCTCGTATTAGACGTGGAGTGGGGGGTGACAGGGCCAGAGGGAAGAGACGACGAGTGCCCGACCCCTACCGCCGAGGTCCAGAAAGGGGAGGGGGGAGACAGAGAGAGAGAGAGAGAGAGAGAGAGAAAAAAACAACAAAAAAAAAAAAGAAAAAAAAGGGGGGTAACTTAGGGGTTCACTTCTCCCTTCAGGGATTCCCGAGCTACCTGCCCGATCCCAGTGCCTACCTAAGGGTACTAAGTTTCCCGTAGGCGCTGAGTCGGGGGGTGACTAGCTTTGGCTCGTGGGGCCGTGCTCCCCACTCGCCTCCTCCAGCTGATAATTATCACTTTCATTGATTCTGAGTCTATTTCTAAGTCCCGTACTCTGTCGCGACCTTGTACTGTATCCAATCTCCTTCTGTTTATTTCCCATTGTTCATCTTAATATACTTCCTTTTTATAGCAACTTACTATCATATATACATTTATACCTTATATACCATATACATTTCATATTTCATTTATTAACCCGTCATCCCATCCCCCACAACATAAAAATACAATTTAATAACATCTAGTTACTATAATTCTGTGGGAACTTCCTCTTTCCCCTGTGTACTTTCTCTGATATATTCTACCCCCTTCACCCCTTCCGCCCCCTCTCTACTGTACCTTATTCCCCCTTAGCAGCTATTTCTTTCTCTTTTCTCCCCCTCCCCCTTTTCATTCCTTTTAATTTAATTTAGTTTCCTCCTATATCCCCTTATTCAACCCCCCCCGCCCCCCCCCCCCCCACCCCCCCCCCCCCCCCCCACCCCCCCCCCCTCTCCTCTCCTCTCCCTACGTATTATATTCATGCATAAGTGTTTCTCGGGGTGAGCTGGGGGGTGGGGGGGGTGCGACAGGGGGGGGGGGAAAGGGGAGGGAGGGGAGGGTGGGAATAGGACACCAAATTAATACACTTGGAGTACACCCAATTGCACATAACTAGATAAGCACATAAATATATAACTGTATAGAAGTACAGCATAATTATATATTACACAAACACATAGAAATTTAACTACACAATTACACACAAACACACCTAAGGGACTGAGTAGATAATTCACTCGGGTAAATAAGACTGTTTAGGAGATATTTACCTTGTAGTGCGCCGATGATGTCATCGGCGCATGCGCAGTGAAGAACCGGCCCTCCATGACGTTTTCTTCCCCAGCGTGTGCCGTGACTGGCGGCTCCTGTGCGCGCAGTCACAGAGACAGAGTCCACGGTCCTGGAAGCAAGAGGGGCGAAGATGGATGCTTCCACCAGCGAGGACATTGCAGGCTTCATTTGCAGGTAAGTGCCACATAATGGGTTAGTATACGATGCACACTAGCCCATTATGCTTTTATTTTGCAGGGGAATAAAGAGGAAGTAAAACCCATCAGGGTTTACTTTCTCTTTAAGGGACAGTCTTTAGTTCTAAATCTTCAGCCGGCTAATGTTGGGGCACAGTTGTATGATTGGTGCACATGAGAATAGTACCATCAAGCCTGGGACAGCAAAAATGCTATTAGATGGCTGTATGATCTGTTCCCAAAGGGCTCAGTCTCTCTAGCAGCATGTAGTATATCCTCACAGCAGCCGCTCACCAGTGCCAGTGATATTGCATATCACTATCTGGTCACACACAGCGATTAGTCCACTCTGCTCTGCATTGAGGTGACTCTGGCTGTCAGCACACCTGGATTTAACACTCTGGATCCTGCTCAGGCCGCCATTATGTAGCAGTGGTGGTGCACACTGGACAGCAATGTGCACTCTCTGGACTCCCTCATGGCAGGAGGAAGCTGTGTCCTGTACAGCTTAAGAAAATGCAGCTCTTTTATTTCCTCCTGGCAATCTCCCTCTGAGGAATGCAGTCCAAAAGCTCTTGTTTACAGTAGAGTCTCTTTCCTCTAGATTACAGATCCCACAGTGCAGTGCTGCCCGACTCAATCTATTGAACTCTTCCTGCTTAGCAACTCAGTCCTTTTGCTGATATAGCTGTTCAGCACCACAGGGCAGCAGGTACCACGAGCAGCTGCAGCCAGTGTTTCTCTCACTCTCCATTCTTAGCCAAGCAAATGGCTACACATATGACAAACCTTCCGATCCCTTAACTATTTGTCATTTTAATCATTTAAAAAATGTGATTTGTTTTTCTTTTAGCTTAGTTTAGGAATTTATTCCAGGTAGCATTATTTATGTATGTATAGATTATATTTACTGTGTTTAAAAGAGAGGAGCTCTTGATAGAAGAGTAAAGGCATGCTCATGTAATAATAGTATTGCTGCACAAGAAATGTCACAGCATGGGTTAGATAGCTCAAGTGTTAAGAACATGCTGACAGCTCTAGTGTAACTGTCTAGTGAACAGACATACTATTTATTACAGAGAGTGAAATGCCAAGATGGCCCAAGGAATCTCAGAAACTGGAAGACGGCTTTTCCCTAAGGGGGAGCGGGATTGGTCTGTCTACAGAATCCAAGAAAGCTTTGGAAAATTGGATGTGCTCCCAGAATTAGAAAATGCAGGAATGAACTCGATTTAGATGTTCAGTTGTGCTGTCATTATTAAATCAAAATAAAAGATTTAAACGCATAAATTAGTCTATTTATCATTAGATCTTTGTATTATCTGTTTGTCATAGGTGTGCACTGTATGGATAGATGGACAGACAGCAGGATTTTTGTGAAAATCCAACTGTGGTTTATTTACAAGTCTGGTTACAAAGTGCAGGTATCAAAACAGCAAAAATAAAACAGAAAATAAACCCTTGCCAATTTGGGCGTCGCATGCGTTCAGGTGCAGTTGAAAAAAGTGTACAACTGCCTCTGAACGCGCGTTTAACAGCGTCTCATGTGCATGAGGCCTTGGTCATACAGACTTAGGCCTCATTTTCACACTGGACGTTATAAAAAACGCCAGTAGCTTTGCAGTGAGGTTTTTCAAATTTTTTCAACGTTTTTGCAATAGCGTTTTTTAGCGTTGATTTTTTTTTATTAAAAAAAAAAAAATAGAAAAACCTTTTTATTTTTTTTTCAATGTATGAAAAACTTTAAGGCCTCATGCACACTGGATGTTAAAATAAAGTTATAAAAAGGTCAGTAGCTTTGCAGTGAGTTTTTCTGAAAATTTTTGCAATAGCGTTTATTAGCATTTTTGCGCGTTGGCGTTTTCGCGTTTTTTTTTTTTTAAAGAAATCTTTTTTTTTCAATGGATCAAAAACATTAAAAAATACTGGTAAGCAAAGTTTTTTGAGCGTTTATCAGCGTTCGAGCGTTTTTACAGCTGAAAAACATCTCTCAGAATCCACTTGTTTTTTTTTTTTACTGCTCAAAAACACCACTGCCCAAAACTGCTATGACAGCATATGTGTGCATGGACACATAGGATAACATGATGGAGAGTTTAATGACTGTATAAAAAAAAATCTACAGCCAAAAACAGCTGCTGTAAAAATGTCAAAAAACGTCCAGTGTGCATGAGGCCTAAATCTTACCACTCAGACAATGTTGCTCCCCGGTCCTATGCAGGAATCTGGTTCCAGGGTGGAGCATCTTCGCCAAGCAGCCTGGGAGTTTTATAGAATCCCGAGTGCTTAATCTGTTACACCTGAGCTTGTTAACCCTCGCTGAGCCCAAACAGGCTCACTACAAAGCACAAACAGAAAAGCAATCAGTGTACAGCATGAACCTGGGACAAATATATATCCCATCCTGGACACAACCCATAGATTTTCCTGGCCTCCTGTCACATACCCCTTCCTCGTTTCAACCCTAGGGTTGGGACATTGGTTGCCAGCCACGCGTGCACCCCAGACAAAGCATCTGCATTTCCCATTCTAACACCAGGGCAATGTTTCACTGTAAAACTGAATTTTTGAAGGGCCAGGAACCATTTATTCACCCACCTATTGGTTTCTTTGTTCTGTGCCATCCACTTTAACCTCTTACCGACCGCTGCATGTACATTTACGTTGGCAGAATGACACGGCTGCACAAATGGGTGTATCTGTACGCCCCTTTAAATTTTCCGCCGCGTGGTCACACACACGCAACCCTGCGGCAAACTCCGCGAGTGTGATCGCTGGTCCCGCAGACTCGATGTCCACGGGGGATACCAACGATGGTCTCACGAAGCTGAAGAACAGGGAAATGCTAATGTAAACAAGCATTTCCCCGTTCTGCCTAGTGACAGGACACTGATCACAGCTCCCTGTAATCGGGAGCGGTGATCAGTGTCGTGTCACACGTAGCCACGCCCCCACACAGTTAGAATCACTCCCTAGGACACACTTTACCCCTGCAGCGCCCTCTCCTGGTTAGCCCCTTCACTGCCAGTCCCATTTACACAGTAGTCAGTGCATTTTTAATCTCATCTGATCTCTGTATAAATGTGAATTGTCCCAAAATAGCGCCACAAGTGTCCGATCTGTCCGCCTTAATGTCGCAGTCACGATAAAAATAAAGCGATGATCACCGCCATTACTAGTAAAAAAATTATTATTAATAAAAATGCCATAAAACTATCCCCTATTTTGTAGACGCTATAACTTTTGCGCAAACCAATCAATAAACGCTTATTGCTAAAAAAATTTTACCAAAAATATGTATAAGAATACGTATCGCCCTAAACTGAGGAAAAAAAAATTTTGTTTTATATATTTTTTGGGGATATTTATTATAGCAAAAAGTAAAAAATATAGCGTTTTTTTCAAAATTGGCATCTCTTTTTTTGTTAATAGCACAAAAAATAAAAACCGCAGAGGTGATCAAATACCACCAAAGTAAATTTTGTTTGGGAGCCACATCGCACGACCGTGCAGTTGTCAGTTAAAGCGACGCAGTGGCGAATCGCAAAAAGTGCTCTGGTCTTTGGCCAGCCAAATGGGCCGGGGCTTAAGTGGTAATGGAGCATGATCTGTTACCAGTTCACATTTTGTACTCAAGAGTAGGGATGAGCCGAACACCCCCGGGGTCGGTTCGCACCAGAACCTTCGAACGGACCGAAAGTTCGCGCAAATTTCGAATCCTATTCGTTACAATGGACGCGAACGTTCAAAATCAAAATTGCTAATTACAACGGCCAATATGCATGTTAATGTCATAAAACAGGTTTGGGGACCCGGGTCCTGCCCCAGGGGACATATATCCATGCAAAAAGAACTTTTAAAAACTAACATTTTTTCGGGAGCAGTTATTTTAATGATGCATAAAGTGAAAAAAAAAAAGTGAAATATTCCTTTAAATATGGTACCTGTGGGGTGTCTAAAGTATGCCTGTGAAGTGGCATGTGTTTCCCGTGTTTAGAACTGTCCCTGCACAAAATGACATTTGTAAAGGAAAAAAAGAAGCCATTTAAAACCGCTTGCGGCTTTAATGTCATGTCTTGTCCTGGCCATATGGCTGAAAATCCTTGAGAAAAATGGCATGGCTACCCCATCACCCCCACCCCCCCCCAGCCCCTTTGAGTCTTGTATGGATATTAAGGGGGACCCCGCACCCAAAATAAAACCCTATACCTACAACCCTATATACTCTGAACAGCAGTATATAGGCGGTGCAAACAAGAGAAGGACTGTAGGTTTGTTCTTAAGTAGAATCTGAACAGGTACATTATGAAGTGTAGCTCCATCCCAAAAAAAACAATTTTTAAGCTTTTTGGAGAACATAGGGAGGTGTTATCACCCCTGTAACATTTGCTGTCTTTGCACATCTGTTCAGAACATTTCACCTCACTTTCCGTCCCAATGACAAATGTTTTTGGAAAAGTGGGGTTTTAATTGAAACAAGGATTGGTGATAAAGCATCAGTAGAGAGGAGATACCTTTTTCCCAAATTAAATCTAACAGGATCGAATTTCCCTTCCTAGGGGTAGATTTCCTCTCACTTCCTGTTTTCTCTTTCCGTTTGCAAGTAGGAGTCGTTTGTAAGTTGGATGTTTGAAAGTAGGGGCCTGCCGTATATACTCTGCAGAAATTTGCCCCATTAGATGTTGGTGTAGCCACAAGACTGTAAGCCCTCACAGTTACTCTTGGTGGGCACAGGAATGGGCCCTGCTGTGAGTTATTAGATCAAGATTTGTAATTGCATGCACCTGTTGAACAGGGCAGAAAAATTGGGCCTTTGGTGGTGGTGGTGGTGGACGGTGTTGCCACAAGACTGTAAGCCCTCACAGTTACTCTTGGTGGGCGCAGGAATGGGCCCTGCTGTAAGTTATTAGATCAAGATTTGTAATTGCATGCACCTGTTGAACAGGGCAGAAAAATTGGGCCTTTGGTGGTGGTGGTGGTGGACGGTGTTGCCACAAGACTGTAAGCCCTCACAGTTACTCTTGGTGGGCGCAGGAATGGGCCCTTCTGTGAGTTATTAGATCAAGATTTGTAATTGCATGCACCTGTTGAACAGGGCAGAAAAATTGGGCCTTAGGCACTGGTGCTGGTGCCACAACACTGCAACCCCTCACAGATACTGTACTTGGAGCACAGCAGTCAGACCTGTTGCGAAGCATTGCTTAAAAAATTTTAATTACACGCCCCTGTTTAACAGGGGCTGAAAAATTGTGCCTTAGGCATTGGTGCTGGTGCCACAACACTGCAACCCCTCACAGATACTGTACTCTGAGCACAGCAATGAGACCTGTTGCAAAGCATTGCCTAAAAATTGTAATTACCTTCCCCAACAGGGGCTGAAAAATTGTGCCTTAGGCACTGGTGCTGGTGCCACAACACTGCAACCCCTCACAGATACTGTACTTGGAGCACAGCAATGAGACCTGTTGCAAAGCATTGCCTAAAAATTGTAATTACATGCCCCAACAGGGGCTGAAAAAATGTGCCTTAGGCACTGGTGCTGGAGCCACAACACTGCAACCCCTCACAGATACTGTACTTGGAGCACAGCAGTCAGACATGTTGCGAAGCATTGCTTAAAAAATTGTAATTACACGCCCCTGTTAAACAGGGGCTGAAAAATTGTGCCTTAGGCAACGGTGCTGGTGCCACAACACTGCAACCCCTCACAGATACTGTACTTGGAGCACAGCAGTCACACCTGTTGCGAAGCATTTTTTTAAAAAATTGTAATTACACGCCCCTGTTATACAGGGGCTGAAAAATTGTGCCTTAGGCACTGGTGTGGTGGCACCCAGAAACAAAAATGTTCTTCCAAGCTATCAAGGAATGGATCATTGAGGAGGAGGAAGAGGATAGTCAGTGAACATAACAGGACAGTCACTCAGCATCAGCATAGGCAGTCTTGAAGGGATGTGACATTATAAATGATTCAGTTATATCCGCTTCAGGTGCCTGGTAGCTGGTGGTGATCCAAGACTGATTCATTTTTATGAAGGTCAGTCGATCAACCGAGTCGGTGGACAGGCGCACCCTGTGATCAGTGACAAATCCTCCAGCAGCACTGAATGTGCGTTCGAAAAGAACGCTGGATGCAGGACAGGCCAGTAGCTCAATTGCATACTGTGCAAGCTCTGGCCAGTGATCCATCCTCAAGACCCAGTAAGCCAGAGGATTTTCGGTGGGAAAGGTGTCCAAGTCTGACCTTGCCCCTAGGTATTCCTGCACCATGTATATCAGACGCTGGCGATGGTTGCTGGAACCGATCATACCTTGGGGCTGCGGACTAAAAAATTGTGTGAACGCATCAGTCAGACGTCCATCTTCCCCACCGCTCCTTCTGCTACTGACTGAAGCCTCAGCAACTCGTCGTCCAGGAGCCAGGAGTTTGTAACCTCCCAGTTTCTGGGAACGCGTTGCACAGACCTTTCTGCAAGGCCTCCCTGAGATGTCTCCTCCTCTGCTCCCTCTGCGATGGCAAGATAAGGTCTGCAACCTTACCCTTGTACCGTAGATCAAGGAGAGTGGCCAGCCAGTAATGGTTCCTCTCCTTGATCCGAAGAATACGAGGATCCTTCCGCAGGCTTTACAGGATCAGGGAGGCCATGCAACGTAGGTTAGCTGAGGCATTCGGTCCGGAGTCTTCTGGGTCACTGAGGACGACATGATACCCAGCCACCTCCTCCCAGCCACATACAAGTCCACTGGTTTGTTGGGACTGTACATCATCCCTAAAAGACTGCTGCTGCTGATGCTGAGTGCCAGGCTCCACCTCCATGCTCACACAATCCTCCTCCTCCTCCTCCTCTTCCTGTGTGATGGGTGGGACAGAAGGAACACTGTCTGGATAAAGGGGGCCTTGAGAGGCAAGGAAGTCCTCCTCTTCCTGCCTCTGTTCTGCCTCAAGTGCCCTGTCCATTATCCCACGCAGCGTATGCTGCAACAGGTGGACAAGAGGTACAGTGTCACTGATGCATGCACTGTCACTGCTCACCATCCTCGTGGCCTCCTCAAATGGTGAGAGGACAGTGCATGCATCCCTGATCATGCTCCACTGGCGTGGGGAAAAAAAGCCACGCTCCCCTGACCCTGTCCTGGTGCCGTAGTCGCAAAGGTACTCATTGATGGCCCTCTGCTGCGTGTGCAGTCGCTGCAGCATGGCCAACGTTGAGTTCCACCTGGTGGGCATGTCACATATTAGGCGGTTCTTGGGCAGGTTCAGCTCCTTTTGCAGCTCAGCCAGCCGAGCACTGGCATTATACGATCGGCGGAAATGCACACAGACTTTCCTGGCCTGCCTCAGGACATCCTGTAAGCCTGGTTACCTGCCCAAGAACCGCTGCACCACCAGGTTGAGGACGTGAGCCATACAGGGCACATGGGTGAGCTGCCCCTGTCGCAGGGCGGAGAGGAGGTTGGTGCCATTGTCAGAAACCACCATTCCTGGCTTAAGCTGGCGTGGCGTCAACCACCTCTCGGCCTGCCCCTGCAGCGCTGCCAGAACCTCTGCCCCAGTGTGGCTCCTGTCCCCCAAACACACCAGCGCAAGCACGGCATGGCATCTTTTTGCCTGCGTACTCGCATAGCCCCTTGTACGCCTACGGAGCACCGCTGGTTCCGAGGACAGAGCACTCGAAGAGGCCATGGAGGAAGAGGAGGGGGTGGAGGAGAGAGGTGTGTCACAACCAGTAGTAGCATTTTGGAGGCGTGGTGGCGGAACAACCTCCAACACTACTGCACCTTGTCCTGCATCCCTCCCAGCTGCCAATAGAGTGACCCAATGGGCCGTGAAAGACAGATAACGTCCCTGTCCATGCCTGCTGGACCATGAGTGAGCGGTAATATGCACCTTACCGCTGACCGCCCTGTCCAGCGAGGCATGGACATTGCCTTCCACATGCCGGTAGAGAACCTGCCACTGAGGAACCGCACATTGAACAAACTCACGGAAGGGGGCCGAGTCTACCAACTGAAAAGGCAGCAGTTGAAGTGCTAGCAATTTAGCCAAGCTAGCATTCAACCGCTGGGCATGTGGATGGCTGGGAGTATACTTCTTTCGACGGTCCAGCAGCTGGGGCAGGGAAATTTGCCTGCTACAATCGGACGTCGGTGTACTGCAAGTACTTGGTTGTGACACACCTAATTCTACACCTTCAGTCCTCTCAGAGCAGCTTTCAGAGAGGACTGAAGATATAGTGGGGATGGAGATCCCAGCTGATGAAGAGCAAGGAGAGGTCCGCTTTGTTCTTTGGTGTGGGTCTTTAATGTGCGCTTGCCAACGAGCTGCATGGCAGGTCGACATATGTCTGGTCATGCTTGTGGTGCCCAAGCGGCTGATGTTTTGGCCACGCGAGATACGCTTGAGACAAATATTGCAAATAGCAGTGGTGCGATCTGATGCACTCGTCTCAAAAAAGGCCCACACCAAAGAACTTTTGTGATAACGTGCAGAGGCAGCGCCCTGCACAGGCGGAGCCTTGCGGTGTGATTCAGTTGGTGTGCTGGCCTCTAGCTGGCCTCCAGGGGGCATCCTGCCTCGTTGGACATGTGCCGCCGCATCCTCCTCCTCCTCCTCCTCTCTCCCTTCAGGCACCCACGTGGAGTCAGTGACCTCATCATCCCCTCCCTCTTCACCACTAGAGCAAACCTGGCAGTAAGCTGCAGCTGGTGGAACATTACTGCCAGATTGCTGTCCTTCAGCATCCCCTCTCTCTGCACGCACACTACTGCCTTCCTCAAGCTGGGTATCATCATCCGAGCCTTCAAATCGTTGGGCAACCTCCTGGAGCATGTACCCAACACTGTGCTCAAACAGTTCGGGGGACTCCTCAGGAGGACATGGTGGGTCTAGGGAAGGGGTGCCTGATGATGCCATTGAGTACGCGTTGGCAGCTGCTCTGCCAGTACCCTGAGCCTGGGTGAGAGAGGATGAGGAGGATGAGGAGGGCTTGGTCATCCATTCTACCAAGCCTTCGGCATGATGCGGCTCAACATGTCCAGCTGCCGAAAACAAAGACAAGTGTGTCCCATGGCCACGTGCTGATGACGATGCACGACCACGTCCACGACCAGCACTGTTGTCTCTAGAAACAGAGCCTGCTTGCCCTGTGTTCTTGCCTCGGGAATGTCTGCCTCTCCTTGGCGGTCTTCCAGCCATTGTAGTGGGTAGTGTATATTGTGCTGGAGTCACACAGCACACACACTAACTCCTGCAGATGGATGCCTTAGATGACAGCAACAGGGCCCTATGGCAGATAGAGGCTGCCTTAGATGCCAAGAACTGGGCTGACACACACACACACACTAGCTCCTATGTGTGCTGACACACACACACACACACACACACACACACACTAGCTCCTATGTGTGCTGACACACACACTAGCTCCTATGTGTGCTGACACAAACACACTATAGCTCCTACGTGTGCTGACAACACACTATAGCTCCTATGTGTGCTGACAAAAAAATAGAGCTCCTATGTGTGCTTACACAAACACACTATAGCTCCTTTGTGTGCTGACAACACACTATAGCTCCTATGTGTGCTGACAAAAAAATAGAGCTCCTATGTGTGCTCACAACACACTATAGGTCCTATGGGTGCTGACACAAACACACTATAGGTACTATGTGTGCTGACGAAGAAATAGAGCTCCTATGTGTGCTCACAGCACACTATAGGTCCTATGGGTGCTGACACAAACACACTATAGGTACTATGGGTGCTGACACAAACACACTATAGGTACTATGTGTGCTGACGAAGAAATAGAGCTCCTATGTGTGCTCACAACACACTATAGGTCCTATGGGTGCTGACACAAACACACTATAGGTACTATGTGTGCTGACAAAAAAATATAGGCCCTATGTGTGCTCACAACACACTATAGGTCCTATGGGTGCTGACACAAACACACTATAGGTACTATGTGTGCTGACAATAAAATATAGGTCCTATGTGTGCTCACAACACACTATAGGTCCTATGGGTGCTGACACAAACACACTATAGGTACTATGTGTGCTGAAGAAGAAATAGAGCTCCTATGTGTGCTCACAACACACTATAGGTCCTATGGGTGCTGACACAAACACACTATAGGTACTATGTGTGCTGACGAAGAAATAGAGCTCCTATGTGTGCTCACAACACACTATAGGTCCTATGGGTGCTGACACAAACACACTATAGGTACTATGTGTGCTGACAAAAAAATATAGGTCCTATGTGTGCTCACAACACACTATAGGTCCTATGGGTGCTGACACAAACACACTATAGGTACTATGTGTGCTGACAAAAAAATATAGGTCCTATGTGTGCTCACAACACACTATAGGTCCTATGGGTGCTGACACAAACACACTATAGGTACTATGTGTGCTGAAAAAAAAATATAGGTCCTATGTGTGCTCACAACACACTATAGGTCCTATGGGTGCTGACACAAACACACTATAGGTACTATGTGTGCTGACAAAAAATATAGGTCCTATGTGTGCTCACAACACACTATAGGTCCTATGGGTGCTGACACAAACACACTATAGGTACTATGTGTGCTGACGAAGAAATAGAGCTCCTATGTGTGCTCACAACACACTATAGGTCCTATGGGTGCTGACACAAACACACTATAGGTACTATGTGTGCTGACAAAAAAATATAGGTCCTATGTGTGCTCACAACACACTATAGGTCCTATGGGTGCTGACACAAACACACTATAGGTACTATGTGTGCTGACAAAAAAATATAGGTCCTATGTGTGCTCACAACACACTATAGGTCCTATGGGTGCTGACACAAACACACTATAGGTACTATGTGTGCTGACGAAGAAATAGAGCTCCTATGTGTGCTCACAACACACTATAGGTCCTATGGGTGCTGACACAAACACACTATAGGTACTATGTGTGCTGACAAAAAAATATAGGTCCTATGTGTGCTGACAACACACACACTAGCTCCTATGTGTGCTGACACAAACACAATATGGCTCCTATAAATCCCTGCCTGGGATGGGACAGAAGGTTGGGACAGAAGTTGGGGTGCAATGCTGTTCTAACAGCACTGCGATTGGTGCTACTGCAATGCTGTACTAACAGCACGCACACACCAGACTAATCCCCAGCAGCAGATAATATCACACTCTGTGCAATCAGCAGCAATGATCAGTAATGATTTGAATGACTCAGGAGTCAGCAATGGTTTAGCAAAGAAGACATCAATCAGCAGACTGCTCTTCTAAAAGCCGGAACACATGTGCCCTGGGCCGACAGCGTGGCGGCCTTTTATAGAGTGGGGCGTGTACTAAAGCCCCTGAGCTTTAATTGGCTACAGGCGTCCTGCCTGTAGCCAATTATTGCTCTCCTAGTTTCCGGCGCTGTGATTGGCCAAGCATGCGGGGTCACAGTGCATGCTTGGCCAATCATCAGCCAGCAATGCACTGTGCCGGCCGCAATGCATTGCGGGCCGCTCGCATCACACGAATATGATGCGAACGGCCCAAATAGTTCTGGACTCGCCGAGTGGGCGAACGCCCGGTGCTCGATTCGAACGTGGGTTCGAATCGAGCACCGGGCCCATCCCTACTCAAGAGATGGTACCGCATAGCTCATTTTATTGCTAAACATTCTTTCTCAATGGTGGAATAATTTTCCTCATGGGTCTTCAATTTCCGGCTGAGGTAAATGATGGGGTGTTCTTCCCCCTTGAAAACCTGAGACAACATAGCTCCTAACCAAACATTTGATGCATCAGTCTGGACCAAAAAGTCCCTTGAAAAGTCAGGTGAGTACAACACTGGCTGACAACATAAGGCCTGTTTTAAAGCCTTGAAAGCTGCTTCTGCTTCAGGGGTAACTCAAAAGGCATCCTCTAATACTGGAAAGATCCCTCTGGAGTTACAAATGCCATTTATCTTGGCCAATTCTGAGAGAGGAATTTGCCAATACCCTTTGGTCAGGTCTAGTGTTGTCATATACTGGGCTGTCCCTAGGCGATTGGTTTGTCTAAGCGGGGCATGGGATATGTGTCAAACTTAGTGATTTTATTCAAGTGGCGAAAGTCATTACAAAACCGCCAACTTCCATCTGGTTTGGGCACTAACATACTAATAAAAGTAAAAAATCGCGCTAATAAAGTCCAAAATAGAAATATTCCCAATATGGTAAACGGAAAGTCAATTTCAACGGGAATAAATTCTTCTGCATAGAATAACCTCCAAACGTTGCTTTATATACTTATGGAGAATATGCTTGCCAGAAGTAAGCCATAAACCAGCATATGACTTTAACCCAGCCCGGGTTGATGATCCGTTTGCTGTAAAATTATGATGAAGTGATGCAGTATGCTTTCTGTTCCTTCTCAGATATACTCATGGAGCACAGTTAGTGATCACCGAAAAAACAAAAAAAATGCACCATAGCATAATACTGCAACACTATATACAGCAATTTGCCAGAAACCAGTGAGTGGAAATTTGATGAGTGAAGATGGTGTCCAATTAAATGTAAAAAGATACCCGTGATCACAGATACATATAAGTGACCAAAAAACATGTATAAGTGCACCACCACCGCATGAAAGGCCTTCTTACCAAATGCCAAAAAAACAAATCAACATAGGAAAAGGATCTCCCTTTAAGAGTTTTTATCACTTTTAATAGACCGCTATAAGTGAAATTAGGTGCGCAATGTATCCAGATGGATCGCAGGCAACCACCATGAGAAGTGCCTCCTTACCAAGCAGTGAATTTCAATCAGCAGTTACCCATATACACTCTCCTTGTAAGATGTCCCCTTACCACATAGCTCAGTTTAAGAAGCCAGAAACAGCAAGCACGGATTCCTCCACAGGTTATATACAGATCGATGGCAAGGAACTTTCAATAGGTACCCAGGAAAGAAAGTATTCGCACCATAGCGTTATACCGTATTATAAAAGTTTTATTCAAAACATAAAAAAACTAAAGAAGATTTTAAGAAAGGAATTGTCAAAGACCGTCTTCTGTAATTTTTACAATTTTTGACACTTTTTTGGTGAAACGGTATGGGTACTTTTGTACCCCCTTACCATTTCACACAGGGGGGGGGCGGGATCTGGGGGTCCCCTTGTTAAAGGGGGCTTCCAGATTCCGATAAGCCCCCCGCCCGCAGACCCCCCACAACCACTGGCCAGGGTTGTGGGGAAGAGGCCCTTGTCCTCATCAACATGGGGAGAAGGTGCTTTGGGGGTCCCAATGTTGAGGGCATTTGGCCTGGTACGGTTCAGGCGGGAGGGGGGGAGGCGCTCTCGTCCCCCCCTCTTTTCCTGCGGCCTGCCAGGTTGCGTGCTCGGATAAGGGTCTGGTATGGATTTTGAGGGGGACCCCACGCCATTTTTTTTGGCTGGGGTTCCCCTTAAAATCCATCCCAGACCTCAAGGGTCTGGTATGGATTTTGAGGGGGACCCTACGCCATTTTTTTTTTTTTTTTTTTTGGCTGGGGTCCCCCTTAATATCCATCCCAGACCTGAAGGGCCTGGTTATTGAATTTGGGGGGACCCCCACGCTTTTTTTTTTTATCAATGACTTTTTTTTTATGAATGACTTTCAATGAATGACTGTTCTCTGTGTTACGGGAGCCGTCA
The DNA here is from genome assembly GCA_028564925.1 of Lithobates sylvaticus. NCBI lineage: Eukaryota > Metazoa > Chordata > Amphibia > Anura > Ranidae > Lithobates > Lithobates sylvaticus. The sequence continues at coordinate 263,555,670 of CM053028.1, forward strand.
ATTCACATTAGCCGCGAGTGATTTTAAATAGCTTTTTTTGTTGAAAAAATTACACTTTTTGCAGGGACCGTTCTAAGTACAGGAAACATGCGCCCCTTCACAGGCATACTATAGACACTCCCCAGGTACGAAATTTAAAGGAATATTACACTTTTATTGTTTCAATTTAAGCATTATTAAAATCACTGCTCCTGAAAAAACGGCCGTTTTAAAAAAAAAAAATTGCATTGATACATGTCCCCTGGGGCAGGACCCAGGTCCCCAAACACTTTTTATGACAATAACATGCATATTAGCCTTTAAAAGTATCACTTTTGATTTCGAACGTTCGCATCCATTATAACTAATAGGGTTCTAAAGCTCGCACGGACTTAAGGTCCGTTCGCGGGTTTTGGTGCGAGCCGAACGGGGGGGTGTTCGGCTCATCCCTACTCTTAACTCTCCACCCCAAGGTATTAAGGAACTGAGGATGCCCTCCTACCTCTCCACCCTAAGGTATCGAGGCACTGAGGATGTCCTCCTAACTCTCCACCCGAAGGTATCGAGGCACTGAGGAAGCCCTCCTACCCCACCACCCCAAAGTATTAAGGCACTGAGGATGTCCTCCTAACTCTCCACCCGAAGGAATCGAGGCACTGAGGAAGCCCTCCTACCCCTACACCCCAAAGTATTGAGGCACTGAGGACACCCTCCTAACTCTCCACCCCAAGGTATTAAGGAACTAAGGATGCCCTCCTACCTCTCCACCCTAAGGTATTAAGTCACTGAGGATGCCCACCTACCTCTCCACCCTAAGGTATTAAGTCACTGAGGATGTCCCCTCACTCTCCACCCGAAGGTATCGAGGCACTGAGGAAGCCCTCCTACCCCTACACCCCAAAGTATTGAGGCACTGAGGATGCCCTCCTAACTCTCCACCCGAAGGTATTGAGGCACTGAGGAAGCCCTCCTACCCCTCCACCCCAAAGTATTAAGGATGTCCTCCTAACTCTCCATCCAAAGGTATCGAGGCACTGAGGAAGTCCTCCTAACGCTCCACCCGAAGGTATCGAGGCACTGAGGAAGCCCTCCTACCCCTACACCCCAAAGTATTGAGGCACTGAGGATGTCCTCCTAACTCTCCACCCGAAGGTATCGAGGCACTGAGGAAACCCTCCTACCCCTCCACCCCAAAGTATTAAGGCACTGAGGATGTCCTCCTAACTCTCCACCCGAAGGTATCGAGGCACTGAGGAAGCCCTCCTACCCCTACACCCCAAAGTATTGAGGCACTGAGGACGCCCTCCTAACTCTCCACCCCAATGTATTAGGGAACTGAGGATGCCCTCCTACCTCTCCACCCTAAGGTATTAAGGCACTGAGGATGCCCTCCTAACTCTCCACCCGAAGGTATTGAGGCACTGAGGAAGCCCTCCTACCCCTCCACCCCAAAGTATTAAGGCACTGAGGATGTCCTCCTAACTCTCCACCCGAAGGTATCAAGGCACTTAGGAAGCCCTCCTACCCCTCCACCCCAAAGTATTAAGGCACTGAGGATGTCCCCCTAACTCTCCACCCGAAGGTATTAAGGAACTGAGGATGTTCTCCTAACTCTCCACCCAAAGGTATCGAGGCACTGAGGAAGCCCTCCTACCCCTACACCCCAAAGTATTGAGGCACTGAGGACACCCTCCTAACTCTCCACCCCAAGGTATTAAGGAACTAAGGATGCCCTCCTACCTCTCCACCCTAAGGTATTAAGTCACTGAGTATGCCCACCTACCTCTCCACCCTAAGGTATTAAGTCACTGAGGATGTCCCCTCACTCTCCACCCGAAGGTATCGAGGCACTGAGGAAGCCCTCCTACCCCTCCACCCCAAAGTATTAGGGCATTATGGATGTCCTCCTAACTCTCCATCCAAAGGTATCGAGGCACTGAGGAAGCCCTCCTACCCCTACACCCCAAAGTATTAAGGAACTGAGGATGCCCTCCCAACTTTTCACCCTAAGGTGTTAAGGCACTGAGGATGTCCTCCTAACTCTCCACCCCAAGGTATTAAGAAACTGAGGATGCCCTCCTACCCCTCCACCTCAAAGTATTGAGGCACTGAGGATGCCCTCCTAACTCTCCACCCAAAGGTATTAAGGCACTGAGGAAGCCCTCCTACCCCTACACCCCAAAGTATTGAGGCACTGAGGATGCCCTCCTAACTCTCCACCCCAAGGTATTGAGGAACTGAGGATGCCCTCCTACCTCTCCACCCTAAGGTATTAAGGCACTGAGGATGCCCTCCTAACTCTCCACCCGAAGGTATCGAGGCACTGAGGAAGCCCTCCTACCGCTACACCCCAAAGTATTGAGGCACTGAGGATGCCCTCCTAACTCTCCACCCGAAGGTATTAAGGCACTGAAGATGTCCTCCTAACTCTCCACCCAAAGGTATCGAGGCACTGAGGAAGCCCTCCTACCCCTACACCCCAAAGTATTGAGGCACTGAGGATGTCCTCCTAACTCTCCACCCGAAGGTATCGAGGCACTGAGGAAACCCTCCTACCCCTCCACCCCAAAGTATTAAGGCACTGAGGATGTACTCCTAACTCTCCACCTGAAGGTATCGAGGCACTGAGGAAGCCCTCCTACCCCTACATCCCAAAGTATTGAGGCACTGAGAATGCCCTCCTAACTCTCCACCCCAAGGTATTAAGAAACTGAGGATGCCCTCCTACCTTTCCACCCTAAGGTATTAAGTCACTGAGGATGCCCTCCTACCTCTCCACCCTAAGGTATTAAGTCACTGAGGATGTCCCCTCACTCTCCACCCGAGGGTATCGAGGCACTGAGGAAGCCCTCCTACCCCTACACCCCAAAGTATTGAGGCACTGAGGATGCCCTCCTAACTCTCCACCCGAAGGTATTGAGGCACTGAGGATGTCCTCCTAACTCTCCACCCAAAGGTATCGAGGCACTGAGGAAGCCCTCCTACCCCTCCACCCCAAAGTATTAAGGCACTGAGGATGTCCTCCTAACTCTCCACCCGAAGGTATTAAGGAACTGAGGATGTTCTCCTAACTCTCCACCCAAATGTATTGAGGCACTGAGGAAGCCCTCCTACCCCTACACCCCAAAGTATTGAGGCACTGAGGACGCCCTCCTAACTCTCCACCCCAAGGTATTGAGGCACTGAGGAAGCCCTCCTACCCCTACACCCCAAAGTATTGAGGCACTGAGGAAGCCCTCCTACCCCTCCACCCCAAAGTATTAAGGCATTAAGGATGTCCTCCTAACTCTCCATCCAAAGGTATTGAGGCACTGAGGAAGCCCTCCTACCCCTACACCCCAAAGTATTGAGGTACTGAGGATGCCCTCCTAACTTTTCACCCCAAGGTATTAAGGAACTGAGGATGCCCTCCTACCTCTCCACCCTAAGGTGTTAAGGCACTGAGGATGTCCTCCTAACTCTCCACCCCAAGGTATTAAGAAACTGAGGATGCCCTCCTACCCCTCCACCTCAAAGTATTGAGGCACTGAGGATGCCCTCCTAATTCTCCACCCAAAGGTATTGAGGCACTGAGGAAGCCCTCCTACCCCTACACCCCAAAGTATTGAGGCACTGAGGATGCCCTCCTAACTCTCCACCCCAAGGTATTGAGGAACTGAGGATGCCCTCCTACCTCTCCACCCTAAGGTATTAAGGCACTGAGGATGTCATCCTAACTCTCCACCCAAAGGTATCGAGGCACTGAGGAAGCCCTCCTACCCCTACACCCCAAAGTATTGAGGCACTGAGGACGCCCTCCTAACTCTCCACCCCAAGGTATTAAGGAACTGAGGATGCCCTCCTACCTCTCCACCCTAAGGTATTAAGGCACTGAGGATGCCCTCCTAACTCTCCACCCGAAGGTATCGAGGCACTGAGGAAGCCCTCCTACCGCTACACCCCAAAGTATTGAGGCACTGAGGATGCCCTCCTAACTCTCCACCCGAAGGTATTGAGGCACTGAGGAAGCCCTCCTACCCCTCCACCCCAAAGTATTAAGGCATTAAGGATGTCCTCCTAACTCTCCATCCAAAGGTATCGAGGCACTGAGGAAGCCCTCCTACCCCTACACCCCAAAGTATTAAGGTACTGAGGATGCCCTCCTAACTTTTCACCCCAAGGTATTAAGGAACTGAGGATGCCCTCCTACCTCTCCACCCTAAGGTGTTAAGGCACTGAGGATGTCCTCCAACTCTCCACCCCAAGGTATTAAGAAACTGAGGATGCCCTCCTACCTCTCCACCCTAAGGTATTAAGGCACTGAAGATGTCCTCCTAACTCTCCACCCAAAGGTATCGAGGCACTGAGGAAGCCCTCCTACCCCTACACCCCAAAGTATTGAGGCACTGAGGATGTCCTCCTAACTCTCCACCCGAAGGTATCGAGGCACTGAGGAAACCCTCCTACCCCTCCACCCCAAAGTATTAAGGCACTGAGGATGTACTCCTAACTCTCCACCTGAAGTTATCGAGGCACTGAGGAAGCCCTCCTACCCCTACACCCCAAAGTATTGAGGCACTGAGGATGCCCTCCTAACTCTCCACCCCAAGGTATTGAGGAACTGAGGATGCCCTCCTACCTCTCCACCCTAAGGTATTAAGTCACTGAGGATGCCCTCCTAACTCTCCACCCAAAGGTATTAAGGCACTGAGGAAGCCCTCCTACCCCTACACCCCAAAGTATTGAGGCACTGAGGATGCCCTCCTAACTCTCCACCCCAAGGTATTGAGGAACTGAGGATGCCCTCCTACCTCTCCACCCTAAGGTATTAAGGCACTGAGGATGCCCTCCTAACTCTCCACCCGAAGGTATCGAGGCACTGAGGAAGCCCTCCTACCGCTACACCCCAAAGTATTGAGGCACTGAGGATGCCCTCCTAACTCTCCACCCGAAGGTATTAAGGCACTGAAGATGTCCTCCTAACTCTCCACCCAAAGGTATAGAGGCACTGAGGAAGCCCTCCTACCCCTACACCCCAAAGTATTGAGGCACTGAGGATGTCCTCCTAACTCTCCACCCGAAGGTATCGAGGCACTGAGGAAGCCCTCCTACCCCTCCACCCCAAAGTATTAAGGCACTGAGGATGTCCTCCTAACTCTCCACCTGAAGGTATCGAGGCACTGAGGAAGCCCTCCTACCCCTACACCCCAAAGTATTGAGGCACTGAGGATGCCCTCCTAACTCTCCACCCCAAGGTATTAAGGAACTGAGGATGCCCTCCTACCTCTCCACCCTAAGGTATTAAGGCACTGAGGATGCCCTCCTAACTCTCCACCCTAAGGTATTAAGTCACTGAGGATGTCCCCTCACTCTCCACCCGAGGGTATCGAGGCACTGAGGAAGCCCTCCTACCCCTACACCCCAAAGTATTGAGGCACTGAGGATGCCCTCCTAACTCTCCACCCGAAGGTATTGAGGCACTGAGGATGTCCTCCTAACTCTCCACCCAAAGGTATTGAGGCACTGAGGAAGCCCTCCTACCCCTCCACCCCAAAGTATTAAGGCACTGAGGATGTCCTCCTAACTCTCCACCCCAAGGTATTAAGGAACTGAGGATGTACTCCTAACTCTCCACCCCAAGGTATTGAGGCACTGAGAAGCCCTCCTACCCCTACACCCCAAAGTATTGAGGCACTGAGGATGCCCTCCTAACTCTCCACCCCAAGGTATTGAGGCACTGAGGAAGCCCTCCTACCCCTACACCCCAAAGTATTGAGGCACTGAGGAAGCCCTCCTACCCCTCCACCCCAAAGTATTAAGGCATTAAGGATGTCCTCCTAACTCTCCAACCAAAGGTATTGAGGCACTGAGGATGCCCTCCTACCGCTCCACCCCAAAGTATTTAGGCACTGAGGATGTCCTCCTAACTCTCCATCCAAAGGTATTGAGGCACTGAGGAAGCCCTCCTACCTCTCCACCCTAAGGTGTTAAGGCACTGAGGATGTCCTCCTAACTCTCCACCCCAAGGTATTAAGAAACTGAGGATGCCCTCCTACCCCTCCACCTCAAAGTATTGAGGCACTGAGGATGCCCTCCTAACTCTCCACCCAAAGGTATTGAGGCACTGAGGAAGCCCTCCTACCCCTACACCCCAAAGTATTGAGGCACTGAGGATGCCCTCCTAACTCTCCACCCCAAGGTATTGAGGAACTGAGGATGCCCTCCTACCTCTCCACCCTAAGGTATTAAGGCACTGAGGATGTCATCCTAACTCTCCACCCAAAGGTATCGAGGCACTGAGGAAGCCCTCCTACCCCTACACCCCAAAGTATTGAGGCACTGAGGACGCCCTCCTAACTCTCCACCCCAAGGTATTAAGGCACTGAGGATGCCCTCCTAACTCTCCACCCGAAGGTATTGAGGCACTGAGGAAGCCCTCCTACCCCTCCACCCCAAAGTATTAAGGCATTAAGGATGTCCTCCTAACTCTCCATCCAAAGGTATCGAGGCACTGAGGAAGCCCTCCTACCCCTACACCCCAAAGTATTAAGGTACTGAGGATGCCCTCCTAACTTTTCACCCCAAGGTATTAAGGAACTGAGGATGCCCTCCTACCTCTCCACCCTAAGGTGTTAAGGCACTGAGGATGTCCTCCTAACTCTCCACCCCAAGGTATTAAGAAACTGAGGATGCCCTCCTACCTCTCCACCCTAAGGTATTAAGGCACTGAAGATGTCCTCCTAACTCTCCACCCAAAGGTATCGAGGCACTGAGGAAGCCCTCCTACCCCTACACCCCAAAGTATTGAGGCACTGAGGATGCCCTCCTAACTCTCCACCCCAAGGTATTGAGGCACTGAGGATGCCCTCCTACCTCTCCACCCTAAGGTATTAAGGCACTGAGGATGTCCTCCTAACTCTCCACCCAAAGGTATCGAGGCACTGAGGAAGCCCTCCTACCCCTACACCCCAAAGTATTGAGGCACTGAGGATGCCCTCCTAACTCTCCACCCCAAGGTATTAAGGAACTGAGGATGCCCTCCTACCTCTCCACCCTAAGGTGTTAAGGCACTGAGGATGTCCTCCTAACTCTCCACCCCAAGGTATTAAGTAACTGAGGATGCCCTCCTACCCCAAAGTATTAAGTCACTGAGGAAGCCCTCCTACCCCTACACCCCAAAGTATTAAGTCACTGAGGATGTCCCCTCACTCTCCACCCGAAGGTATCGAGGCACTGAGGAAGCCCTCCTACCCCTACACCCCAAAGTATTGAGGCACTGAGGATGCCCTCCTAACTCTCCACCCGAAGGTATTGAGGCACTGAGGAAGCCCTCCTACCCCTCCACCCCAAAGTATTAAGGCATTAAGGATGTCCTCCTAACTCTCCATCCAAAGGTATTGAGGCACTGAGGAAGCCCTCCTACCCCTACACCCCAAAGTATTGAGGTACTGAGGATGCCCTCCTAACTTTTCACCCCAAGGTATTAAGGAACTGAGGATGCCCTCCTACCTCTCCACCCTAAGGTGTTAAGGCACTGAGGATGTCCTCCTAACTCTCCACCCCAAGGTATTAAGAAACTGAGGATGCCCTCCTACCCCTCCACCTCAAAGTATTGAGGCACTGAGGATGCCCTCCTAACTCTCCACCCAAAGGTATTGAGGCACTGAGGAAGCCCTCCTACCCCTACACCCCAAAGTATTGAGGCACTGAGGATGCCCTCCTAACTCTCCACCCCAAGGTATTGAGGAACTGAGGATGCCCTCCTACCTCTCCACCCTAAGGTATTAAGGCACTGAGGATGTCCTCCTAACTCTCCACCCAAAGGTATCGAGGCACTGAGGAAGCCCTCCTACCCCTACACCCCAAAGTATTGAGGCACTGAGGACGTCCTCCTAACTCTCCACCCCAAGGTATTAAGGAACTGAGGATGCCCTCCTACCTCTCCACCCCAAAGTATTGAGGCACTGAGGATGCCCTCCTAACTCTCCACCCGAAGGTATCGAGGCACTGAGGAAGCCCTCCTACCCCTACACCCCAAAGTATTGAGGCACTGAGGATGTCCTCCTAACTCTCCACCCGAAGGTTTCGAGGCACTGAGGAAACCCTCCTACCCCTCCACCCCAAAGTATTAAGGCACTGAGGATGTCCTCCTAACTCTCCACCCGAAGGTATCGAGGCACTGAGGAAGCCCTCCTACACCTACACCCCAAAGTATTGAGGCACTGAGGATGCCCTCCTAACTCTCCACCCCAAGGTATTGAGGAACTGAGGATGCCCTCCTACCTCTCCACCCTAAGGTATTAAGGCACTGAGGATGTCCTCCTAACTCTCCACCCAAAGGTATCGAGGCACTGAGGAAGCCCTCCTACCCCTCCACCCCAAAGTATTAAGGCACTGAGGATGTCCTCCTAACTCTCCACCCGAAGGTATTAAGGAACTGAGGATGTTCTCCTAACTCTCCACCCAAATGTATTGAGGCACTGAGGAAGCCCTCCTACCCCTACACCCCAAAGTATTGAGGCACTGAGGAAGCCCTCCTACCCCTCCACCCCAAAGTATTAAGGCACTGAGGATGTCCTCCTAACTCTCCACCCGAAGGTATTAAGGAACTGAGGATGTTCTCCTAACTCTCCACCCAAATGTATTGAGGCACTGAGGAAGCCCTCCTACCCCTACACCCCAAAGTATTGAGGCACTGAGGATGCCCTCCTAACTCTCCACCCCAAGGTATTGAGGAACTGAGGATGCCCTCCTACCTCTCCACCCTAAGGTATTAAGTCACTGAGGATGCCCTCCTAACTCTCCACCCAAAGGTATTAAGGCACTGAGGAAGCCCTCCTACCCCTACACCCCAAAGTATTGAGGCACTGAGGATGCCCTCCTAACTCTCCACCCCAAGGTATTGAGGAACTGAGGATGCCCTCCTACCTCTCCACCCTAAGGTATTAAGGCACTGAGGATGTCCTCCTAACTCTCCACCCAAAGGTATCGAGGCACTGAGGAAGCCCTCCTACCCCTACACCCCAAAGTATTGAGGCACTGAGGATGTCCTCCTAACTCTCCACCCGAAGGTATTGAGGCACTGAGGATGCCCTCCTACCTCTCCACCCAAAGGTATTGAGGCACTGAGGATGCCCTCCTAACTCTCCACCCGAAGGTATCGAGGCACTGAGGAAGCCCTCCTACCCCTCCACCCCAAAGTATTAAGGCACTGAGGATGCCCTCCTAACTCTCCACCCGAAGGTATTGAGGCACTGAGGAAGCCCTCCTACCCCTCCACCCCAAAGTATTAAGGAATTAAGGATGTCCTCCTAACTCTCCATCCAAAGGTATTGAGGCACTGAGGAAGCCCTCCTACCCCTACACCCCAAAGTATTGAGGTACTGAGGATGCCCTCCTAACTCTCCACCCCAAGGTATTAAGGAACTGAGGATGCCCTCCTACCTCTCCACCCTAAGGTGTTAAGGCACTGAGGATGTCCTCCTAACTCTCCACCCCAAGGTATTAAGAAACTGAGGATGCCCTCCTACCTCTCCACCCTAAGGTATTAAGTCACTGAGGATGCCCTCCTACCTCTCCACCCTAAGGTATTAAGTCACTGAGGATGTCCCCTCACTCTCCACCCGAGGGTATCGAGGCACTGAGGAAGCCCTCCTACCCCTACACCCCAAAGTATTGAGGCACTGAGGATGCCCTCCTAACTCTCCACCCGAAGGTATTGAGGCACTGAGGAAGCCCTCCTACCCCTCCACCCCAAAGTATTAAGGCATTAAGGATGTCCTCCTAACTCTCCATCCAAAGGTATTGAGGCACTGAGGAAGCCCTCCTACCCCTACACCCCAAAGTATTGAGGTACTGAGGATGCCCTCCTAACTTTTCACCCCAAGGTATTAAGGAACTGAGGATGCCCTCCTACCTCTCCACCCTAAGGTGTTAAGGCACTGAGGATGTCCTCCTAACTCTCCACCCCAAGGTATTAAGAAACTGAGGATGCCCTCCTACCCCTCCACCTCAAAGTATTGAGGCACTGAGGATGCCCTCCTAATTCTCCACCCAAAGGTATTGAGGCACTGAGGAAGCCCTCCTACCCCTACACCCCAAAGTATTGAGGCACTGAGGATGCCCTCCTAACTCTCCACCCCAAGGTATTGAGGAACTGAGGATGCCCTCCTACCTCTCCACCCTAAGGTATTAAGGCACTGAGGATGTCATCCTAACTCTCCACCCAAAGGTATCGAGGCACTGAGGAAGCCCTCCTACCCCTACACCCCAAAGTATTGAGGCACTGAGGACGCCCTCCTAACTCTCCACCCCAAGGTATTAAGGAACTGAGGATGCCCTCCTACCTCTCCACCCGAAGGTATTGAGGCACTGAGGATGCCCTCCTAACTCTCCACCCAAAGGTATCGAGGCACTGAGGAAGCCCTCCTAACTCTCCACCCCAAGGTATTGAGGCACTGAGGATGCCCTCCTAACTCTCCACCTGAAGGTATTAAGGAACTGAGGATGCCCTCCTACCTCTTGACCCCAAAGTATTAAGGCACTGAGGATGTCCTCCTAACTCTCCACCCGAAGGTATTGAGGCACTGAGGATGCCCTCCTACCCCTCCACCCCAAAGTATTAAGGCACTGAGGATGCCCTCCTAACTCTCCACCCTAAGGTATTAAGGCACTGAGGATGTCCTCCTAACTCTCCACCCAAAGGTATCGAGGCACTGAGGAAGCCCTCCTACCCCTACACCCCAAAGTATTGAGGCACTGAGGATGTCCTCCTAACTCTCCACCCGAAGGTATCGAGGCACTGAGGAAACCCTCCTACCCCTCCACCCCAAAGTATTAAGGCACTGAGGATGTACTCCTAACTCTCCACCTGAAGGTATCGAGGCACTGAGGAAGCCCTCCTACCCCTACACCCCAAAGTATTGAGGCACTGAGGATGCCCTCCTAACTCTCCACCCCAAGGTATTGAGGAACTGAGGATGCCCTCCTACCTCTCCACCCTAAGGTATTAAGGCACTGAGGATGTCCTCCTAACTCTCCACCCAAAGGTATCGAGGCACTGAGGAAGCCCTCCTACCCCTACACCCCAAAGTATTGAGGCACTGAGGATGCCCTCCTAACTTTTCACCCCAAGGTATTAAGGAACTGAGGATGCCCTCCTACCTCTCCACCCTAAGGTATTAAGGCACTGAGGATGTCCTCCTAACTCTCCACCCCAAGGTATTAAGAAACTGAGGATGCCCTCCTACCTCTCCACCCTAAGGTATTAAGTCACTGAGGATGCCCTCCTACCTCTCCACCCTAAGGTATTAAGGCACTGAGGATGTCCTCCTAACTCTCCACCCGAAGGTATCGAGGCACTGAGGAAGCCCTCCTACCCCTACACCCCAAAGTATTGAGGCACTGAGGATGCCCTCCTAACTCTCCACCCGAAGGTATTGAGGCACTGAGGAAGCCCTCCTACCCCTCCACCCCAAAGTATTAAGGCATTAAGGATGTCCTCCTAACTCTCCATCCAAAGGTATTGAGGCACTGAGGAAGCCCTCCTACCCCTACACCCCAAAGTATTGAGGTACTGAGGATGCCCTCCTAACTTTTCACCCCAAGGTATTAAGGAACTGAGGATGCCCTCCTACCTCTCCACCCTAAGGTGTTAAGGCACTGAGGATGTCCTCCTAACTCTCCACCCCAAGGTATTAAGAAACTGAGGATGCCCTCCTACCCCTCCACCTCAAAGTATTGAGGCACTGAGGATGCCCTCCTAACTCTCCACCCAAAGGTATTGAGGCACTGAGGAAGCCCTCCTACCCCTACACCCCAAAGTATTGAGGCACTGAGGATGCCCTCCTAACTCTCCACCCCAAGGTATTGAGGAACTGAGGATGCCCTCCTACCTCTCCACCCTAAGGTATTAAGGCACTGAGGATGTCCTCCTAACTCTCCACCCAAAGGTATCGAGGCACTGAGGAAGCCCTCCTACCCCTACACCCCAAAGTATTGAGGCACTGAGGACGCCCTCCTAACTCTCCACCCCAAGGTATTAAGGAACTGAGGATGCCCTCCTACCTCTCCACCCCAAAGTATTGAGGCACTGAGGATGCCCTCCTAACTCTCCACCCGAAGGTATCGAGGCACTGAGGAAGCCCTCCTACCCCTACACCCCAAAGTATTGAGGCACTGAGGATGTCCTCCTAACTCTCCACCCGAAGGTTTCGAGGCACTGAGGAAACCCTCCTACCCCTCCACCCCAAAGTATTAAGGCACTGAGGATGTCCTCCTAACTCTCCACCCGAAGGTATCGAGGCACTGAGGAAGCCCTCCTACCCCTACACCCCAAAGTATTGAGGCACTGAGGATGCCCTCCTAACTCTCCACCCCAAGGTATTGAGGAACTGAGGATGCCCTCCTACCTCTCCACCCTAAGGTATTAAGGCACTGAGGATGTCCTCCTAACTCTCCACCCAAAGGTATCGAGGCACTGAGGAAGCCCTCCTACCCCTCCACCCCAAAGTATTAAGGCACTGAGGATGTCCTCCTAACTCTCCACCCGAAGGTATTAAGGAACTGAGGATGTCCTCCTAACTCTCCACCCGAAGGTATTGAGGCACTGAGGAAGCCCTCCTACCCCTACACCCCAAAGTATTGAGGCACTGAGGACGCCCTCCTAACTCTCCACCCCAAGGTATTGAGGCACTGAGGAAGCCCTCCTACCCCTACACCCCAAAGTATTGAGGCACTGAGGATGCCCTCCTAACTTTTCAACCCAAGGTATTAAGGAACTGAGGATGCCCTCCTACCTCTCCACCCTAAGGTGTTCAGGCACTGAGGATGTCCTCCTAACTCTCCACCCCAAGGTATTAAGAAACTGAGGATGCCCTCCTACCTCTCCACCCTAAGGTATTAAGTCACTGAGGATGCCCTCCTACCTCTCCACCCAAAGGTATTAAGTCACTGAGGATGTCCCCTCACTAGGCACTGAGGAAGCCCTCCTACCCCTACACCCCCTCCTACCCCTCCACCCCAAAGTATTGAGGCACTGAGGATGCCCTCCTAACTCTCCACCCCAAAGTATTGAGGCACTGAGGATGCCCTCCTAACTCTCCACCCCAAGGTATTAAGGCACTGAGGATGCCCTCCTACCCCTCCACCCCAAAGTATTAAGGAACTGAGGATGCCCTCCTACCTCTCCACCCGAAGGTATTAAGGAACTGAGGATGTTCTCCTAACTCTACACCCAAAAGTATTAAGGCACTGAGGATGCCCTCCTACCCCTACACCCCTAAGTATTGAGGCACTGAGGTGCCCTCCTAACTCTCCACCCCAAGGTATTAAGAAACTGAGGAAGCCCTCCTACCCCTCCTACCCCAAAGTATTGAGGCACTGAGGATGCCCTCCTAACTCTCCACCCAAAGTATTGAGGCACTGAGGAAGCCCTCCTACCTCTCCACCCAAAGGTATTAAGGCACTGAGGATGCCCTCCTAACTCTCCACCCAAAGGTATCGAGGCACTGAGGAAGCCCTCCTACCCCTCCACCCCAAAGTATTGAGGCACTGAGGAAGCCCTCCTAACCCTACACCCCAAAGTATTGAGGCACTGAGGATGCCCTCCTAACTCTCCACCCCAAGGTATTAAGGAACTGAGGATGTCCTCCTAACTCTCCACCCCAAAGTATTAAGGCACTGAGGATGCCCTCCTACCTCTCCACCCTAAGGTATTAAGTCACTGAGGATGCCCTCCTACCTCTCCACCCTAAGGTATTAAGTCACTGAGGATGTCCCCTCACTCTCCACCCGAGGGTATCGAGGCACTGAGGAAGCCCTCCTACCCCTACACCCCAAAGTATTGAGGCACTGAGGATGCCCTCCTAACTCTCCACCCGAAGGTATTGAGGCACTGAGGAAGCCCTCCTACCCCTCCACCCCAAAGTATTAAGGCATTAAGGATGTCCTCCTAACTCTCCATCCAAAGGTATTGAGGCACTGAGGAAGCCCTCCTACCCCTACACCCCAAAGTATTGAGGTACTGAGGATGCCCTCCTAACTTTTCACCCCAAGGTATTAAGGAACTGAGGATGCCCTCCTACCTCTCCACCCTAAGGTGTTAAGGCACTGAGGATGTCCTCCTAACTCTCCACCCCAAGGTATTAAGAAACTGAGGATGCCCTCCTACCCCTCCACCTCAAAGTATTGAGGCACTGAGGATGCCCTCCTAACTCTCCACCCAAAGGTATTGAGGCACTGAGGAAGCCCTCCTACCCCTACACCCCAAAGTATTGAGGCACTGAGGATGCCCTCCTAACTCTCCACCCCAAGGTATTGAGGAACTGAGGATGCCCTCCTACCTCTCCACCCTAAGGTATTAAGGCACTGAGGATGTCCTCCTAACTCTCCACCCAAAGGTATCGAGGCACTGAGGAAGCCCTCCTACCCCTACACCCCAAAGTATTGAGGCACTGAGGACGCCCTCCTAACTCTCCACCCCAAGGTATTAAGGAACTGAGGATGCCCTCCTACCTCTCCACCCCAAAGTATTGAGGCACTGAGGATGCCCTCCTAACTCTCCACCCGAAGGTATCGAGGCACTGAGGAAGCCCTCCTACCCCTACACCCCAAAGTATTGAGGCACTGAGGATGTCCTCCTAACTCTCCACCCGAAGGTTTCGAGGCACTGAGGAAACCCTCCTACCCCTCCACCCCAAAGTATTAAGGCACTGAGGATGTCCTCCTAACTCTCCACCCGAAGGTATCGAGGCACTGAGGAAGCCCTCCTACCCCTACACCCCAAAGTATTGAGGCACTGAGGATGCCCTCCTAACTCTCCACCCCAAGGTATTGAGGAACTGAGGATGCCCTCCTACCTCTCCACCCTAAGGTATTAAGGCACTGAGGATGTCCTCCTAACTCTCCACCCAAAGGTATCGAGGCACTGAGGAAGCCCTCCTACCCCTCCACCCCAAAGTATTAAGGCACTGAGGATGTCCTCCTAACTCTCCACCCGAAGGTATTAAGGAACTGAGGATGTTCTCCTAACTCTCCACCCAAATGTATTGAGGCACTGAGGAAGCCCTCCTACCCCTACACCCCAAAGTATTGAGGCACTGAGGACGCCCTCCTAACTCTCCACCCCAAGGTATTGAGGCACTGAGGAAGCCCTCCTACCCCTACACCCCAAAGTATTGAGGCACTGAGGATGCCCTCCTAACTTTTCACCCCAAGGTATTAAGGAACTGAGGATGCCCTCCTACCTCTCCACCCTAAGGTGTTAAGGCACTGAGGATGTCCTCCTAACTCTCCACCCCAAGGTATTAAGAAACTGAGGATGCCCTCCTACCTCTCCACCCTAAGGTATTAAGTCACTGAGGATGCCCTCCTACCTCTCCACCCTAAGGTATTAAGTCACTGAGGATGTCCCCTCACTCTCCACCCGAGGGTATCGAGGCACTGAGGAAGCCCTCCTACCCCTACACCCCAAAGTATTGAGGCACTGAGGATGCCCTCCTAACTCTCCACCCGAAGGTATTGAGGCACTGAGGATGTCCTCCTAACTCTCCACCCAAAGGTATCGAGGCACTGAGGAAGCCCTCCTACCCCTCCACCCCAAAGTATTAAGGCACTGAGGATGTCCTCCTAACTCTCCACCCGAAGGTATTAAGGAACTGAGGATGTTCTCCTAACTCTCCACCCAAAGGTATTGAGGCACTGAGGAAGCCCTCCTACCCCTACACCCCAAAGTATTGAGGCACTGAGGACGCCCTCCTAACTCTCCACCCCAAGGTATTGAGGCACTGAGGAAGCCCTCCTACCCCTACACCCCAAAGTATTGAGGCACTGAGGAAGCCCTCCTACCCCTCCACCCCAAAGTATTAAGGCATTAAGGATGTCCTCCTAACTCTCCATCCAAAGGTATTGAGGCACTGAGGAAGCCCTCCTACCCCTACACCCCAAAGTATTGAGGTACTGAGGATGCCCTCCTAACTTTTCACCCCAAGGTATTAAGGAACTGAGGATGCCCTCCTACCTCTCCACCCTAAGGTGTTAAGGCACTGAGGATGTCCTCCTAACTCTCCACCCCAAGGTATTAAGAAACTGAGGATGCCCTCCTACCCCTCCACCTCAAAGTATTGAGGCACTGAGGATGCCCTCCTAACTCTCCACCCAAAGGTATTGAGGCACTGAGGAAGCCCTCCTACCCCTACACCCCAAAGTATTGAGGCACTGAGGATGTCCTCCTAACTCTCCACCCGAAGGTATCGAGGCACTGAGGAAACCCTCCTACCCCTCCACCCCAAAGTATTAAGGCACTGAGGATGTACTCCTAACTCTCCACCTGAAGTTATCGAGGCACTGAGGAAGCCCTCCTACCCCTACACCCCAAAGTATTGAGGCACTGAGGATGCCCTCCTAACTCTCCACCCCAAGGTATTGAGGAACTGAGGATGCCCTCCTACCTCTCCACCCTAAGGTATTAAGGCACTGAGGATGTCCTCCTAACTCTCCACCCAAAGGTATCGAGGCACTGAGGAAGCCCTCCTACCCCTACACCCCAAAGTATTGAGGCACTGAGGATGCCCTCCTAACTTTTCACCCCAAGGTATTAAGGAACTGAGGATGCCCTCCTACCTCTCCACCCTAAGGTGTTAAGGCACTGAGGATGTCCTCCTAACTCTCCACCCCAAGGTATTAAGAAACTGAGGATGCCCTCCTACCTCTCCACCCTAAGGTATT